>CM053785.1:836191575-836569075 GCA_028749045.1 Cupressus sempervirens | reverse complement strand
GATAGAAAATAGACATACATTCAAAATAAATTATAGTTGAAAGGCTTGAAATATTGCAAATTTGAAATAAATTATATGGTTATATAGCTTACACAAAGATCTAAAATGTCATGTAACCTAATTTTATTGATGCTCAACCACGAGGAAACTTGAAGGAGAGCACACAAGAAAAATTAATCATTTTTTGTATGTTTGTCACAAAACATGTCTTAGACCAGTTTAGAGCCTCCAAATCTTTAGGTTGAATCCCCAGGGAAAATCCAAGCCTTAGGCTTGGTAGAATCCAAATCTTTAAATAGTGTGTGCACACCATAGCATGCACGCACTATTTAAATCATCTTTAAATTCAAGCTTGCATAGTGTGTACGTGCTATAGTGCACACACACTTTTTAAGCTTGAATTTCAATAGAGAGGGAAGGGGAGAGGGAAGGAGAGAGGGGGGAGAGAGGGTAGAGGATGGGGAGAGATTAGGAGATGGAAGAGGGTGGGATAGGGAGAGAGAGAGGGAGGGGGAGAGAGAGAGAGAGAGAGAGAGAGAGAGAGAGAGAGACTATGGCAAGGGAGAGGGTGGGATTGGAAGGGGGAGAGAGGTGGGTGGGATGGGCAGAGAGAGACATAGAGGGGATGGGAGAGGGTGGGATAGAGAGAGACTAGGGGATGGGAGAGGTTGGGATTGGGGGGAGGGAGGGAAAGAGAGAGAGAGACAGAGAGAGAGAGAGAGAGAGAGAGAGAGAGAGAGAGAGAGAGAGAGAGTAGGGTATGGGAGAGGGTGGGATATATATATAGAGAGAGAGAGAGGGTAGGAAGGGGAGAGAAAGAGAGGGATGGGAGGGGGTGGGATAGAGAGAGTTAGAGAGAGACTAGGGGATGTGAGAGAGAAAGAGAGAGACTAGGGGATGAGAGAGAGAGAGAGAGAGAGAGGGGGGGGGAGAGAGAGAGAGAGAGAGAGGGGGGGGGGAGAGAGAGAGAGAGAGAGTAGAGGATGGGAGAGGGTAGGATAGGGAGAGATGGGTCCCTACTGACCCATATTATATTTTTTTTTTGTGTTGCTTGTTCTTTTGTTCCAATAGAAAACACAGGTTTCATGTTGTTGGAAGTTAGAAAACACCAAATTCAATCACTGGATACACTATTTGAAGGCTTTTTGAACATTCTTTCATGCTATTGGAAGCTCGAAAGCACCAAATTCAATCATTGGGTACACTATTTGAAGGCTTTTTGAACATTCTTTCATGTTATTAGAAGCTAGCAAACACCAAATTCAATCATTGGATAGACTATTTGAAGGATTTTTGAACATTCTTTCTATAGAAAAGGTTAGTGCAATCCTTTTTAAATATTCTTTGTTACTATAGAGACAGTTTTCATTATAATTTGACAAGTCATTTAATATATAGTGAATTCATTGAAATTTGTATGTTTCAATGAATTGTTATTTGAAAATGGTTAGAAATTTGACAAGTTGTTTAATATATATTGTGTATTCATTGAAATCATTGCAATTTGTATATGTATTTGAATGATTTGTAATCTACAAATTGTAAGTAATTCAGATGTTTGAATAATTTGACATATATAAATCATCATCATGTCAAAAAATAAACCAAAAAACTCAAACAATGGAAGAGAGGGAGAGAGATTTGGAAATTAAAAAAGATAAAATGAAACTACTATATGAACAAATAAAATTGCAATGCAATAATGAAGAATTTTCTTTTGAAGAGGAACAAGAACCACTGATACAAAGAAACAAAGAGGAAGAATTGGAAAGACAAAGAGAATGAATGAGAATCTTACACTCAAGAAGATAATTAAATTATGAAGCTACACCATCTTCCAATGTTGGAGTAATATCATCATCTCATGTTGAAGAGATGTTAATTTCTATATCTAACAATGTACACACTCCATCATGTTTTGTTGAAGGCACAACATCAATATATCAAGTAGGTGATATTTCATCTTTTGCATCTTATTTCCAAGGCATGTCATCTTCAGTTCAAGGTATGCAAAACACTCAACCTTATGTTGATGTTTAAAGTGTTGAGGGAATGGAAGAGATTATAAGATCTTCTAGAATTCATTTTAGAAGACAAAAATATTTAATTGATATTGATACTAACATTTTGAAATCAATGCCTAACAAGATTAGCAAGCGTACTTGTCAAAGAAATGATAATCGTATGTGGAGATTATTCTTTGAAAAATTAAATATTACAGGTCAATGCTAGTTATTTGTTAAAATGATGAGAAATTTGAAATTTAGGCCCATCATGAAGATTTTTGGGCTACAAATGATGGATGATTCAAATGAAAAAGCATTCTAATGAATCTAATGAGTGCATATGACAAAATGGGTTCTAAATCATATACCAAAGATAGTAATACCACAAGATGCATACTTACATCAACAATAATAAGTACCCAAATGAAGAAAGCTCAACTCATGAGAAAGATAAGAAAAATATTGAAAATTGGTAGAGGTACTCTAAGGAGAGCCATGGTAATCCATGAGAGATTGGAAGATCCAACAAAAAATGAGTTATGGACATTTAGTGGTAGACTACTGCGAAAGGACAAAGAAATTAGTGAATCTTTAAAATCATTTATTGAAGATTTTTGGACAAATAACATGCATGTGTTCCCCTAATCAAAGAGATGTTGTAAGAAGGAGGATTGGTAGCCGAAATTGCAATTCAGAAGCAAAACATTTTTTGGACTCAACTCAAACATAATTTTTTGTAAAATTTATTGGTATATGTCCACAAATTTGAATAAGTCAAAAAAAATTTGGGATTGGTAAACCTTTTATGTGAAGATAAATCACATGCACAAATTTTTGTTGTAGGATACATATTGAATTTTCTAATCATTTTGATGTTTTTAGGCATATATATGTGTTTTTCATTCTAAGTTTGTTTTGTAGGATTGTGACATGAATGAGCCACCTAGATCTTCAAGGGAATTCATATCCAACATTTTATCTAAAATAGGGACAGTCAACAATTTTACAAGATGTTATGCTTGGATGGTACATGCTTCTTTTGTGGTTCTTTATAGCTTTTATCAACTTGTGAACATATGGATAGTACACATGCAATTGGTAATAAAATAGTAGATTATGGAAAATATAAGACAATGACATATGCTCTAAAAGATGGGAAACAGGGTAAAAGATGTGATGTAGTCATTGAAAAGATTCTAGTGTATGAGTTCATGAATAGTTTTTGTGAAAATATTATCTACAAGTATGCAAGGCATACACATAGAGCTCGATGGTTGGATTTGCAATTCAAGTTATGCAAGGATGCATTTTGTTAGGATTAAACCTCAGAAAATAATAAAAATTACATGCAAATATAACCAATATCAAAAAATAATAGATCACATAGAAAAAAATGCAAGACACCAAGATTTAACATGGTTCACCCAATTACCAGGCTATGCCCACCAAATAGCAAGTTCGATATTATTACGATCTAATGATTAAATCCTAATTACAATCTGTAATCCCTTACAGCTCAATACCGCTGCAAGAACCAATTTTTGCATCACTCCTTAATAAAAATGCCTAACCCTAAGCCCTTTTTTACAAGTAATTTTATGTTTCTTTAGGGTTACAACATGTCAATCGTATGTCGGCCATATGTTGAGCACAAAATTGGCCATGGCCAAAAAAATTTATGAAGTATGTAAAGTACTTTCCTGATTAGTCACCACAAACTACAATCTCCCACTTGGGGATTGATCAAACTCTACACTAGACAACAATCTCCCACTTAAAGACTGGTCCTATAGCAATACTACTACCACATGGGGCTCCCACTAGATCAAACCACTATGGATGTTGTTATTCTTTTATTCATGTTCAGTCTAGAAGACCAACCAAAACTAAAGAGGAATTCAGCTTATCTCTTGTCACTACCTTTGTGAACATATCCATTGGATTTTCATCGGTATGTATCTTATCCAACTTTAACTATCCATAATCCAAAACTGACTGAATGAAATGGTACCACAACTAAGTGTGTTTTGTCTTTCAATGCATAGCTGAATTATTTGCAAGATGAATGGCACTCTAGCTATCTGTAAGCAAATAATTATCCCTTTGAGGGTGGCCCAATTCTTCCAAGAAGAACTGAAGCCATATCATCTCCTTGGTTGCCTCTATAGTAGCAACATACTCTACCTCTATAGTGGATAAAGCATCAACCTTTTGTAACATAGAAACCTACCTCATGGCTGCCCCGCCAATAGTAAATACATAACCTATAGTACTTCATCTATTATCAATATCCCCTACCAAATCTAAGTCAACATAGCCCTATAAATTAATAGTAGATCCCCTAAAGTGTAAACACTTACTAGATGTTCCTCTCTAATATCTGAGGATCTATTTGACTATATTCCAATGCTCAATTCCTAGATGACTCATATACCTACTAACAACTCCCACAGCATGTGCAATATCCGGCCCTGTACATGCATACATCAAAATTCTAACAACTAAAGCATAGGGTACCTTAGACATCTTATCCTCCTCTTCTTGTGTCTTGGGACACATCTTAGTGAACTTCAAATGACTAGGTAAAGGTGTGTTGATAGCTTTAGCATTCTCCATAGAGAAATGTTGCAACACCTTCTCAACATAATCAGTCTAAGATAATGTCAATTTTTTGTTCTTCCTATCTCTAAAAATATTCATACCAAGGATTTGTTTTGTTGCCCCCAAATCCTTCATAGCAAATGCATGTGCTAATTGGCATTTCAACCCCTTAATGTGATCCATGTTAAACCCAGCTACAAGCATATCGTCAACATATAAACATAGAATAATGTAGCTATCATCATCCAACCTCTTAAAGTAAACACAATGATCTAAGTGACACCTACTATATCCATGCTCATGCATAAAACTGTCAAATTTTAGATACCATTGCTGAGGTGCTTGCTTCAAGCTATATAAACTTTTCTTCAATTTGCACACTAAGTTCTCCTTACCTTTGACCTCAAATCCCTATGGCTAAGAAATATATATCTCTTCATCCAAATCACTATGAAGGAAGTTTTTTTTAACATCAAGTTGCTCTAAATGAAAATCTTCAGTAGCTAGAATACTTAAAATAGTACGGATAGAAGTCATCTTTACAATAGAAAAAAATATCTCATCAAAATCAATTCCCTTTTCTATAAAAATCCTTTTACAACTAACTAGGCTTTAAATATTTTCTTACCTCCATCCTCTTCTTTTAACTTGTAAACCCACATATTCTATAAAGCCCTTTTACCTACAGGAAACTTGCATAAATCCCATGTCTTATTTTTTAGCAAAGAGTCCATTTTGTCTTTTATTGTAGACTGTCACTGCATCTTAGTATTCACGTGCATAGCTTCATCATAACATTCAGGTTCACTAGCGTCACTAAGAAAAATAGAATACAAAGAGGGAGAAAATCTTTTTGGAGGTCTAATTTTCCATGTTGACCATCTAACATTCACTAGTGTATGTGGTATTTCTTGTTGCAGTTGTTGCACATCATGAGGAATGGTTGGAACATCATCTTTTGGAGTATCATCTAGCATGACATAATCATCTTCTTTATCCATCACATCATCATATTTTAGGGTACTAGATCTAGGAACAGAATTACTCACAACCATTCCCAAGCCATTTCAGCTTTCAGGCAAAGAACACAAAATCAAGAGAGCCCTAATTTCTTCATCAAAATTGATACCCATAGAAGATAACTAACTAGAAATAGTATTAAACTTATTTAAATGATCTACAATAGATCCACCTTCTACCATTTTCATATTAAATAAACATTTCATGAGAAATATCTTGTTTGTAGTAGAGGGCTTTTCATACAGTTTCGCTAGGGTTTGCATCAACTTTTCCTGTCGTCTTCACTTTTGTAATATTAAATGCCACCAATGGTGCCAGGTATAATTGAATGCTTCTAAGTACCTTTCTATCTAAAATATCCCAAACATCATTTGAGTAGAGGGCTTTCATACAATTTTTCTAAGGTTTGCATCAACTCTTTTGTCATCTTCACTTTTGTAATATTAAATGCCACCGATGGTGCTAGGCATAATAAAATTCTTCCAAGTGCCTTTCTATCTAAAATATCCTAGTCATCATTTGACATAGATCCATGATTCTTAGTTTTTCCTTCTAATGGCTTCCATAAATCCTTCGGGTAAAGATAGTCTTCCATTTGTATCTTCCATAACTAGAAGTTCTGCCCATTAAACTTGTTAACCCTCATCTTCCATCACTCCCACTCAACCATGAGACTCCCACTCAATCATGAGACTTTCCTACAGAGAATAACTAAAAAAAAAACTAGGCTCTAATACCACTTGTTAGGATTAAACTTCAAATAGAAATAACAATTACATGCAAATATAACCAATATTAGAAAATAATAGATCACATAGAAAAGAACACAAGACACCAAGATTTAATGTGGTTCACCCAATCCCTAGGCTACATCCATTAAACAAAAATTCTGATATTATTATGATACAATGGTTACAATCTAATTACAATCCTTACAACTCAATACTGCTGCAAGAACTAATTTTCACATCACTCCTTAATAAAAATGCCTAACCCTAAGCCCTTTTATACAAGTTTTTTATGCCACTTTAGGGTTACAACATGTCAACCATATGTCTGCCACGATGTTATCCATGGCCCAAAAAATTTATGATGTATGTACAACACTTCCCTAATTAGTCACCACAAACTAACACATTTCCACTAGATACCATTGTTTCGGTTGTAGACTTTGCAAAGAACTACACACTACAACCACAAAATGAAGTGCAGAAAAAGTATTATACTTCTCAATAAGTTTCCATATTTGTTCACATAACATTCATGCATTCACCTACAAGTATAGAGGATGACAAAAATATATTAAGGGAGTACAATTTTTATATCAGCAATGATTGATCACATTCTATGGAGTTTGTACATGGTTGTTTTCAACTATGGAGATTTGGCTAACTAGGGCATACCATATTGCCAACATATTATTTGGTCAAACAATTGTGCATCTCAATTCAAGAATGCATGGATGTTCTATTGGTTGAGCAAGATGTATAAGTTATCTAGAATTAAATATTTGTGGAATTTCACAAAGCTTGGTCATGAAAAGGGAGAGAATGATGGTGCAGGCACATGCATCAAAAGAGCCTTAGCTCATGAAGAACTAAAATACAAAGATGGAGCAACATTAACAGATGCAAAATCCATCGTCCAGTGGTGTAACGCTATAGTAGGTTTAGGTAAGGAAGGTTAGTCTACGGTTCATAGATTTTTTTGGTTGATAGATAATACTAACATTGCACCATGTGAGGACTGTTGCACACTAATAGGATCAAGTGAGTTGCACTCTTTTAGAATCTATGATATAGGTTCATGGAGTATCCACACATGAAAAATAACATGCTATTGTCCATCATGTGTAGAGGAAAATTGGGATGAGTGTGAGTTGACTAAATGGGTGGACAAATGGAATATATGAGTTTTGGACCCAATTGACACCTATCATCCCCCACAAGCACTAGAAATGGTAGAGATGGATTTATCCATTGACTTTGACCACTTTTTTAATCTAGTGCAACTTGGTAATATATATCTTTGTAAATTCACTATGTAACTTTATAACTTTTATCTTAGTATTTGCTAAATTAATGACCACATTTTATACATTTATCACTACAGGCCATATTTTGGCTATTATTAAACCAGAAGACAATGAAGAAGGGATAGATTATTATTTGTGTCCTTGTGTCTAGGCCAAAAAAATTGATTGCTAGATTATAGATGGTGAAGGTTTAGAGTACCGTATAGGTGCAATAGTTGTAACTGGCACATGACTTAGACGATATTCTATGAAGAACCCTAACTTGTGGTTATTCAAAGATTGGTAAATAGAGAGGAAGATTATTCATTATTCAAACCATTTTGTCATGTAAAATATCCACTTTATGAAATATGGTGGAAAACCACATAATAAGACTCTTTGGAAGGTTCACAAGTTAGATCACTAGGCAATACTCGAGACATTAAAATGTAGAGCAGATCCAGTTGGTTCATTAGATTGAATATAATTACAAAAACATCAAATCCTGAGGTAAAATTTTGTTAGGTTTGGGAAGCTAAGGTATTTGGTTACCAAATAGGTCCTAGGAATCCTAACTGGGGTCCTAGAATGGTCCTAGATGGACCCATTTGATCAAAAGATGTAAAGAGAAAAAATTGTTCGAAAGTTGCAATTTTTTGCAAAAAGTTTCAAATGATAGTTTGGGAAGTTTTAACTACCCATGATCAGGTATTTGAGCATGGGGAAGCATATTTTGGAAGGTTAGAAGGTTTTCAGCATGGGGAAGCACTCAAATTCCTAGGTTGGTCAAAACTTGCGCAATGAGCCAAAAGTTGCTCAATAGATTAAAAGTTGTTAGGGATGTGAAATTAAGGTATTTGGTTACCTAATAGGTCCTATGAATCATAACTAGGCTCCTAGAATAGTCCTAGATGGACCGATTTGACCAAAAGATGTAAAGAGCTAAAATTGCTCAAAAGTTGCAAATGGAGGTTTCGAAAGTTGTAACTACCCATGCTCAGGTATATGAGCATAGGAAACATATTTTGGAAGGTTAGAAGGTTTTTATTCAAATTTAACACTCCTTTCCAACAAAGTTGCATTTTTGAGCAACTTTTACAACTTTTACAATTTTGAACAAAAAGTGCAACTTTTCAAAGTTCACTAGATTTTACTTTTAGGACTTGGAAAAGGTTCCATATTAAAAAATAACTAAAAACACCTAATCCTATTCTATCTTCACCAAAAACTCTAAAATACCAAATTATGCCTAATTAGCAACTTTTGCTCATATCTTGCACAAAGTGGCCTAGGCATGCATATCTTTCTCATATCTCTCTCATCGTTGGTCATGGGATTGAACTATCTACTCTGTTAGCTTTGAGTGGTCAGGTAAATCCTAGTTTCAAGATCATCTTATCTCATTGACCACTCAAATATTCTTGAGCATGCTAAACCAAATTGACCCTAAGAGTCATTAAATGTCATAGCGCAATGATTTTTGATGAGGCATATCTCAGAGCTTGTGCAAGGTATGGATGCAATTAGGTGCTACAAGATCAAGTTGTCAACACCTATAATGACTAGTCTCTCTTTTTAGAGATTGAATTCTATTTTGATTTGTTTTTCCATCTCAGGTGATGCTGAAACTTGTAGCATTAGCTAGTACAAAATTGCCAACTAGTGAATCTCTCTAACCGTTCATCATGAAATCAAACTATATGTTCTATTAGCTCTGGGTGACTAGTTAGACCCTAGTCCTAGGATTGCCCCATCTCATTGACCACTCAAACATTTTCAATCATGTCAAACCATATTGACCCTAAGAGTCACTAAATGCCACAAGGTAGTGATCTTTGACAAGGCATATCTTAGAGCTTATAAGAGCTATGGATGCAATTTTGGGTGCTACAGGATCATGTTCTCAACAACTACAATAACTTATCTCACTTTTTGGAGATTGGATTTGTTGGAAGCATGAATGCTGATGGTATTCCTATGGGGGAATATTTTAGATGCTGATATGTTATATTCATGACTAAGTTTGTCATTGATGTCAAAATAGCAGTTTTTTGTGGTATCTGACAGAAGAACAAAGATTAAGATGAAGTTGGTACAGATGGCTAGTTGAGTGTTTTCACTATCCAAGCTTATGAGAGATACTTCTAACATCAGGTGAAGAAATATTAATTCTAGAAGAAGTTATGTAAGTTTTGGTGATGTCTATTTTGAGATAGAGCTTACAAAGGCATGTTTTGGTAAACTTGTTATATCTCTTAGTAGAATTGTTATTTTGAGAGTCGAGGTTGAAGATGTGAAGAAGGCATATGTGTGATGACATGGCTAAGCTTTCTCATCATAATATTACATGTACAAAAAGTTATTCGAGTTGCAAGGTGAAAGATTAATTTTGTTGCTAAGTGTAATGTGTTCTTAATGTGGTCCTATAAAAATTAATTGAGAAGGTGTAACAGCCAACTCAAGGAATTATTTTATGGACTTGGTATAAAGGAAGGACATTTTCCTTTACCATGAAGACGTACAGATGGATGAATGTGAATGATTGAAGAACAAAATGTGAAGATAAATAGAGCAGAGTAGAAGTGAAGGAAACTTCATTGCCAAGGTTTTATTGTGTGATCTAAGGTTTGATATTTTGATCCAAGGTTTGTGACCTAGTCTATAAGGTCTAACAGTGATTGGTCTAATTGACAGGACAAAGGAAAGAAGTTAAAGTATAGTACATGCAATTATTCTATAAGGAATAGTTGAGAGATTAGTTGGACAATGAGTTCGATGATCTTACCCTAGAAGCTTTTTGGACAGTGGGTCCTTTTGTCTTCTACACCTCCTAACAGGGTTGGAATCTCCTAATAGGGATTCAAAGTCTCCTAACAGGGACTCATATGAAAAAAATGTTGTAATAGACTCCTAACGAGGTCCATCCTTTGACAAGGAATATTTATATTAGTACATCATCTTGTGGGCATCATTCCCACTAGGGTTTTCCCTCTAATCAAGAGTTTCCCTAGTTAACATATATGGTGTAATTTTCTATGTGCATCTTGTTATGGTTTTTGTTTACTTTGGTTGAATGGTTAAGATTGTTTAATATTGATAAAAAAATTAATTATTGGATAACTGATTTACAACCCCCCCCTCTCAGGTATCTTGGTGGACTATTGTTTCTAATAGGATTTTGTTTGATTTTGTAGCCCTATCTCATGTGATGTTGAAACTTGTAGTGTTGGCAAGTACAAAGTGGCCAACTAGTGAATCTCTCTAACCATTCATCGTGGGATCAAATTTTCTATTCTATTAGCTCCAGGTGGTTGAGTAAACCCTAGTCTCAAGCTTGTCCCTCCATTGACCACTCAAACATTCTTGAGCATGCCAAACTGAATTGACCCTAAGAGTCATTAAATGCCATAGAGAAACAATATTTGATGGGGTATATCTCAGAGCTTTTGCGGGGTATGGATGCAATTTTGGGTGCTATAAGATTGTGTTTTTGACATCTACAATAACCTATCTCTCTTTTTGGAGATTGGATTCTATTTTGATTTTGCAAACCCATCTTGAGTGATGTTAAAACTTATAGTGTTCACCAGTACAAAGTTGCCAACTAGTGCATCTCTCTAACCATTCATCATGGGATCAAACTATCTATTTTGTTCACTCCATGTAGCCAGGTAAACCCTAGTCTCAAGCTTGTACTATCCTATTGATCACTTGAATGTTATCGGGTACACCAAACTGAATTGACCCCAGGAGTCATTAAATGCCATAGGGAAATGATCTTTGACAAGGCATATCTCAAAGCTCGTGCAAGGTATGGATGTAATTTTGGATGCTATAGGATCATGTTTTTGACACCTACAATAATCTATCTCTTTTTTTGGAGATTGGATTTCATTTTGATTTTGTGGCCTCATCTCGGCTAATGTTGAAACTTGTAGTGTTGGCCAGTACAAAGTCACCAATTGGTGAATCTCTCTAACCATTCATCATGGGATCAAACTATTTATTCTATTATCTCTAGGTGGTCAAGTAAACCCTAGTCCCAAGCTTGTCCCATTCTTTTGACTGCTTGAACATTCTTGGGCAAGCTAAACTAAATTGACCCTAAGAGCCACTAAATGTCATAGGGTAGTGATCTTTGATGGGGCATATCTTAGAGCTCATGCAAGGTATGGATGCAATTATGGGTGCTACAGGATCATGTTGTCAAAACCTACAATAACCTATCTCTCTTTTTGGAGATCGGATGTCATTTTGATTTTGCATTCCCATCTCAAGTGATGGTGAAATTTGTAGTGTTGGCAAGTACAAAGTTGCCAACTAGTGAATCTCTCTAACTGGTCATCGTGGAATCGAACTGTCTATTTTATTAGCTCTGGGTGTCCAAGTAAACCATAATCCCAAGATCATCCTATCCTATTGACCACTCAAACATTCTCAGGCATGCTAAACTAAATTGACCCTAAGAGACTCTAAATGTCATAGGGCAACAGTCTTTGATAGGGCATATCTCAGAGCTCATGTGAGTTATGGATGCAATTTTGGGTGCTATAGGATCATGTTGTCAATAACTACAATAACTTGTCTCACTTTTTGGAGATTGGATTTATTGGAAGCATGAATGTTGATGGTATTCCTATGGAGGAATATAGTAGATGTTGATATGTTACATTCATAACTAAGTTTGTCATTGATGCCAATATAGAAGTCTTATGTGGTATCTGATAGAAGAAAAGAGATTAAGATCAAGTTGATATAGATGACTAGTTGAGAATTTTCACTATCTAAGCTTATGAGAGATACTTTTGAGTATCTATTATATGTAGTTAATGTTGGATGAAGAAATATTAAGTCTAGAAGAAGTTATGTAAGTTTTGGTGATGTTTGTTCTAAGATAGAGTTTACAAAGGCATGTTCTGGTAAACTTTTTATATCTCTTAGCAGAATTGTTATTCTGAGAATCGAGGTTGAGGATGTGAAGAAGACATCTTGGTGATGATGTGGCTAAGCTTGCTCATCATAATATTATGCATATGGAAAGTTATTCAAGCTGAAAAGTGAAAGATTAATGTTATCACTGAGTGTAATGTGTTCTTAATGTGCTCCTATAATAATTAATTGAGAAGGTGTAACAGTGAGCTCAGGGAATTATTTTATGGACTTGATATAAAGGAAGGACATTTTCTTTTATCATGAAGATGTATGGATGGATGAATGTGACTAATGGAAGAGAAAAATGTGAAGATAAGAAGAGCATAGTGGAAGTGAAGGAAACATAATTGTTGAAGTTTTATTGTGTGATCTAAGGTTTGATATTTGGATTTGAGGTTTGTGACCTAGTCTACAAGGTTTGATAGTGATTGGTCCAGTTAATAGGATAGAGGAAAAAATTTAAAGTACAATACATATAATTATTCTACAAGGAGTAGTTGAGAGATTAGTTGGATAGTGAGTTTGATGATCTTGCCCCAAAAGCTTTTTGGACAGTGGGTCCTTCTATCTTCTACAACTCCTAATAGGGTTGGCACAACTCCTAACAAGGTCAGAATCTCCTAACAGGGATTCAAAGTCTCCTAACAAGGACTCATATGTACTAAATGTTATAATAGACTACTAAAAAAGTCCATCCTCTAACAAGGAATATTTATATTAGTACATCATCTTATGGGCATAATTCCCACCAAGGTTTTCCCTCTGATCAAGTGTTTCTCTAGTTAACTTATCTAGTATAATTTTCTATGTGCATCTTGTTATGATTGTTTACTTTGGTTCAATGGATAAGATTGTTTAATATTGATAAATGTTTTAATTATTGGATAAACTATTCACACACCCCCCCAGTTATCTTGGTGGACTATTGTTTCTAATAGCATTCCATTTTGATTTTGCGGCCCCATCTCGGGTGATGTTGAAACTTTTAGTGTTGGCCAGTACAAAGTTGCCAACTAGTGAATCTCTCTAACCATTTATCATGGGATCAAACTGACTATTTTGTTAGCTCTAGGTGGTTAGGTAAACCCTAGTCTCAAGCTTGTCCCATCCTATTAACTTCTTGAACATTCTCAGGCATGTCGAATCAAATTGACCCTAAGAGTCATTAAATGCCATACAAAAATGATCTTTGATGGGGCATATGTAAAAGCTCATGCAAGGTATGGATGCAATTTTGGATGCTACAAGATCATGTTGTTGACACCTATAATAACCTATATCTCTTTTTGGAAATTTGATTTCATTCTAATTTTGGGTCCCCATCTCAAGTGATGTTGAAAATTTTAGTGTTGGCCAGTATAAAGTCACCAACTGGTGAATCTCTCTAACTATTTGTCATGGGATCAAACTATCTATTTTGTTAGCTCTGGGTGGTGAAGTAAACCCTAGTCTCAATATTGTACCATCCCATTGATTGCTTGAATGTTCTTGGGCACACCAAATTGAATTGTCCCTAAGAGTCATTAAATGCCATAGGCCAATGATCTTTGATGAGGCATATCTCAGAGCTCGTGAAAGGTATGGATGCAATTCTGAGTGTTATAGGATCATGTTTTTGACACCTACAATAACTTATCTCTCTTTTTAGAGATTGGATTCTATTTTGATTTTGTGGACCTATCTTATGCAATGCTAAAACTTGTAGTGTTGGCCAGTACAAAGTCACCAACTAGTGAATCTCTCTAACCATTCGTTGTGAGATTAAACTATCTATTTCATTAGCTCCAGGTGGTTTCATAAACTCTAGTCCCAAGATCATCCCATCTTTGTTGACCACTTGAACATTCTCAAGCACACTAAACTGAATTAACCCTAATAGTCATTAAATACCATAGGGTAGTGATCTTTGATGGGGCATATCTTAGAGCTTGTGCAAGGTATGGATACAATTATGGGTGCTACAAGATCATGTTGTCAATACCTACAATAACCTATCTCTCTTTTTGGAGATTGGATGTCATTTTAATTTTGTGGCCCCATCTCGAGTGATGCCAAAAATTTTAGTGTTGGCAAGTACAAAATTTTCAACTGGTGAATCTCTCTAACTGTTCATTTTGGGATCAAACTATCTATTTCATTAGCTTCGGGTGTCTAAGTAAACCCTAGTCCCAAGAACATCATGTCCTATTGACTGCTCAAACATTCTTGGGCATGCCAAACCAAATTAAGCCTAAGAGACTTCAAATGTCATAGGGCAATGATCTTTGACAAGGCATATCTCGGAGCTTATGTTAGGTATGGATGCAATTTTGGGTTCTATAGATTGTGTTGTCGACAACTACAATAATCTATCTCACTTTTTGGAAATTAGATTTGTTGGAAGCATGAATGTTGATGGTATTCCTATGGGAGAATATTGTAAATGTTGATATGTTACATTCATGATTTTTTCATTCATGTCAACATAGAAGTCTTATGTGGTATCTAATAGAAGAATAGAGATTAAGATCAAGTTGGTACAGATAGCTAGTTGACTTTTTTCACTATCTGAGCTTTTTAGAGATATTTTTGAGTATCTAGTATGTGCAGTTAATATTGAGTGAAGAAATCTTAAGTTTGGAAGAAGTTATGTAATTTTTGGTGATGTTTGTTTTGAGATAGAGTTTACAGAGGTGTGTTCTAGTAAAATTGTTATATCTCTTAGAAAAATTGTTATTTTGAGAATCAAGGTTGAGGATGTGAAGAATACATGTTGGTGATGATGTGGCTAAGCTTGCTCATCATAATATTATGCATATGTAAAGTTATTCAAGTTGCAAGGAAAAAGATTATTGTTATCACTAAGTGTAACTTATTCTTAATGTGGTCCTATAATAATTAATTAAGAAGGTGTAACAACCAACTTAGGGAATTATTTTATGGACTTGGTATGAAGGAAAGATATTTTCCTTTATCATAAATATGTATGGATGGATGAATGTGAATGTGAATGATTGAAGAGTGGAATGCGAAGATAAGAAGAGAAAAGCAAAAGTGAAGGAAACATCATTACCGATGTTTTATTGTGTAATCTAAGGTTTGATATTTTGATCTGAGGTTCATGACCTAGTCTACAAGGTTTGATAGTGATTGGTCTGGTTGATAGGATAGAGGAAAGAAGTTAAAGTATAGTGCATACAATTATTCTACAAGGGATAGTTGAGAGATGAGTTGGACAATGAGTTCGATGATCTTTCCCCAGAATCTATTTGGATAGTGGGTCCTTCTATCTTCTACAACTCCTAATAGGGTTGGCACAACTCCTAACAAGGTTGGAATCTCCTAATAGGGATTCAAAGTCTCATAATAGGGACTCATATGTACTAAATGTTGTAATAGACTCCTAATAGGGTCCATCCTCTAACAAGAAATATTTATATTAGTACATCATCTTGTGGGCATCATTCCCACAGGGGTTTTCCCTCTGATCAAGGGTTTCCCTAGTTAACATATCTGGTGTAATTTTCTATGTGCATCTTGTTATGGTTGTTGTTTACTTTGGTTGAATGGATAATATTGTTTAAGGTTGGTAAATGTTTTAATTTTTAGATAATTGATTCACCCCCTCCCCCCCTCCTCTCAGTTATCTTGGTGGACTATTGTTTATAACAATTGGTATCAAAGCATCAGGTCCTTGAAGATAAAGTTTAACAACTTTTAGAGATCCATGGCAAACATGTTCAGGAAAGATAGTCTAAAGTTCAATGAAACAAATTATGATAGCTAGAAAGAAAAGATGAAGACACATCTATTATGTATGGGTTTAGCATATTGGATCTTGACAAAAACATCATAGGCAATCATTGTTGAGAAATATTTTTAATCTTATATCAAGGAAGAAAGAGATATTTTTATTTGCGACATGAGAGTTAGAGAAGCACTATTGATTGCACTTCCTAAAATTGAATACAATCAGGTAAAGTCACTTGATACTTCACATTTGATTTGGAAAGCTTTGGAAATTAGTTTTGAAGGTGATGAACACTCTAAAAAATTGATGCTGCAAAGTTGGATTTGTGCATTTCAACATGTTAAAATGATGGAAGATGAATTTATAAGATCATATGTCGGTAGAATATCAGAAATCAATGTAGGTATTAAATCTCAAGGAGGAATCAAAGAATATGATGAGGTTATATGGAAGATATTGAAGACCTTAACACCACCATTTAAGTCAGCAGTTCAAATGATATAGTTGTTGATATCTTGTACCAAAGATTTTAGAAAGCAGACAATGCTTGGAAGACTTGAAGTAGTTGAGAATGAGCTTAGATAGTCTAAAGAATTAACCAAAATAGAAATACCTTTTAGTGCCTTGAATATTCAACCTAGTTTATCAAGGAGCATAAGTGCTAGAGGAGACTTTTCTAGTAGTAGTAGATCTTATGAGGGTAAAAAGATTGAAGGGGTAGCCCTTTTGGTAAGAAGAGAAATGGATGGTAAAAAAATCTTTGAACGTTTTATTTGCAATGAATTTGGTCATTATGCATCTAAATGTCCTAAAAGAGAGAAAAACTATAAAGGAAATTACAAACCTAGAAGAGATAGAGAGTGTCTATATGCAAATGAAGAAGATGAATCTAATGAACAAGAAGTAAATGCTAGTGATGATAAAATAGGATTTGTAGCAATCAATGAAGAAAGTCTAGAGAAAGTAGCTTTGATATCACAAGTTAAAAAGAAAATTGATTGGATAATTGATAGTGGTTGTTCACATCATATGACTGGTGATATGAACAAGTTTTTTGACTTCAAAAGTTAGGATGGAGGCATTGTCAGAGTTGGAAACAATGCAGCATGCCATGTTAAAGGTATTGGATCTATAACTCTTGATGGTAAAACTACACTGAGGATGTATATTTTGTTGATGGTTTGAAGTACAATAATCTAAGTGTTGGATAACTAGTGGATAAAGGTTATCTATTGCAGTTCATAGAAAAGACATGCATAATCAGAGACAAAGATGGAAAGGCAATTGGAATAGGAACCAGATATAGAGGTAATGTATTTCAGTTGAATCCTACTGAAATAACATGTTTGGTTGAAAAAGTAGATGACAGTTGGTTATGGCATTAGAAATTTTTTCATATAAACTTTTACAACATTGTGAAGACTAGTAGTATGTTTTTAGTAAGAGATTTGTCTAAGATTATAAAACCTTCTAACACAATTTGCAAGGAGTATGTTTTGGCTAAGCATAACAGAACTTCTTTTCCTTGCAAGAAGTTTACTACTAAAGAAAAATTGGAGATTGTACACAAATCTTAGTAGTCTTACAAAGACTAAAGGATCCTATGGTGAAATTTATTTCATGCTTTTAGTTGATGACTTTTCTAGAATGATGTGGGTTGCATTTCTTAAATAAAAATCTGAGGCATTTAATAAGTTCAAGATATTTAAGAATAGAGTTGAGAATGAATCAGACATGAAGATTAAATGTTTAAGATCAGATAGAGGAGGAGAGTTTACTTCAAATGATTTTAACATCTTTTATGAAGCTAATGGAATCAAAAGATAGTTATCAACTCTAAGAACCCATGAACAGAATGGTATAGCAAAAAGAAGGAACAAGTAAGTAACAAAAGTAGCAAGAGCTATGTTAGCTAAGAATGATGTATCCAAGATGTTTTTGAGAGAAGTTGTGTCTAAAATAGTCTACACTATGAATAGAGTACAAGTCAGGAGAGACACAAACAAGACCCCTTATGAACTATAGTTTGGTCACTCACCTACAGTTAAGTATTTTAGAATTTTTGGTAGTAAGTTTTATATCAAAAGAGATGATGATATTGGTAAGTTTGATGCTAGAAGTGATGAAGGTATATTTCTTGGTTATTCATTGAAAAGGAAGGCTTATAGATGTTATAATCTGAGAACTAAGATTATTATGGAAAGTGCAAATCTGAGAGTTGATGAGAAATTTAAGATACAAGAAAGAATAGTTGATTACAATTTAGTTGATAATGTTGTTATTAAACCAAGGAATAATGAAGTATTCTTTGAGACTAACAATGATTTGAAGAATGAAGGAGAGCTAAGGTGGGAACAAAGCTCAGAACCTTTAGCAGAGCCAAGAGTTGAGATGACAACTCCTACTTTGGAAAATAATATGACAAAGAATCATCCACTCGAGTAGATCATCAAAAGTAGAGATAAATGTGCGATGAAAAGAAGTAGAATTAATGAAGAACTATGTTTGATATCTCAATTTGAACCTAAGAATGCAGATGAAAATTGTAAAGATGACTTTTGGAACCAAGCTATGAAAGAGGAATTGGATTAGATAGTAAAGAATGAGACATTGGAATTGGTCCCCAGGCTAGCAGATAAGAATGTGATAGGAACTAAATGGTTATTTAGGAACAAGATGAATGAACAAGGTTAAGTTGTAAGGAAAAAGGAAAGATTAGTATGTAAAGATTACTCACAACAAGAAGGAATAGACTATGATGAAACATATGCTCCTATGGCAAGAATAGAAATAGTAAGGTTATTCTTAGCATATGCAGCATATAAGAAATTCAAAGAATATCAAATGGACATCAAGTCAGCATTTTTGAATGGAGAACTTGAAGAAGAGGTATACATTGAATGGCCTAAAGTTTTTCCTTTAATAGATGAAAAGGACATAGTATGCAGATTGAATAAATCATTGAATGGCTTGAAGCAAGAACCTAGAAAATGGTATGCAAGGTTAGACAAGCATTTGACAAAACTTAGATATAGCAAAGGTATGGCAAATAGTAATCTCTATTGGAAAGAAATTGATGATCAATTGATGATTTTGGTAATATTTATTGATGATATCATATTTGGAGGAAATGGTGATGAAAGTGACAAGTTTGTAGAAGAAATGAAGAAGGAAATTGAAATGAGTATGATAGGAGAAATGAAATATTTTCTAGGATTACAAATTGTATGGGATAAAGAAGGAATATTTATTTCTCAGACCAAGTATTTGAAAGATTTACTAAAAAGGTTTGGTTTGGAAACATGTAAACCCATTGGAAAACCTATGATAATTGGACACAAGTTATCAACAAAGGATGAGACACCTAGTGTTGAGCAGAACAAGTATAGATCTATGATCAAAGGATTGCAATATCTAACTCACACGAAGCTAGATATAACAAATATAGTTGGAATTGTTGCAAGATTTAAAGTTGATCCTAGAGAAGCACATTATGTAGTAGTCAAAATGATATTTAGATACTTTAAAGGAACACAAAAGTTTGGATTGTGGTATGACATATCTAAGGATCTCACTCTATATGCTTATACTAATGCCGATTGGGCAGGTAGTATGGATGATAGAAAGAGCACCAGTGGTGGAGCCTTCTTTCTTGGAGGAAGATTGGTTTCTTGGCTAAGAAAGAAGTAGGATTATACCTCTCAGATTGATCCCAATCATGAGTCTAGTCCACAATTTTGTCCTTTCCATACACAAAGGTTACCAATTTGTCTATATTATCATAAATAGAATGTAACAAATCTCTGCATCTTGTATATAGAATTTACCAAACTCATAAAAGTTATATCTCAATTGAATGCATGCTTGCACAATAAAATCATCATACTCTACTTTAGTGGCCTCAACTTACCTCTCAAGGGATCCGTTTATTGATGCTTATACATTCACAAGGTCAATGGGACCTATGATCTTATTCACAAAATCTTTTAATACTCTACATTGTTCCCATAGGGCCTAGTTCTTATCCTCCTCTACATCTATGAATTTAAATACTTTATTATAACAATAGTCACTAGTGCTTCACTTTCATCCCTTGTGGACTAACCTTAGTCAAATTCTTCTATTATGCAATCTATCAAGACCAATGAAACCGCTTATGATCCTAAACGAGGAGGAATGGAAATATATACCTTCAATTTACCCTATTGGTTAGTAGACATATAAGACAGTCACTCTAACTTTCCTAGTATTGCAACTCATGTGATTTTCTCTCCAATTTTTGAAATATCCACATTATGCTCTACAATATATGTCCTCTTCTGAGGCTCTATATCTTGCTCCAACCTAGTTGGCATTCTAGTTTGTACCAAAATCTCTACAATGAACACATGTATATGAGAGGAAGGAGTTAATTTCTCAACTCTTTGTATTTCTTCAACATGTTTGTCTTTCTCTTTCCTCTCTTCATGATAATGTTTTTTTTTTGGTTAAACCATTGGAATGAAAGACATTGTAATGTCTCTCTTTTGGGACATTAGGAATTCTAAAGTCAAATTCATAAAATGTTAGTTTTTCTTTAAGGGAGCTTAATGAAAAGTTATAAAATGGGTCAAATTAATATTATTAAGGGGGTTAAAGGAAAAAAATAAGGAAAAAGATGAAGGGATGGAAAAAGGGAACTGAAGGGTCCTTGTTTTGAGCATAAAAGAGGGCAAGCTTCATTCATTCGAGTATGGTGCAGGGCACCTAAGTGACATGATAGGTCATCTCATCAAATTGAAGGATACTCATGATGGAAGATAGGGGGTGATGATCCACCTCATTAAAATTTATATTTCTTCTTATATAATAAGGTTTATCCTTGTTTGTGAGGTCAAGGAACTTAAGATGTCATATAAGCCTAAGTTGCCTTAGTCCTAAGGATCTTGTTTTTTGTTGTTTTAGTCAATAAATTGAATATAGGTGTGTTTTATGAGTCATTACACCTTATTTATGTCCTAAGTATTGTAAATGACCAATTGGTTAAGTTCTAGGAAGCCATAGTGGGAAAATTTTCATTTTGCAAGAAAAGTTGTTGACAACTTTTTGTCAATTTTGACAATTTTTTCACAAATGTCATAACTGGTTGTATAACTGCTCAAACCAACCAAGTATTGGTTAGGTATGAAGTATTTTTATTGTAATACCCTCTATGAAGTCAAAGGTTTAAATTTTTTGATACCAAATATACAAATTTTATGAGCATTTTGTTGTTGCATAGAACTGTACTGATTGGGAGACCTAATCTAGTTGCATGATTTGAAATTTCTCTAAGTCTAGATTCCATTTCATTTTATTTCATCTTGATGGGTTTAGTATAAAGAAAGTTAGAACATTTTCTTTACTAGTAGGTTTAAAAACCATTAAATTAAGGGTTTCAAGCAAGATGTGGCCCTAACCTGCAATTTTATAGTTGGTGTCTTATGATAGCCTCCTAAGAATTACAAGGTTAGGGTATGTATTTTAATATTTCAAAGTCATAGATTTTTCTCAGTTGATCCAAGGGGTAAATTAACTTTCCCTAGACTAAAATTGCTATGTTTTTTGTCATAAAAATGTTGATTATGTGGACAGAACTTGGAAAGAAGCCATGAAACTTGGAAAGTGGTCATTTCTTGGTGGAAGAGGTTAGATGAGACCTCCTAAAACAAAAAACCAATCCTAAGTACCCATCCTTGCTCATTCCAAGTGATCTAGGCTTGATTTGGCCAATTAGGTCTATGAGGCTTGCATAGGTTTAGGGGTGTTGGAGTAGGTTAGATAGTTGGTGCCTTGGAGAGTTGTGTAACTTCAAAAAGGGTTTTTGAAACCCTATTTCATTTCCAATTCTAGTGGAGAAAACCCAAATTATTGTCCTAAAACCTCAAAAAGGACTACAAGGGGAATTAGGGCTCTTAAGAGAAAATTTGCAAAGAAGGAGTTGGGCGAGTCAAATAGTTGAAGAATTCCAATCCTTATGTGCTCCTTGAAAGGTCCTAGGTGTTAGCTTGACCCAAGGAATAGGTTGGAATACATTTCTCAATTTGAGCCATTTTACTATTGTTGGTCTCTAGAATCATAGATAGGGAAAGTTTCTTTGAAATATTGAGGAGTTGTGTAGAATTTTGATTAGTGATAAAACAATTTGGAAGGATTCTTTGAGGGCTCTAGAAAAGGTGGGAAAGGCAAAGTTACCTTAAGTTTTGTACTTGGGGTTCTACCAAGATTTTGGTGTGAGTACTCTACATCAAGTGGTATCAAAGCCACTTAGAATATAATTGGGAGAACAAGATGGTAGAAGGGGGAGGAATTCCTTTGAGAATAACCAACATTGAGTTAGGAAATATTGTAAAGGAAAAAATGGCTAAGAGTAAGGTAGTCAGAGAAGAAAATAGAGTAATGAAAAGAGAACTTGATAAGTTGAAGCGGCAAGTAAGAAGAGGAGAGCATGAAGACTCTGAAGAAGAAGAAGAAGAAGAAGAGTGAGACAACTTGCCTAACATGCTTGAAGATTAGAGGATCATGGTAACAATGCTCCAAAGGGTAGGAAGAAAATACAAAGGAGACTTACCCATGTTTGACGAGAAGTTGGAACCAAAAGCATGCATGGAATGGTTGGAAGCTCTTGAGAACCATTTTGAAGATAAGGAGATACCTACTAACCAAAGAGTGAAGGTGGAAAAATCTAAATTGAAAGGTCCATCCCTAGTTTGGTGGAACTTTCTCCAAAATTAAAGAGTAGAGGAAGAGAAGCAACCGATTTCTACATGGAAGAGAATGATGGCAGAGATCATGAAGCAGTTTGTACCTAAGGATTATGAAGTGATGCTCCACAAGAAGCTACATAATCTCAAGTAGAAGGACATGGATGTAAGTACCTACACTCAAAATTTTCATACCTTGACTCTTAGGTCTCAATTGTATGAGAATGTGAAACAAAAACTAGCAAGGTACATTGATGGGCTCAAATATAACATTCGAGATGAGTTAACTTTGGTGTCGATGGAATTAGTCCATAAATGTTACCAACTTGCCCTTATTATTGAGGAAAAGAAAAAGAGGAAAGGAAAACAAAATAAAAGAGGAGGAAGAGGAAATACTTTTAAAGGAAGAGGCATATTCTTTGGAAGAGGAAACTATCCTAGGCAACAAGGAGAATCTAGTAGTAGTCAAGGGGAAGACAATGGCACTAGTAGAAAAGGTTCTTTTAGGGGAAGGAGACCTAGTCCTAGAGGTAGATTTGGAGGTGCATGAACAAGTATGTCCACTAGAAAATGCTTCTGTTGTAACCAAGTTGGACATCAATCCTTTAGGTGTGTGAAAAAGATAGGTGCAGCTCACCAAGGTGAAAGGAGCATTCAGTTACTCCAAGATGAATATTTCCAAAGCACAACTTCATTCCATAATGTTGCATCGTCAAATCACACAGGCCCTAAGATAGGAGAAAGTTTGATGTTCAATAGATCACTTTTGATGCCACTTAACCAAGAACCTCCTCAAAGAAAGTCAATCTTCAAGACAGTCTGCAAGGTAAAAGGAAAGGTATGCAAAGTCATTGTTTATTTAGGCTCTATTGAAAATCTTGCTTCTAGTGAAATGGTGAATAAACTAAGTTTACAAAGAATCCCACACCCTAATCCTTATAAGGTTTCTTGGCTAAGGAGTAGAAGAGCTTAATAAATGAGTAGTGTTATGTTGAGTTTCAAACTGGGGAATATAGGGATAATGTACTATCTTAGATTGTGGATATGGATGCTTGTCATCTACTCCTTGGAAAGCCTTGGCAATATGAAACAAATTCCCAACATGAAGGAAAGACTAATGCATATACCTTGACCAAAAATGGGGAAACTTACACCATGACACCATTAGTAGGAGAACCTAAGGATAAGAGTGTACCTAGTATAGTCATGTTAGTAGGTGAAAAGGAATTCTTAAATGGGCTAAAAGAGGATGAAATGCCATGTTTTGTTGTTCTAGTGAAACCTAAGGATGATACACCTAGGAAAGAGAAGGAAAAAACAAGAGATTTTGAGGAAAGTTTTCCCAAAAGAATTTACAAACTTATTGGATCAGTATAAGGGGATAAACCATAGATACATTACCACCTAAAAGGGATATAATCCATTGTATAGATCTCATTCCTGGCTCCACTCTACCTAACAAGACTACATACAAATTAACTCTACAGTAGAATGTTGCAGTATCAAGGAAGATTCAAGGATTATTAGAAAAGGGCTTCATAAGGAAGAGCATTAGCCCTTATGTTGTTCCAACAATACTAGCTCCTAAGAAGGAATGTACATGGAAGCTATGTATGAACTCTAAATCCATCAATGGGATAACTATCAAGTATAGGTTTCTAATGCCTAGAATTGAAGATTTATGGATTGCTTGGTAAATGCAAGATACTACACCAATATTGATTCGAAGAGTGGCTACCATCAAATCAGAATTAGAGAGGGGGATGAGTGGAAATTGCCTTCAAGACCAATGAGGGATTATTTCAATGGGTTGTGATGCCTTTTGGCCTTTCCAATGCTCCAAGCACCTTTATGAGATTGATGAATGAAGTCCTTAAATCTTTCATAAACATTTTTATTTTTGTGCACCTAGATGATATCTTGATTTTTAGAAAGAATAAAAATGAACATTTAAAACATCTTGATATGGTCTTGAGGAGGCTACATGAGGAGCAATTGAAGAAAAATTTGGAAAAGTGTGTTTTTGCAAGAAGAGCTTGTATTTCTTGGGTTTGTAATCTCCAAAGGCAACCTAAAGATGGATTCTTCTAAGGTTGATGCCATATTGAATTGGCCTACTCCAAAGTCTACTGGTGAGGTAAAAAATTTCCATGGCCTTGCTAGCTTTTATAGAAAATTTGTAAGGAATTTTAGTGGGATAAGTGCACCAATGATTGATACTATCAAGGGGGGAAGGAAATGTCAATTTCAATGGACTAAAGATGTAGATCAGTCATTTGAATACTTGAAAACAAGGGTAGCACAACAACCAATCTTGGTTTTTCCTAATTTTAACAAGGTTTTTACTATTGAGTGTGATGAAAGTAAAAGAGCAATTGGTGTCGTCTTAAGTCAAGATGGAATGCATGTGGCATTTTTCAGTGAAAATCTTAATGAGGTACAACAAAAGTACTCCCCTTATGATCTAGAACTCTATACTATGGTTCAGTCCCTTAGAAAGTGGAGATACTACTTGTTACTTAAAGAATTTATTGTGTATATTGACAATCAAGCTTTGAGTTTTCTAAGTAGACAAGAGAAGTTGAATCATAGACATGTCAAATGGATGGAGTACTTGAAGTCATATACTTTCTCTATCAAGCATAAGAAAGGAGTGGCTAACAAGGTAGTTGGTGCCTTGAGTAGGATGAATCTAGCCATTCAATAAATCTAGATGGAGAGTGTTGGTGTTTCTACTTTGAAAGATATGTATCCTACTGATGAAGACTTTCATGAAGCTTACCAAGTTTGTATTGAACTAGGGTGTAAATACCATACTAATTTTGTAGACTATATCATTCAAGAGGCCCTTTTTTTCAAAGGAATTCAACTCTATATACCTTAGTGTTCTATGAGGAAAAATACCATAAGGGAGAAGCATTTTGGAAGACTGGCTAGTCATTTTGGCCTTGACAAAACATTGGAATTGGTAAGAAGATTTTACTTTTGGCCTAGAATGCAATTAGATGTTAGGAGGTTCATAGAAACTTGTTTGATTTTTTAAAGGGCTAAAGGGACAAGTTCTAATCAAGGTTTGTATACTCCATTACCTATACCTACAAAGCCTTGAGATTCAATTAGCATGGACTTTTTTTAGGTCTTCCAAGGACCAAGTGTAGTTATGATAGCATATATGTAGTTGTGGATAGATTTTCCAAAATGGCACACTTTTTTCCTTGTAGATTCACTCATGATGCTTCTAGTATAGAACACCTTTTCTTTAAAGATGTTGTATGACTTCATGGACTTCCTCTTTCTATTGTGTTAGATAGAGACCCAAAGTTTGTGGGACAATTTTGGTGTACCTTGTGGAAAAGACTAGGAACAAATCTTGCAATGTCATCTGCCTACCATCCCCAATCAGATGGGAAAATTAAGGTTATTAATGTTGGAAGCATGAATTCTGATGATATTCCTATGGGAGAGTATTATAGAAACATGGTTAGATCATTATCAAGATGATATGTTACATTCATGACTATGTTTTTCATTGATGTCAACATAGCAATTTTATGTGGTATCTGACAGAAGAACAACGGTAAAGATCAAGTTGGTATGAATAGACAGTTGAGTACTTTCAATAGCAAGGTTAAAGGGAGATTATACTATGTGTCTATTATATGAAAGTAACATTGGAAGCATAAGATATTAAATTTGGATAAAGTTATACAAGTTTTGGTGAAGACTATTTTGAGATAGAGTTTACATAGGCATGTTTTGGTAAACTTGTTATATCTCTTAGCAGGTTACTATTCTGAGAAGCTGAAGTTAAAGATGTAAAGAAGACATGTTAGAGATGACGTGGCTAATATCACTCCTCATAATGTTACATGTATAGAAATTTATTCAAGTTGCAAGGTGAAATATTAATGTTATCACTAAGTGTAACATGTTCTTAAAGTGGTCCTTTAATAATTAATTGAGAAGGTGTAGCAGCTGACTCAAGGAATTGTTTTATGGATTTGGTATAAAGGAAGGATATTTTCCTTTATCATGAAGGAAGTATAAATAGAAGAATGTGAATGATCAAAGAGTGGAATGTGAAGTTAAGTAGAGCATAGTGGAAGTGAAGGAAACTTCATTATCAAGGTTTTATTGTATGATCCAAAGTTGGATACTTGGATCTGAGGTTCATGACCTAGTCTACAAGGTCTAATAGTGATTGGTCTGGTTGATAGGATAGAGGAAGGAATTTAAAGTATAGTACACATAATTATTCTACAAGGAATAATTAAGAGATCATTTGGACAAAGAGTTCAGTGGTCTTGCCCCAGAAGCTTATTGGACAGTGGGTCCTTTTGTCTTCTACAACTCCTAACAGGGTTGGCACAACTAATAAGGTTAGAATATTCTAACAAGGATTCAAAGTCTCCTAACAAGGACTCATATGTACTAAATGTTGTAATAGACTCCTAATAGGGTCTATCCTCTCACAAGGAATATTTACATTAGTACATCATCTTGTAGGCATCATTCTCACCAAGGTTTTTCCTTTGATCAAGGGTTTCCCTAGTTAACATATCTAGTGTAATTGTTTGTGTGCATCTTGTTATGGTTATTGTTTACTTTGTTTCAATGGATAAGATTGTTTAAGGTTGATAAATGTTTTAATTATTGGATAACCGATTCACCCCCCCTCCCCCTCTCAGTTATCTTTGTGGACTATTGTTTCTAACAATTAATAGGTCATTAGGTAACCTTCTCAGATGTCTTACCAAGGACTATGGAACTACATGGGATACTATTTTACCTTAGGTAGAGTTTTCTTACAATGATTCCATCAATAGAAGTACAGGAGTAAGTCCTTTTCAAGTTGTGTCTGGCTCTCATCCTAGGGGAGTGTTTGAGGTCAAAGTAGTAAAAAGGATTGGTTAGAGGAGTGTCCTTGCTGATGAATTTGTAGAGATCATAAGGGACATTCATCAACAAGTTAAGGAAAGGCTACAAAAAAGTTCACAAAAGTATAAGTAAGCAAAAAATGTAAGGAGAAGGGAAGTGCATTTTAATGTTGGAGACATGGTTATGGTCCATCTTAATAAGGAGAGACTTTCTAAGGGAAAGTACACTAAGTTACACATGAAGAAGATTGGTCCCTTTCATATTCTCAAGCAATGTGGTCTCAATGCATACAAAATTGCTTTTCCTACTAACATAGGCCTCTCTTATATATTTAACATATTAGATATTTATATGCATGTAAATCTTCTAGAATTATTGATTTTGGTGTTGGAGGGTCTACTAATTCTCTGAATGCAAATATACTCCTAGATCTACCAAGCAAGTCAGCCCAAGCACTGAATGATACTGAAAGAGAGGATTAGCAAGCAAACTAGGAGGCATAAATACCATGATTAATTGGTTAAATGGTAGGTTAAACCTTTAGAGAAGGCCACTTGGATGATTCCAAAGGATATTGAGAAAACTAATGTAAAGCTTTCAGATGTTCCCATTCAAGGGACTTGAGTCTTTTTTGGCCAAAGGAGTATGGTGCAGGGCACCTAGGTGACATGATAGGTCATCTCATAAAATTAAAGGAGATTCATGATGGAAGACAAGGGGTTATGATCCACCTCATTAACATGTTGATTTTTTCTTATTTTAATAAGGTTGATCCTTAATTGTGAGGGACCAAGGAACTTAAGGTGTCATATAAGCCTAAGTTGCATGTCCTAAGGATCTTGTTTTTTTTTTTTTAGGTGTGTTTTTTGAGTCATTACACATTATTTAGGTCCTAATTCTTACAAATGACCAAGTGATCAAGCTCTAGGAAGCCATAGTAGAAAAATTGTATTTTACAAGAAAAGTTGCTAACAACTTTTTGTCAAATTGTGATATTGTTATCAGGATTTAACTATGTGATTTTGATTCAAACTCTTTGACCCATGTTTCATGAGTAGTAATTCAACATGAATCCATATCACATGAGAATAAATGGAACACTTAGCACTCATTGGATCTAGGTGATGCTTATAGGGGTGAAGCACTGGGACTTCCCGGGAGGTCACCCATCCTAGTACTACTCCAACCTAAGCGTGTTTAACTATAGAGTATCCTCCATGGTTAAACCCAAAGCTTGCAACCCCATTTGAAAAACCTTCACCAATTTTTGTGCCTTATGAACCATTTATTATAAATCCCCTTAAGCTCATCAATTGATAAGTAGGAGATAATTTTCACAGCAAGTCAAATTGTGATATTGCTAATAGGATTTAACTATGTGATTTTGAGTCAAACTCATTGACCCATGTTTCACGAATAATGATTCAACATGAATCCATCTCTCATTAGAATAAATGGAACACTTAGCACTCATTGGATCAAGGTGATGCTCACAGGGGTGAAGCACAAGGACTTCCTGGGAGGTCACCCATCAATGAATGATTCATAAGGCAAACACATGGTAAAGGTTTTGCAAATACGGTTGCAAGATTTGGGTTTAACCATGGAGGAAACTCTGTAGTTAAGTGCACTCAAGCTGGAGTAGTATTGGGATGGGTGACCTCCCAGAAAGTCTCGGTGCTTCACCCCTGTGAGCATCACCTAGATCCAATGAGTGTTAAGTGTTCCATTTATTCTCATGAGAGATGGATTCATGTTGAATCACTACTCATGAAACATGGACCAATGATTTTGACTCAAAATCACACAATTTAATCCTAATAGCAATATCACAATTTGACTTATTCTGGAAATTATCCCCTACTTATCAACTTTTTGACAATTTTTGCACAAATGTCATAATTGGCCATGTAACTGCTAAAACCAACCATGTATTGGTTGGGGATGTTTTATTTCGATCCTAATACCCTCTATGAAGTTAGAGGTATAAGGAAGTGTACATTCAGCATGTTTTTGATACCAAATATATGGATTTTCTAAGCATTTTGTTGTTGTACAAAACTGTACAGATTGGGAGACCAAATCTAGTTGCATGATTTAAAATTTAAGCTTGCAAAAGAGGAATTTTAATGTTAACATTTCATAATTCATTTAAAAGATTGAATTCTGAATGTGTTGGTTTCTTAGGCTCTACCTTAGGAATGAATCAATCAAGAAAAGGAGGCTCTTTTTCTATCTCTTCTTCAAGTTCATCATGGACCTCTATCATAGTGGGTCCTTTAAGAGCCTTTCCAGACCTGAGTTGTACTCCATCCAACTAAACTGTATTGATGGGATAGGAATGAAAATTAGCCATATCATTATGATAAAGTAGTTGAGGAGGCTTATTATTAGGATTTGGATTTGGTTGAGTTGGCATGGATGTGGGTTTAGGTGGTTGTGGTGGATTTGAAGGTGAATTTGAGGAAGATGGAGGTATGGGAGGAAGAAATTGTTAAGGTTGATGATAGGGGATTATCATTGGTGGTGGATGAAATGATTGATGTAGAAGATAAGGTTGTGAATAAGGTTGTAGAGGTGGATACAATGATTGTGGAAGTGGATACAAAGATTGTGGCCTCCATGCCTAATGCCATGGTTGTGTACTAGGCTTAAAATTTTATGACCATTTTTGATAAGGTTGGGGTTGTTTCCAACCTCCATACCAAGGACCTTGAATAGATAATTGCTGAAATGGTCTGGAAAAATGTTTTTTGGAGAACCCTCTAGGTAAAAATTGGCGTCGTGGAGCCATATAGTAAAATGGTTCTTTGGTATACTACATAGGAATCATCCCTTCAGGAAGAGGTTGTAGCATCGAAGTCTTGCTAGCTTCCTTGAGTGATGCTACATGAGTCCAAATTATAAGGGAAATCTTTTCATCCATGCTTCTTACAACAAGTTGGGCAGTATATTGCCAAGGCCTTTTCAGCTTCCTCATGTTTCTTGGAAGAATACTAAGTGTTAATTTGTTTACCCATATGAGTTAATAATTTAGTTTTAAGATCTTCAAGTAAATTACCAATTTTGTGCTTGAAGACACTTGATGCATTACCCATAGTGGAAAACTTACTTGAGTTCTTGCAATAGATCGATGAGACCGTGAATAGTTCCTACATATATCTCAAATATCTTCAAAGGACATTTTAGAAATATCACCTTTACCAATCAAATTTAAGGCATCCATGGTTTCATCATGAATCCCTCTTAAGAATAGCATCTTGATGGTGTCTGGAGTTAAATTAGGGCTCCTTGAGCACTAAAAGCTAAAGGAAAAATGTTCTAAGAAATCTTCAACTGACTCTTTTTCTCATTGATTCATGTGAAAGATTTCATTCCATACTTCTTTGGTCTTATAGTACTCCTAATATTTTGCTGGAAAAGCATCTTTCATTTGGTCCCGTGTTCTAATGTCCCTAAGACTCATAAACCATTGTAATGTAGCATCTTTCAAGGTAGCTAGAAATAGCTTTAGTTTTTGTGCATCACTTTGATAATCATATCTATTACAAAGGACATCAAATTCGAATAGGAACATATCAAGATCCTCAGAGGTTGACCCTCTAAATATAGGAAGTGTTGAGTAAGGGATATTTTTCATAGGGGCATCATCCTTGCGAGGCTGAATAGGAAACTCAAAGGTCATATTATGTTGAAAAATTGCATTACCATTATTTCTAGTATCGTTTCCTCCTACATTATTATTTCTGATATTATCAGCCATGACTTCTTCCAAAACTTTGGTTGCCCAAGGTGTATAGTATGTCTTAAAGGGTTGTTCTAGAGAATTGGAGGCTTATTACACCTAGCATCATATGAATTTGTGAATTGTTGGGAAATTTCAAAAGGTGTAGTAGGAGAGATGGATTGAGAAGATGGTCGGGTTTTGACTTCATTCTTTGGTTTGGTTTTGATGATCAATGTATTTTTCTCTTTTTGCGGTTTTTGAATATTTGAACTACCTACTAATTCTTTCTTAACAAAATTGCCTTGACTATCTCTAAGCCTATTCATGCACCTAAATGATTTATCGCAGTGCAAATCCTATGTACAAGGCTAAGCAAGGTCAACTCTCGATTAGTCACTCCCATAGATGCATTGTTCCTATCTTAACTTATTATGACTTCGCACCTTTAATATCTTTTCCCAGAAATGGTGCCAAATATATTGGGTAAATTTGTGTTTCAAATTAACTTAAGATTTGGTCTTGTTTTGGACGTTCAATTTACTCCTATCAATGTCAATCCAGGGTTGTAGACTAATGAAAGATATTGGGCAATTTATTGAAGGGATGAAGATAACATGTTAAGTGGGGATGAAATGCAAATCACAAGAGAAGAGAAAATTTAAATTAAGCATTCTACAAATTAGATCCTTATATTAATGTCAATGAAATTATAAGTTCATTTATTAAAATCATTCCTTATCCTATAAAATTAGGAAACATTATTATTCTTACCCACACTCAAATCATTCACAAAGTAATCACAATTTTTCCTTGATTAATACACTCATATTATTTAAAAGATATTATTGAATAACATTGTAGGCATTAGGACTTCAATTTAATAATTTGCAAATTGAATAGCAATAGGAAGTGATTTAGGAAATGATTTGTGATAGGAAGTCAAATGATATTGTGGGAAATGCGACACGAACTTGACAATTTGGTAAGGTGAGTGAGAGTTTGTGACAAGAGGTTGATTGATTTGTAATAGAGCTGACAAATGGAGTATGGAAAAGAACACATAGTGGTAGATGAATTATGCATAGTATGTAATCATGAATAGAGAAAAACAAGGAGAAGTAAAATCTGAAGTCTAACAACACTAATTAAAATTGCCTCTAGAATAAAAGATGTTATTCAATTCCAAACTTAATTTGTGTGTATACCAATTAATAATCATGCATTCATCAAAACTAATCACTCAATAGACTAAAATATAAATGCACACATAACTTAATAATACAATCTCACCAGATTTCTCAAGAGGGGGCCCTTCCTCTGGTACACATGAGAGATCAACACAAACTACTATAGAAGCTTTACTTCATTAATCCAAAATATTCAGAAAAATAATTTCAATAGAGTTTAATATATTCCTCTTTTTTATTCCCCATCTTGCAATTACATACTTGTTTATATAGCCTTGAAACATATAATTGATCAAACAACTAAACTATTATGGACGATGGCCTCTTCCCTAAATATAGATAAGTAAATAATTTGGTTTGGCTGTTGGACTCAAGTCTTTAACAATACATAACCAAACATGAGGTCTTAACTATTCTATTTAAATATTTAAAAAACTATTTGCTCAAAATGTAATAACAAAAAAAAAGCTCCTAGCTATACATTTACTCATGTGATTGGTCCCATATCTATTCGTCCGTCACTTGTATTTCTTGTAGCAGAATAAATCAAGATATCATTATCTCTGCATGAATCATTTAATTTTTCAAGAAATATTTCATACCCTAAAACTTTATTAAATGTATTATATTCTTTAATGATTAATGGCATAATAGGGATTAGGAAAATCTTAAAGAAAGGCAAAGATGCATAGAGAATGTACACAAATAAAGTAAATTTGCACACTCATCATTTCCCCCCAAATTAAAGACTTTTCATGTCCTCGTGCAAATGAGGTGATTGGTTGGGCTCGACATTTAGTATCTTTGTATTCTCTTCAACTCTAGTTGTATCAGTGGCTTCCCTATTTTGAAAAATAAGTGCTTACAATTGCAACTATAGCTACTGATTGGATTGTTGGAGTTGAGTGACAATCCTCCATAATTGTGTATTAGAGAGAAGCGGAATACCCTGTTCTTCTTTAGGAACTCCATAAATTCCACCAATTCTTGTAGCAATTGGATTGAAATCATTTTGAACTGTAAAAGAAGTAGGGTGTGTATGACCACTGAGATTAACAACTACAAGAGTGGATTCATGAAGAGGATGCTCAATTTGTGTATCTTGGTAAAGAATCATATTAGTATTGGTGGTTGGATGTTCCTTCATTATATCCTCATCTTGTTGAGTATTTTCTATAGGAAAAGCATGGCATGCCTCCTTTGTTGTTTGTCTAGCATCTTCCTATAATTTCTCAATCTCAAGATTCTCTTGCTGATTTCTAGAGCACCCTCATCTTCAACAACCTAAGTATTCATATTACTTTGTCGAGCCTCTTCCCCAATCTCTTCGCCAATTCCTTCACCAAACTGAGTAGTATTCTCATTGTCTTCAATTTCTTCCTTGACTCTTTATTCCTAAGATTTTTCTAAATATTCAAGTGCCTCCTCTTCCTCTAAAATTGGACCCTCAATCATAAAGTCCTTTTTTTGATGTTGTTGTTTTTTGTTCCTACTCTGTTGGCTTCTCAATTTTCCTAAACGTTGGTCATTCTTTGTCTAAGGTTGCCTTGTACCCAAAATTTCCATATCACATACAGACCCAACTATTTTAGCTAATCCTTGTAACCTATCAAGGGTATGTTGTTTCAAATGAGTAATCATAGGATGTGGGGTGGGGTTTTGGTTTTCATTTCCCATTTTTTTTAGGAATTTTGGGTTTTAGGACTTTACATTTCTTTGGGCCTAGAAAAGATAGAGATTTTGAATGTCTTTACTTAGAAGAATTGACTTCGAGGGTATTATCAGCGATAATGGATTTAGTGTTTTCTATATTAGTTTGGTTGAAAAAGGCATCCCACTCTAGAATAGGTTGAGCCAAATGGAGGTTATGGACAATAATTAGCTTAATTAACCCATGGTGAGCTAGAGAATAAACATGACCCCAGTATTATATTGATCATAGGATTGCTTCAGGGAGAAGAATATATAATAAGGAAGATTAACAAGAACACCATGGCATGAGTGTAACATGAGGCAGAAATGGTGGGAAAATACATACTTGTAGCATCCTTCACAAGTGATATAATTGATCAAGAATTTAATAATAGCATCCCATGGTGCTGGTAGATATTTTTGCACCAATCCTTGCCCTTGGACATTCTCAAACAACTCACCCCACCGAAGGAACTGCTTCTTATGGTGCTTCAAATCCATAACCCTAGATGAAAAATTGGGAAAGAAATTGTCACCAATTTGGGGTAGGCTAGTGACCATTGTAATGGTCTAAAAATTCACATGAAATTGTAGTCCTCGGACCATAGCATTAGCTCCCTAAAATCTCATAGCAAACTTGGCAGCTATGGTAGCATCAAACCCATACAGACGTTCAAAGAACTTCATCCATCTAGAATGAGTGAAGATTTTTAATACTTCCTCATCAACATTCAACCTAGCCATGGAGTCTAGTTCAAAGCGAAGGTGTTTACCCCCCATGGTGACAAGCAACAAATTTCAAAGAAAAGAATGAATATAGTGAGAAACAAGAAGGAAAGCAATAGCAAAAATGATAGGAAGTACAAATGCATTTAGCAATGGAGAATATAATGAATAGGGATGGTACCATCATGAATTATAATAATAGAAAAGTGATCGCAATTAATATCGTGACCCAAAAGTACTCATGAAAATATGTGGAAGAAATGACCTAGCATAGAACCCCCCCACCTAAGCAGTTGATCCATCTCGGTCATGCCAAATAATCATCAAAAAGGAATAAATTACATAAAACAAAGCATAAGGTAAGAAGATACTTCCTAACATGGTAACAGTGGGGAAGATAGAACCAAGGATGACAACAAAATCCAATTGGATAGTTGGGAAACAAGATCACCCATCAAGGAATGGAGAGCACTGCCAACACCAAGGAAAAAGATAGTAGGCATGTTACAAGAGAAAATAATGACCACAGCAAGAAAGTCAAGAAGGAACATGTGAAAGGAACAAAAAATTTGAGTAGTAAAAAATAGGAGCATCACAAGAAAGGTATGCAAAGAGAAGGATGATAGGAACAAAGAGACCTTCATGTCACCAGTGTTGCATCCATCCAATGTTTATTGCTTAAGGGTTTTTTTTTTTTTAGTTAAATATTTTTATTTATTTATTTACAACACTAGACCGGTGAGAATTCAATTTTCAATCAAGTGCCACTAGGAGGCGTTGGTGAACTAATTTGCACTACCAAAGAGTCTCACAACTACAAGGCACTGGAAAAACTAGTTTTCAACAAGTAGTTGGCCAACAATGCCAAAAACTAGTTTTCATTGTTGGATCTTCTATTTTTTGTTTTTCTTTTTATTTTTCTTAATTATTATATATATAGATATTATAGCAATGTTGAAGGAGACCAAAGAGAACCATGGTGAGTTCCTTTATGATTTCCAAAAAGAAGGCTTCCTTAGAGAGAGGCTTCTTGTATAGCTCCATTTGATGATCATTAATGAGGAGCTTGCAATGTTCAGAGTTCATAGTGCAAAGCTAAACTGCACTATTGTCATATACATGCTCAACTTCATAAGGTTCGAGCCATCTTGTATGAAACTTTCCTTTGAAATCCTAGAATCAAGAACCATATAGAAGTGCCCAATCCCCCGGCTGGAAAGAACATTGATGAATGTGCTTGTCATGCCACAGTGCTCATTGATTATGAAAAAATTTGATGTGAAGAAGTGCTTCTTGATGTAGCTCATCAAGGGATTGGAGTTGCATTATGTGTTCCTTTTGAGTGTTAGAGAGACTCAATTTGAGTTGAAGGGCAGTTTGAAGAGTCTTAATCTCAAACTCAATAGGAAGGAGAACCTTCTTACCATAAACCATTTCATAAGGGTTTAGACCAATGGTGGTCTTCCATGTGGTGTGATAGGCCCACATGGCTTCAGGAAGCTATATGGCCCAATCATGCTTATGAAGTGCAACAATTTTAGTAAGAATATTCTCCAGTTCTCGATTATTGACTTCAACTTGTCCATTGGCTTAAGGATGATAAGGTGACAATTTTTTGTGGAAAATTTCATATTCTTTGATTAATGTGGAAATGAGGCGTAAAGCGAACTGGGTCCTTGATCAGTATTAATCTCATGGGGAACACCAAAGTGAGTGAAGATCTCAAAATACAAGAATTTAGCAAGTTTGGTATCTCGAGCATGCTTAAGCACAACCACCTCAATCCATTTTATGACATAATCTATACAAACAAGAATATATTCCTTGTTCTTAGAAGGTGGATTGATAGGTCCAATTAAATCGAGACTCCATTTTTCAAAAGGTTCAATAGAGAGCTGAGGGTGAAGTGGCATTTCATTAGATCATGTAGGACAACCCATGCACTAGCACTGGTCACAATGTTGAACATAATGCTTGCAATTCTCATGGAGCATAGGCTAGTAATAACCTATAGTAAGAATCTTTTGAGCAGTCTATTGAGTAGCAAAGTGTCTACCATGAGGTTCAGTATGATAGGCATAGAGAATATCAAAGACATCCTCCTCAAGAATACACTGACACATGATGTTATCAATGTCAATATAGAATAGAAGACCATTAATCCAAGTATATTTTCCACTAAGGCCTACCAACTTACGAGACTCTAGAGGAGAGAAGTGTGGTGGAAAATTGCATGTAACCAAATAATTAGTGATGTTAGCATACCATGGACTCTTTGCAGAAATGGAAAAAGGTGTTCATCGAGGAATGGGTCATCAATAGGAATAGGTTCATTATCAAGCTGTTGTAACTAGGACAAGAAATCTGTAACCACTTTTTCTTCACCAAGCTTATCAAGTATAGTGACATCAAATTCTTGTAATAAAAGCAACCATCGAATAACCCTACTAGTTACTATGGGTTTATTCATTAGAAATTGAATCACTGAGTGATCAATATGAACAAACACTTTATAACTAGTAATGTAGTGCTGAAATTTATTAATAGCATAAACAACAGCTAAAAATTCTTTTTTAGTTACCGTATAGTTTACCTCGACACTAGTGAAGTTCTTGCTAACATAATGGATTGAATAGAAGAGGTTATCTTTCTTTTGTCCAAGTACTCTCCCATTGAAAAATTAGAAGCATCGGTGTGAATATGGAATGGTAATTCCCAATTAGGGCCTCTAAGAATAGAAGTAGTTACAAGCTTGGTCTTAATAGTTTCAAAGGCTTCTTGACACTCAGGGGTTCAAGTGAAGACAACATCTTTAACTAACTGAGAAAAAAAAGGAGAAGCAATCTTATTGAAGTTTTGAATAAATCTCCTATAATACCTAGCATGACCAAGGAAACTCTGAACATCTTTTTGGGTCTAAGGTGTGGGGAGGTCCTAAATTATTTGGATCTTTTTGGGATCAACTTGTATACCTTTTGAGGAGATTAATTGGCCTAATAAAATCCATCTGTCATTAACATATGACACTTCTCATCACTCAGAGATAGGTTAGTGTTGATACATCTCTTTAATACTTTCTCCAAGTTATCTTTAGCTTCATCAAAGGTATTCCCATGAACAATAAAATCATCTATATAAACTTCTACACAATCATTAACTAGATTAGCAAAGATGCTTAATACTACATGTTGGAATGTAACAGGGGCATTACATAGCCCAAAAGGGAGAACGTTGTATGTGAAGGTTCTCCATCGACAAGTAAAGATAGTCTTGTCCTGATCTTCTAGGGCAATGATGACTTAATTTTACCCGTTGAATCCATCCAAGAAAGAGAAGAATCATTTTCCTACAAGAGTATCCAAAGCCTAATCAATAAAAAGCAATGGAAAGTGATCCTTTTTAGTAGCCTTTTTTAAAGCTCTATAATCAACACGAATACACTATTTACCATTTTTCTTTCGAGAAAAAACCAAAGGAGATACCCACCTGCTATTTGAGATAGGATAAATAAAACCAACATTCAATAATTTTAGCAGTTCTTCTTTCACCACATCTCGTAGGGAAGGATTAAGTCTTCATTGTGGTTGTCTGACTAGACGACTTCCTTCTTCGATTTATATGTGATGGGTACAAGTATCTAGGTGAATACCTAGCATGTCTTGATATTCCCAAGCAAACACATATTTATATTCTTTAAGCATACCTATGAGATCTTTAACTTGGGTACCTGTTAACTGTGGATTAATATTGAGAGTACATCTTGGTGGGATCTCCATAGGTTTTGATGATGTGGGAGCATCAAGAATAGGCTTTTGTAATAGGTCTAATTTGTCTAAAGACAATAATGGACTATACAAACATTAATGTGGAAAAATTTTGTGTAATATGAGAAAGTGTTGGATAGATTGAGGATTTCCTACTAGGGGAAAATTTCCAAAAGGGAAATCAAAAGTTGCATGAGAAGGAAAAACCATGGTTTCCAAGATATCGTTAGACTCATACCTATTCTAAAGGAAGTTTACCAGAATGGTGTCATCAAATAGCTCCTCAAAATATTGTACTTGCACAGTGGTAAGTGATAGGCCAATACTAGGGAAAATAATAATAAAGAATTAACAATTTATGATGAAATTTGGCTGGTCTATACGTGTCAATCCGAGAGCATAACCTTGCGAAAGGTGTCCAAGTAGTATGCCATCAAGGGATGGTAGTTGTGAAATAAGGGATTATGAATGTAGCTAAAACACACAAAATTGAATTAATGAAAAATTAAAGAAATCCCAGTGACAGGAACTATCACTTCTTGGCAACAGGAACATTAGAAACAGAAATAAACATTAATCTATACAATATTAAGAAAAAAAAATTATAAATAACAATGGCCTTAGAAATATTTCATCCAACTCTAAATTAATTAATCTAAAATTACTAAATAGATTAAAAACACAAATATCTAAATTAACAAATAGACTAATTCTAAAATCAAACTATTCAATAATATATTAAATAGCATACCAAATGAAAATATCATCGTGCTTTGCTAGTTGAGGGGGCTCTTACTCCCTGGCCTACATGATGAGTAGAGAATGATCAGATTCTACACCTTTGTAATCATGCAAAATATTACTTTATTCAAAAATAACACATGTTGATACAATATGTCTTTCATAAAACTTCCTTATGGAAATCTATAGAAATGTGTATATCTCCACTACATATGTCTATTGCTACTTATATAGGCACATATTTAAAAATGCAATAACTATGGTGATATATACTCCACGCAAGGAATAGAAAAAATATAATATGTGCAGATAACAAGTATTTCTTTGTTACCATACAGATAGATTATTATTGTCTTCACATTGATTATGTTGCATTCATGTTTTGGCCTATAACTAATTAAGTAATAAGAAGCAATTCGATTATAACAGAATGCTTAAAATGGTAGGTTTTTCAACATATATTCATGTAATTCGCCTTGCTACCATCTTCACTTATTCACATAGGTTTTTCATTCCATTTTTGTCCCATTTTTGGTGAATGATATCTATAGCAAATATATCTATTCCAAAGTTGATATTAGTGAAAGAGCTCTAAGAAGATGCATATCAAGCGACAGGAAGAACCATAACATATTATCAACTTGTTAAATAAAGATAATTTCATTTGTTTATTCACATATTCTATCTAATAACTATATTAAATATTACTCATACATATTAGATCATATGAAAAATAGAAGGAGAAAATGGAATAGAAGATGGGGATAAAAATGAGTGTGAAGGCTTATACAAAGGTTAGAATATGGTATAATTTGGGACATAAAATGCTCTCATCAGTAAGAATGGGTACAGAACCTTCTAAATTGCTATCAACCCATGTCAAATCTTTAGTATCTAATAATAGTTGAGCAGGGGGATATAAGGTCAATTCTTTTGTTTTTTCACCTTTAAAGATAACCATATTACCTAACTAGTAATTAATGTGGGCATTACCTACTGCTAACCAAGGTCTCCCAAGAATTAGCGAATACCCCCCCAAACTTAGCTTTTGGCTTGAGAATCATAAAATAGATTGGATAATCCCAACTATCAATACAAATAACAACATCTTCTATAACCCCTTCAGGCCTAACAAAAGATTGGTCAGCCATCTGAAGTACTGTAGGAGTAGGTCTAAGTCCATCCAAGGATAATTTGAGTTTTGTCTCATTAGTCATTATATTTATAATAGTGCCTAGATCACCAAGTGTATTAGGAATAACAATTGTACCAATATTTACCTAAATGAGAGGGCTGCTAGGATCTATATATTTTGGAATGGTGACATTCCCCAACATTAATTATGCTAATTGTCCAATAACTTGAATAGTCTTTGGGTCCTTTTTCTGTCGTCAGGCAAATAACTCACATACCATTTTATTATATACTGGAATATCCTTAAGAGCCTACAAAAGAGGAATTTTAATGTTAATGTTGTGTAATTCATTTAAAAGATTGAATTCTAAATGTGTTGGTTTCTTAGGCTCCGGCTTAGGAATGAATCAATCGAGAAAAGGAGGCTCTTTTTTAATCTCTTGTTCAAGTTCATCATGGACCTCTATGATAGTAGGTCCTTTAAGAGCCTTTCTAGACTTGAGTTGTACTCCATCCAACTCAACTGTATTGATGGGATAGGAAGGAAAATTAGCCATATCATTATGATAAAGTAGTTCAAGATGCTTATTATTAGGATTTGGATTTGGTTGAGTTGGCATGGATGTGGGTTTAGGTGGTTGTGGTAGATTTGAAGGTGAATTTGAGGAAGATGGAGGTATGGGAGGAAGAAATTGTTGAGTTTGATGATAGGATATTATCATTGGTGGTGGAGGAAATGATTGATGTGGAAGATAAGGTTGTGAATAAGGTTGTGGAGTTGGATACAACGATTGTGGAAGTGGATATGAAGATTGTGGCCTCCATGCCTGATGCCATGGTTGTGTGCCAGGTTTAAAATTTTGGGACCATTTTTGATAAGGTTGGGGTTGTTGCCAACCTCCATACCATGGACCTTGATTAGAGAATTGTTGAGATGGTCCGAAAAAATGCTCGTTGGAGAACCCTCTAGGTAAAAACTAGAATCATGGAGCCATATAGTAAAACTGTTCTTTAGTATACTCCATAGGAATCATCCCTTCAAGAAGAGGTTGCCACATAAAAGTCTTGCTAGCTTCCTTGAGTGATGCTACATGAGTCATATTATAAGGGCAGTATTTTGGTCCATGCTTCTTACAACAAGTTGGGCAATATATTGCCAAGGCCTTTTCAACTTCCTCATGTTTCCTAAAAGAATAAAAAGTGTCAATTTGTTTACCCGTATGATTTAATAAGTCATTTTTAAGATCTTCAAGTAAATTACCAATTATGTGCTTGGAGACACCTAATGCATTACCCATAGTGGAAAACTTACTTGAGTTCTCGTGAATAGATCGATGAGACCGCAAATAGTTCCTGCATATATCACAAATATCTTCAAAGGACATTTTAGAAATATCACCTTTACCAATCAAATTTAAGGCATCCATGGTTTCATCGTGAATCACTCTTAAAAAAAGCATCTTGATGGTGTCTAGAGTTAAATTAGGGCTCCTTGAGAATTGAAAGCTTAAGGAAAAATATTTTAAGAAATCTTCAAATGAGTTGTCTTCTCATTGAGTCATGCAAAAGATTTCATCCCCATACTTCTTTGGTCATACAGTACTCTTGATATTTTTTTAGAAAAGCATCTTTCATTTGGTCCCATGTTCTAATGTCCCTAAGACTCATAAACCATCATAATGTAGCATCTTTCAAGGTAGCTAGAAATAGCTTTAATTTTTCTGCATCACTTTGATGATCATAGCTATTACAAAGGACATTGAATTTGAATAGGAACATATTAGGATCCTTAGAGGTTGACCCTCTAAATATAGGAAGTGTTGAGTGAGGGATATTTTTCATAGGGGCATTATCCTTGGGAGGCTGAATAGGAAACTTAAAGGTCATATTGTGTTGAACAATTGCATTACCATTATTTCTAGTATTTTTCCTCCTACATCATTATTTTTGGTATTATCAGCCATGAATTCTTCCAAAACTTTGGTTTCCCAAGGTGTATAGTATGTCTTAAAGGGTTGCTCTAGAGAATTGGAGGCTTACTACACCTAGCATCATATGAATTTGTGAATTGTTGGGAAATTTCAAAAGGTGTAGTAGGAGAGGTGGATTGAGAAGATGGTCAGGTTTTGAGTTTTTTCTTTGGTTTGGTTTTGATGATCAATGGATTTTTCTCTTTTTGTGGTTTTTGAATATTTGAACTACCTACTAATTCTTTCTTAACAAAACTGCCTTGACTATCTCTAAGCCTATTCATGCACCTAAATGATTTATCACAGTGCAAATCCTAGGTACCAGGCTAAGCAAGGTCAACTCTTGATTAGTCACTCCCATAGATGCATTATTCCTATCTTAACTTGTTATGACTTCACACCTTTAATATCTTTCCCAGAAAATGGTGCCAAAAATATTGGGTAAATTTGTGTTTCAAATTAATTTAAGATTTGGTCTTGTTTTGGACGTTCAGTTTACTCCTATCAATGTCAATCGAGGGTCATAGACTAATGAAAGATATTGGGAAATTTACCAAAGGGATGAAGATAACATGTTAAGTGGGGATGAAATGCAAATCACAAGAGAAGAGAAAATTTAAATTAAGCATTCTACAAATTATATCCTTATATTAATGTCCATGAAATTATAAGTTCATTTATTAAAATCATACCTTACCCTATAAAATTAGGAAACATTATTATTCTTACCCACACTCAAATCATTCACAAAGTAATCATAATTTTTCCTTAATTAATACACTCATATTATTTAAAAGATATTATTGAATAACATTGTAGGCATCAAGACTTCAGTTTAATAATTTGCAAATTGAATGGTGATAGGAAGTGATTTAGGAAATTATTTGTGATAGGAAGTCAAATGATATTATGAGGGAATGGGACACAAACTTGACAATTTGGTAAGGTGAGTGATAGTTTGTGACAGGAGGTTGATTGATTTATAACAGAGTTGAGAAATAGAGTATGGCAAAGAACAGAGAGTGGTAGATGAATTGCGTGTAGTATGTAATCGTGAATAGAGAAGAACAAGGAGAAGTGAAATATGAAGTCTAACACACTAATTAAAATTGCCTCTAGAATAAAAGATGTTATTCAATTCCAAACTTAACTTTTTTTTATACCAATTTATAATCATACATTCATGAAAACTAATCACTCAATAGATTAAAATATAAATGCACACATAACTTAATAATACAATCTCACCAAGTTTCCTGGGTGGGGGCCCTTCCTCTGGTACACCTGAGAGATCAACACAAACTACTACAGAAGCTTTACTTCATCAATCCAAAATATTCAAAAAAATAATTTCAATAAAGTGTAATATATTACTTTTTTTGATTCCCCATCTTGCAATTACATACTTGTTTATATAGCCTTGAAACATCTAATTGATCAAACAACTAGACTATTATGATCGATGGCCTCTTCCCTAAATATAGATAAGTAAATAACTTGATTTGGTCACTGGCCTCAAGTATTTAACAAAACATAACCAAACATGATGTCTTAACCATTATGTTTAAACATTTACAAAACTATTTACTCAAAATGTAATAACAAAACAATGGCTACCAACTATACATTTACTCATGTGATTGGTCTCATATCTATTCGTCCATCACCTATATTTCCCATAGTAGAATAAATCAAGATATCATTATTTTTGCATTAATCATTTACTTTTTAAAGAAAATACTTCATACCCTAAAACTTTATTAAATGTATTATATTCTTTAATGATTAATGGCATAATAGGGATTAGGAAAAGCTTAAAGTAAGGCAAAGATGCATTTATGTCTTTAAAATTATCTTAAGATATGTAATAAATGATAAAGAAGAGAAAAGAAGCTAAATTAATCCAAGTGAGGCAAGTGAGAAAAAATGTTATCATGAAACAACCAAGATCCAAAGCCACACACCAATGAAGAGAAACAAAGGAGACAAAGATATTGTAAGGGAAAAGAAAAGAGAATGCCTTGTGAGTATTATGAATGGAAGGCAAAAGCCCTAAGAAAGGATAGAGAAAGAAGGTGGAGCAAAATAGCTCATTTCAATAGCATCAAGACGATGTGTAGAAGTTCATCAAAAGAATGAGAGAGAGGCATCTCTTTTATAGAGATGAGAATGGAGTTGCATGTGGTTGCATGTGTAACTCTCATTTCTATGAATTCCGAATTTATAATAAGTGTTGAAAAGTGTCAAGATCCTCTTAAGGAGGATATACTAATTTCCTTATTAAAAGAATTACATAAATGAGTTGTCCTCACAATAGGACAAGAAAATGACATGTCCTTTACATGTGGACTAGAGGAAAAAATACATAAGGGATATCTTGGTTTATCCCAATAAATAAATAAATACAACCAAGGAAAGATTACTACTTCTAACAAGATAAAATTGGATAAATATCCATTGCAGATATTAAAAAGGTATCAGAACATCAAACCTGCCATCTTGTTTGGTATAATAAGAGGTTTGATCGAAACATTGAACCTTCCATCCTGTTGGTGTCTAATCAAAAATTTCATCAGGAATATTTGTTGTAAAAAAAATCATTGATAAAAGACATTACAGTTGATTACCCCCATATTGACAAGGAAAATATATGCAGAAAGATATTTAGAGTTTTGTAATTTTGGGGAAAATATATTGCAGATGGAAAAAATTTCTAAAACATTTTAATGGGTGTTATTGAAACTTCCTTGGAAGAAAATTTACTAAAAAGGGAGTTTGTATTATATGAGTATCTAGAAGCATTCAATATTAATATCTAAATAGAGAAGTAAAGATGAAGGCTAACTTTTTTAATAGGTTTGACACTTGATATTCAAAAAGCAAAAAAATAAAACCAAGTTGTGTCATGGGCTTTGAAATGTTTGATTAATTATATATATTGGAATTATTTAAGAAACAACAACACTATAATATATTGAAGGCAAGGGTTCCTATGACAAGAGAAATACAATCGCACAACAAGAGAATTTTTCATTACTACCAGAGAAAAATATATGTGACATTTGAATGCTATGAGAAAAATCATTGAACAAGGCATGAACTAGTTTGAAACATTCTATGCAAATTCTAAAAGGAACCATCGAATGAAAATCCCTTGTTAAATATGCTTGAAAAATGTGAATGCATGGGCTATGAACAAACAACAAGGGTGAGCAATAACAATTAATGTTAAAATTATTGGTAACGTCTTCTCAAAATCACACACATTCTTCTAAGATCGTGGGTTTTTCTAAGCTTGCAATAGGCTGCCAGATATCTACATATTTTTGTGTGTGTGTGTTAAACTAGACTTCGTAACAAGAAATTGTCATATTTTTATTGAAGGAATTAATATTTCTATACGATCGTGTTGAGGGAGAATTCGAGAATAGAAACTCATAGCTGAGATTTTCTTCTTATCATCATGTATTTGGAACCAACCACAAGGGTTGTAGACATCTGAAAACTTACCACTAACTACAGGCTTTTCATGAAGGAATGGTGGTATACATTTCTTAGAGATGTTACACTAACCAAATGTGGTGTTGTCCATATTTGTAGAATAGAGAATTTGATTCAATTCTTAGTTAGAATAATTTCACATGAGTTGTTACATTTGAGTGAACATTCATGTTTGCATTGTGAACAAGAATATTATAAGCCCGGAATTGTAGAGTTTGAAGAAGTGGCATGATAGTCTCCAAAAATAGATAAACTAGCACTTGCACCAGAAGAAGGTGGAAGGGGTATGCCGATAGGTCATAGTTATAAAAGCAATATTTAGAGAAATGTAATATTGTAGAAGAATGGCTTGTACCATTCAAATTGATTAACACATCAAAAAATTTCGTATTTGCAAACACAATCAAAATAAATATAAGAGAAACTAAGCTCATAACTTGACACACATTGAGAGAAAACTAGTAAGAGTTGTTGAGATTGGATGAGGTTCTTTGTTCAATAGAAGAAGGTACAAAGTCAAGTTCATTATCTCTACTAGTTGAAAATCACGACTACACAACACCTTTAGGTAGCATTAAAAGACTTCATAATCCAAAAAGAAATAATACTAATTATAGTAAATCAAATTTATAAAATTATGATGAAGCACTAATTTATTTTAGAATAATCATAAATTATTGTGGTAAAATTAAAATATTATTTGATCTTATGCTAAGGAATATTACTTTTAAATTTTTCATACAAATTAATATTCTTTGCCAATTTTAAATTTATTAAAAGATATTAGAAATTATTATTTCAATTATCCTTATAATTTTTGAAGTCATTCTCATTAAATCTTAGAATATAAATCCATTTGATCAACAAATCAGCAAATCATTGTGGGATGGGTTGTAGTGTTTATATTATTTGTTTTATCCCATAAATTTTAGCTTTTGCTTTAGCTTTCCAGACCTACCTTACCCAACCAAACTCAACCCAACCACAACTTCATTCTTTGACATGATTGACACGAAGCAAGGATACATGACCAGGGATGGAGCACTAACAAGTTATAGGAGTTTAATTAGTGGAAAGACATTGTCTATGCAAACTTATATGTGTTGATGACTGATAATATGTTTATGGAAAATAGACAAAATTTCCATCTAGATTGCATGTGTGAAGAGAGTAGAGACATAGACGTGTGGGTTATGAGGGGTCCATCATTGACTTGTAAAGCGTCGATGATGGAGGAGGAGAGAGTGGATTGAATCTCAATCCCATAGGACACTTATTTTCACATAAACTTATGAGATGACTATCCAACCATATCCCATGGGTAGTTTTCTTCAAGGGGCATGGATTGGTAATCCCCTACCACAAGAAAAATGGACAAAAATGGTAGTGCATATAACTTGGCCTATTTATATAAGGATCCAACTTATATGTTTTGTTCTCCATTGAACTCTTCTTTCCATTGCCCCATGTCTCATTCAGGACATGAACTATTCTTTTTGTTAAGGGTGTATATTTCTTGTGTATTCACATCATTCTTGGGTGGAATGGTCTCTCCAAATATAACCCCTCTACTACTTCCAGATGACTTTTGCTCCCCATTAATTTCTTCATTTCCCAACACAAAGTGCTAGTGCTTCTACTTTTGCAAAATTCTAGAACAAATTCTTTCCACTCACTACAAAATCCCAAATAGAGGAGCGTGGGAGATGCAAAAGAGAAGATAGTGTGTAAAAAAGATAGACGAAGGTAGAGGAGCAAGGGATTGAAGAAAATGATCGATCAAGTAAATGATAGAGTTAATGTGTGTATGCCTAAGAAAAGTACGCTTGTCAAATGAAAGTAATACTACAAACTAATGTGTATGGTGACCTGCAGGAGCTGAGATTGCAATTTTTGTTGTGATCTAATTGGATACGACCCTTCCACTTTAAGATTTGATGGTGATAGATATCACAACAAGAGACACAATTCATTGAAGTTCCTGGCTAAAGAAGTCATATTTTGAAATGGGACAAAGTGGAGATGTAGATGGAGGAGGGAAGGAAGAAGGAGCAAAATAATAGTGGTTGAGAGAGATAGAGATAGGAGATAAATATAGTGAAGAAGTTGTAGGTAGAGAATGAATGGAAAACTTTACTCAAAAAGTTGAAACACCTGGACTTTGGAAGAGGTCAGTCATCCTAGTACTATTTGAGATGTGTACACCTTATTCAAATGTTTTTTATGGAAGAGAAGACATGTTATGTAATTCAACATAGAGAGGCAAATATTTGACCATGTGCAACTCGACAAACAAATGAAATGAAATTTGTGACTATATATTACTATATTTAAATACTTGAAACAATTGATTATGAGTAAGTGCAACTAGCAAGAATAGAGTCATTGTTCACAAATTGTCATCGTCCTTCATACCTATATGCCAAAATGGGAGCTTTCCATTTAGCATGTCAACTTAGACAGGGTGAGGGAATGATGGCAAAGTCTTTGAGACTATATATCATCAAGGCATTTTGGCAATGGTTAAACTTATAGCCTTATCTACTTGTATTTAATGCACCGAGTATTGTGTCATGTATGTCATCTTCTCTTCCATGTTTCTACATTATAGATAAAGAGATAGAGGGTTTATCTAGAGAGGTAAAAGAGAGAGAAAGATATATTAAATATATTTAGTATTGTTTTATTTGTGATTGAAAAGTATATTAAATTCTTAAAAAGTTTGTCTGAAATTCATTTATAATTATATATTAACCATCTCTTATACAATTATAGAATATATAATATTAACATAACTAAAATATAATTTTTAAAATGAATTAAATAATCTAATATTAAATAAAATACAAAATACAATAATCATAATTTATTTTATGACAAATATCATGCATAATAATAAATAGCTTTCAGATAAAATAGACATGAAAATATGATATAAGAATAGTTATCATAATTATTTTAGAATAAATTTAGATAGTAAAATTATATCTATTTTAAAATAAATGTTGTTTATGTCATTTTAAAGATAAATATAATTATGTATTATTATTATTTTAAAAGTTGTTATAATTCAGTTGAGCTCCAATGGTGAACACATTGTTTGAATCTCTTATCTTCAAGTCTACAATGAAGCAATGAAAGATCTCCTATCACCGGGAAAGCATCTTGTTATGAGAGAGGATAAACAAGTATGTTGTAAACCTCTTCCAAATATGTGTATTTGAGCATGGATCATTCTTATTATACCTTTTTGATTACTAGGCAACTAATATTTGCTCCTTTTTTATTTTAGGGGAATGTCTCTTTGATGATACCATACAAGCATAGTTTTTGTGGTATGTTTAGAACCCTTCAAAATCTGAGCTCATCTTATTTCCAGTTAGCATAAAGTTGTAAAGAACACATCAAATTAGGGTTTTACATGTAATGGCCTTTGCTCTATAGAGGGAATCACAATTGAATAACATAGGCCACTCAACTCAATGAGACTTCATCACGATCTCATGCTATCTTGCAAGTTTTCACTTCATGTTTTGAATCATAATTAATTGGATTGATGGTACAACCAAGGTTTGGTCTGTATAGTTTTAGTTATTGGGCCTTGCACTACATTATTAATTAGAAGACCATGCTAGTTGTGAGATGTTCATTCAGAGACATGCATCTTGTCTCTCTTCATCCACAATCAATCTGAAGTGCTCTACAATAATAGGCTACCAAAGGGGCCCTACCCCATCCTATGGACCACCCATGATGTCACAATGTGAACCACAGAGCCACTATAATTCCCTTCAACATACTACCAACACTACCAACAAGGAATCTTTCAACAAGGAAATATCAACCTAGTCTACCAAGAAGTAATCTTTCAACAAGGACTTATACTTACTCCATCATTGAAAGACATCATCTACCACTCTATAATTGATTGCAATGGCAACCCTCTCTACACCACTTTACGAGTATAATCTAATATCTAAGCCTCGCCATAGATGTATGTGTCCATGAGATTTGAAGGTATGAAAAAGGCTTTTCTATTGATAGGTTTCATAGTTTGAGATGTTCTTCCTTTCACTTGATGGTCAGAACCTCTCAACATAAATCTCGTATTATGCATTTTTGCTTTGTTTTTTATGTTCTCTCTTTACTTCTTGTTGGAGCTCTTTTGTCTTGATAGATGTCTTACCTTTCCAAATCACAATTCGATGACATTCACACCTCGCAAATGATGGGATGTCTAATGAGAAATTTCCCTACTTGTTTTTATTTAGTTTACCTATAAATCTAGACTGACCTTGATTTTTTTGACATTCATAAGGAATTTCACTCCCTTGCACCACTCCATTTTAAAAAGTTATTAAATTTTTCTTTCGTATTAAAAATTGTAAATTTTAAGTTAGTATTCAAGAAGGGTTGAATGTATCTTTCATCACATTTTATATAATTCTCATTTTATACTATTTTTTAATAAATCTATAAAAAATTAATTTCATATCCACAATAGTTAACTTTAAATTAATATGTAAAAAAATTCTTAAATTTTTTAATCTCATTCTATGATAAACTTTTTTTTTCCTCCATTTTTCTCTTGTTCCAATTGAATGTCATATCTTATAAGAAAAAATTATACTTACCCATAAATCTTCCCTATATCAAACTTTTATTGCCATAAATTAAATTCATTATCTTAAAATCTTTATTTCACTTCTACCAAAAACAACTAAAACAAATAAAATGAAATGAAAACAAAAAAATAATAGCGTACTTTACCTTTTAAAAACCATAACTTTTTCCATAACTAAGAAATTTTAGCAAATCTTTTCCATTAAATAGCCTTAAAATGACTTTTTTTAGACGATCAAATAATTTAATTTAAAAAATATGTATGAGGGAAGGGAATGGAAAATTCATAAAGAAGATTTTGAATCTTAAAAAATTTAGGACTAAAATTTTTGAATCTTCCTTCCTTTCAATAGAGCTAAAGCAAAAATAGTCTTGCACATCTAAGCATATCAAAGATACAAGTAAGATGAGGATGCATTATTGGGACTAAATCAAGAAACGCTTGGATTTCTATCGATCTGTATATTCTACCATTTTAAGTGGATATTTGTCCACCATTTTCAGATAAGTAGTATAGATTAAGTGAGAGTTGTTGAAGATTGCAAATATATAATAAATGAAGATTACATATGATTCTTGCAATTCAAGATTTGATGTACAATTCACTGCAAACCATCATCGGCAAACGATTTACGGGCAGCTATTTTTCAACATGAGACAAATTCTAATTGCAAGCAATCCCAATGGGAAAGCCTATCGGCTAATAAATATTCTACGTGATCATATGATCCTTATTCATTGTTGAGTTTAGGACTATCAATAGTCATGATTATAGTCCAGTTCAAACTAATTGAAATCATCTTCAAGTAATACCTGGAGATATAAGTTAAGTAGTTTCATGCCAAGAAGGGAATGAAAGAAAAATAATAATAATAAGTCATCTTAGAAAAAGCGTTACTAACATGATTCAAGAAGAATTCTGGTGCTAGGTTGGTGAATTCATTTTCTATCAGCAAGCAGAAGTCTTTCAGAGAATAAAATGACAATGAGAAACAATTAAACACTTATTGAAAATACATACAAGCTAGAAACTTGAGAATCGGATTAAATTTCTCTAAGTTGGGGAATGTGATGCTGTTGGGTGGAGATGATAAATAATCTCTATATATTGGAGGCTATAGAGAAGTAACACTTTTCTACCATAAACAAAATAATAGGGTAGAGTTATAAAAAATTATGCATAGAAGAGTATGATTGCTACCCTCTCAACATGCATGATATCATTTGTCAGTACATATCATAGAGGGATTAAATTTATTAAAATATATTATAGAGTTTGATAGTCCCTATTTAATTATTATTAGTGGGTGTGAGATGAACTATTATTTGAATAGTTTAAGGGAAGTCTTGTACTTGAGTTAGTAAGGTGCATAATATTGGAACCAAATACATTGTTAGATCCTTTCAGTATCAGATTCATTGACTGGTTATCATAAGCTACACCAACAATAGTAACTATGACTAAATTTGTAGTCCAACAACCTTGCATGTTATAAAGGAAGATTTCACTCCTAAAATTTCAGACTTCATTTGGGCATTATTAACTTGTAAGGTTATCAGATTGTTGTTATTTGTGAAAAATTGATCCCTACGAGAGCCATTCAAGGGAGCCATGAATTAATCAACGGATGTTGTCAGCTACTATTTTATGATGGGAGTAGTGAACTTCAACTGAGTATCTCATGTTATGCTTATGTCATGAATTAATTGATTGCCATTAAGTTTCTTAGCTAGAACTAGTGAGGGACATTTGCACACTTTTTTCATTCAATCATATTCTAATCATAAATTACAATACAATCTAGTATCTTTTAATTTAGTTGGAGTCAACAAAATTGCAAATGGAGAAAATACATGGCTGCAAGAAAATCAAGAAAGACATTGTTAAATTGCAATAATAGTTAGCCCAAAATTTCCAATCCAATATGATGACTGAAATTATGAGCATATATGACAAGTACAGCAAATTCCATCCACAGATTTAGAAAGAATTACCCTTCGTGGATTATGTTGACTTTCATCCAAAGCTACAAAACAAGACTAATATGGCCAAAAAAAAAAATTGATTTGGCCTAGGATCTCCTTGCAAAAGACCGGTGTGAAAATTTGTATAAGGAGTTTTTAGCAGACCAAAATTAGCTGATAGGTGATCTTGAAAACCAAGGGTAATCAGCTACCACTAATTTTCAACCTTCTTGTGATCATGTAGAAGATGTTATGCAGAGTACAAGTTTATTGGAATGTACTATGGAGGTAGAGGTTTCTTATGGGGATATTGATACTAATTCTTTTGATGGACATATTGATAACACATTGGAGAAGATTTTTCCCATTAGTTAACGATGAAGACTCAACACCCTTGGTGAGTGATGATGCTAACATTGATTCAGACCTATAGGTTTCTACATATGGTATAGATTCTTCTTGTGAAAAATTTAATTTTGAATATAATGTTGGCCCTAATCCTTTGTCATGACTGAGTATAAAAGATAACATTGATGAGATGGATATGTATCACAACACACCTTCTTCCCCCTCATGTGCACTTGACTTATCACATACACAGATCAATTCACATATGTTAGGAAATTAGTTGAAAGTAACTGAAATAAAATTGTTGTAGCTCTATCACATTTAGATAACATTTATGAGATGGATGCAGAAAACTTTTGGAGGGAACAATTAGAGAGAAGATAAAAATGACTCAAAGAGGAGTTCTCACATTTGTAGGTGATTAAGGAAGAGATGAGAACAATTAAATCTAATTACCTTCACCTTCTTTCATATCGTGATCATCTCTTTGACCTTGCATAGATTTACTTAGAAGTATTAAGGAAGAAGGAAGCAGAAGTAGATGTATGTACATATGAGCTAATGAATGTCAAGGACACCCTTAAGGCTACTTTAGTATCATCTCATGAAGCATAAGATTAGATTATTGAGTTAAATCAAAAATTAGATCCGACACGCTCTACATTGGATCAACATTCAAATGCAAGAGTTGATGTGATTTATAGTGATGACATCAAGAGGATTGACCATAATGATGATGGCAAGAGGATTTACCAGCATGAAGACAATATTGAGAGTTCTAATTTTTATAATAATAATTATATATCTATAAAACACCACATGGATATGGATGAAACACATGGATAGAGATTTCACTTGGTGTTGATCATTTCATTGATGGAGATGTTGATTCTAGTGTTGATACTTAGGGTGAAATAGATAATTTAGAGTTGTCCTTAGTATGTCCAAAGGATTTTTATAACTTACCTAGAGATTTATCACTAGGTTCTTATGTTACAACAATTGCCTACTTATTGATTGGTGATTTTATCTTTTTACGTACTCCAGTTATCAATGACTCCCCTATTAGAAATAGATAATATTAAGAGGGGGGTGAATCAATATTCTACAAAATTTTGCCCAAAATTAGATATTATTAATTACTTTTCAATATGCATATGAAAGTAAACCAATAATGTTAAATATTAAATAAAACTATACACAAAGAGAACTCATAATAACATTATTTCTTAACTCGGGAAACCCTATCCAAGGGAAAACCCTAGTGGGGATGGTACCCACAAAATGATCCACTAAGCAAAAGAATCTTGTTAAGGATATTGAGCCTATTAGGAATTTTTGAATTACATATAGTGTCTCAGTCCTTGTTAGAGGACTAGACCCTATTAAGACTCAACCTTGTTAGGATTTAGTATTACAATCACAACTATATGCAAGAAGAGCCCACTGCCCTAACATGCAATTATACAATATATTACCTTTATACAAAAGAGATACATACAAAAACCTCTTAATCATTGACTATCATACTTTGCATAGTCTGATCTGACATCAGAATTCACATCACAGATCTCTCATATAGCTTCACATGTCATAAGGATAGTTCACATATATATCATAAACTTCTCATATTCAGATATATTATACATCACACTCTCCACATTACTTTTCATAAAGTAATTCTTTACTTATACCATTTATTTTCTCAAAACTCTTGTAAAGTCAGCTTAATGTAAACACTTGTTACACTAAGTTAGGGTAAACATATAGGATGTCATCCCTATGAACATAAGTAATTATTTCATGACCAAAATAATTCCTTAATATGTTATACCTATTTTCCTACTATACTCTATTTCGTTGTGCATACTATTTTTATGGTGTTTAGCCTATAACTATGTCTGTACTATCTGTACTAACTTGTGAACTTAGTGTAGGGACAAATTGTGGTACAAATATTAATTATAATTCATAAGATTAAGAGCCAATTTTTCTTACATTTAAATATCAATCTAGGGTCGTAGACTGATGAAAGGTATAGTGGTTATCTGCACAAGGGATGAAGATAACATGCAAAGTGGGGATGGATGCAGCTAGAAAACACGAAAGGAAACCTACAACAAACCAAAATAAAACTGGCAACAGGAACTATCACTTCCTAGCGACAGGAGCAAAACTCACAATAATAAACTATTCTAAAAACTAAAAGGCATGAAAATTTTATCTATAATTTAAAATTATAGGAAATAAATTAGAAACCACACAAATCTGCATTCACAATTAAATCTAAAACAAATACATAAATCAACAGTTAATTATCTACAATAACATACTAATATAATGATTTTAAGTACAAAATTAAAATAACAACACACAAAAATAAAAACACACATTAAATCTAAAGAAAATATGAATCAATGATAACTATTTACAAGTGCATAAAATAAAATATATAAACTAATATGATAATTCTATTATGAAATTAAATAAAACTAAAAATAAGTAAAAATACACATCTAATCTAAAATAAATCACCAGCCATCTCGAGAAGTGGATCTTGCCTCCTCAGTATGCTTGGTGATGGAAAATAAACAATTTTCTACACTATCTTGATCATAACAACATTATTTTATTTCTCCAAATTCATTACAGAAATTGCAGATGAATCTGCTAGAGGAACTGCATGAACATAAGTTTGTGTTATAGTCTCAAATTAATCTACTATAAAAATATTCTCTCCAAAAGCTACAATAGAGTTGAAATATATATAGCTCAATATTATAACAATAGTTGGCTAAAATAAGATGGTTTGGTTTGGCCATCTTAACAATATTATGATTTTCATTTTAGTCTCCTTATATTAAAATGATCCAGTTACAACAACAAGCTCAAATAAGAAGCACATTGTTTTCCACTTCCATAAAATTGAGAATTAATCAAGGGTTTAAAATGGTTGGCAGATAATTGATTTATGAATCAACTAATCATATGAAGTTGTAAAGTAGGTGTAGGAAGTCTTAACAGGCAATAGGAAGTTCTATAGAATTCTAGACTGCAACAAGAAGATCTACACCCATGAATCAGAATGTTGCAAACTATATATGTCATGGCATAAATAATTTTGATTAGTAAAAATAATCAATAAATAATTTCCATAATTTAATCCCAAAACTATATTAAATAGTACTTATATATATTTAACCATATACAACATAAGGTGGTAAAATGTGATAAAATAGAATGGAAATAAGGTACGGGAATGAGTATGAAGGTATATAAAATGGATTAAAAGATGGTACAAAATGGGTCATAATTGACTCTCATCATTCCCCCCAAGTTGGCATATTGCACGTCCTCATGTAATCAGTAATGATCAAGATGCCTTTAGTTTGAATAAGAAGCACTTTGGAATGTACGTCCTAGGCTTGCTTCATTACCCTTAACTACTATAGCTCATGCATGACCATATTTGAATTTTTTATTTTTTTATTTTGTTTTGGAGCTTTTTATGGAAAGCTTTAATGCTTCATTTCCCAATATAGCTGCCTCCTACAATTTTCAGTTTTATTGTTTTCATTTTTTTCCTTTGTTTTCCATAGCATCATGTTTCAAATGCTCATATAGAGGAAGTGTCATGAGATTATTATATCACTATGCACAAGATGGCTTGGAATGGGTGAAATGGTTAAGCAACACAAATTATGAGATAGGGTGAAATAATAGAGTTCATGTAAGATGGAATGTGAAATTTAAAGTAGGAAATAATGGTTTGGAGATGGAATAAAGAATGATAAAGTATAATGGATGAAAATATATGTAATAAGAATGTTTTACCTCCCCCCAACATAAATGGTTGACCATACTTAGGAAATAGGGAGAGGATGGGGATGAGTGTTGCATAATAATCAATATAATTTAAGCAATATTAAAAAAGTTAAGAGATAAAATAATGGAAAATAAAATTAATTATTTTACTAACATGCATGGCCATAGATGCCAAGGTATGGAAGCCAAAAGATCATTGCAACTGTGAAGCTCAAACAAAGAAGGAACCATAAAGGCTTATTGGAATGAATGTTGGAGAAAAAATCACTATCTGAAAGAAGCAATATAGAGCACACTAAAGGAAGCTTGATCCATTTTCCATAGCATCTCGACTAAAAGTGTAGCACTTAAGGTAGGAGATCAAAATCATAGTGATCACCAAAAGCTAAAGCACAACCACACAATGAAGCAATAGGAGATGTGAGAAACACTAAGAGAGAAAGAGCCAAAGAAGCAACTAAGTGTCCCTGAAAAATGGTTAGCTCAACTCAATTATTGTATTTCTTTCTTTTTTCTTCTTTTGATAACAATAAGTGATCGTTGGCAAGCCAGTTTTCAATCACTTGCTGCTTAATGGCACTGTAAAAATAGTTTTCATCATTAATAAATCACTTTGCAACTAATATCTACCAAAAACTAGTTTTCAGATATTAACTAGCCAACAATGCCTGAAGGTTTTCATTGTTGGAACTTTTATTGTTTTTTTTCCTTCTTTTTATTTTTCATTTTTTTCATTTTTTTTCATTTTTAAATAACTACATAGAATTACCAAATTAAAAAAAAAAATCCTTCTATGAATGATGAAGAGTGATGTCATCAAAAATGTGATTTGTGTCCATGTCCTGACAAAAAGGCACCATTGAAAGAGGATTGCATAATGAATTAGAAATGATGACCAAGAATAACTTGAGCATGATAACCACTTTCCCACAAAACCAATCTGATCCATGTATCTCATGCCACTGAATCTAAAATATTCATCTAGAACTTTGGAACATAAATTGGCATGCTTGGATACAATAATGACTCATAATGATGATAATTTGTAAAAGACATATTGCTCTATGATGGCACCACATGAAGATATGCTCTCTTATCTTGGTGAGAGTAAGAGTGGAAAACAAATTGTAGTCACCAATGTATCCATAAAATTAGAGGTAGATAGAGACACATCTCTAGGAAGGCGTGTGATGATCTTCAATACTCTCAAGATGCTTATGTATGTCTTCAAGTTGTCTCTAGATGTATAGCTCTATAGAATAGTACTAAAAGATTAAGGAATCTCATAGACTAAGTTACTGACCACCATGCTCCATATAGCTTGGAAAAGCAAAGATAGAGTGTTACTTAACACTCACACAAAGAAACATTACTAATGAATATCATCTCACCACAATAAGATACATATAACCATATTCTTAGGACCAAGCATATCAAGTATAGTAAAGAAATATCATTCATTTGATAACTCCATTTAGTTTTTGAATGATGGGTAGAATTGTAAAAATGTATAATAATAAAATCAATGAATAAATTTTATATATAATATCAATGTTGATCAACACATACCTTGAAAGGTTGAGATCTCACATGTGGAGGTTTACTAAAAGGTCCAATGAAACAATTGATGGATATTTATTGTGAATTAACGAAGACCCACAAAATTGGAGGGATATTCTCCCAGGTTAATTTCATGCTACAAGGTCATGAGAACATTAGGATAATCTGAAGAATGAAATAAAGCAAGCATATTTGAGAATGTTTTGAGTTTTAGTCAATTTCAATAATTCTATGGATGCACTCCCAAATTAATTTCATAAAAATATAGGATATTCAAATTTTCCAAGGTATCAAGAAATTGATTTAGCACGTATTATCAATGAATGATGGTCTTAAGATACAAGAACCAATAATAATAAACATATAGATATGAATGCCTTGATCCTTGTTAAATAAATTAAGCATTCATAGTGCATTTGGTTATCTTCAGACAATACAAACAAATCAACAATGAGGAATAATGACCATCCATTTGCAAAACATTTTGTTTGGTCATTAATGCATTCAAATCCTTCAAATTCTTTTTAATCAATTGGACCCAGATCAATAAGTGTGTAAGGAATACACATTTTTGTTATAAGCCTCCCAAGATCTAGATGATTGAATATTAAAACATTTTTAGAGAATAGATCTTGTAAGATATCATTTGGTATCACACACAACACTTCAATGATTAAGGTATACAATAGATCACCTTTTAGTGCATGATTAATTACAACACACATATGTATCTTTTCAATGATAAAATCATAGTGTTTTTTTCCCCTATTTGTGTGAAATATCTCAAAAAATTGTGATTCAAGTAGATAAGAAGAACTAAATTAATGGTTGCTAATTTTCTCAATATGTTCCTTGAATTCTTTTTTTTTTAAATCACATTCTTTATCCATATTACCAATTGTGTGTGCATTAATAGAATGTAAAAGGATCATCAAAATATCATCCTCATGTGCAGTTGGAACCACCTTATTATGTGATGTTTTATTAGGAGTTGTGAATTCCATTGGTGGATATGTTGGACTGGAATGTGGATGAAATGAATGGAACAAAGATAATGGACATGAGTGTCAAAAAAAATTAACTAAGAATTTATGAACTTAATCTTATTGAGTACATGCAATATTTCAAAAATATTGTGAGTAACAATATACCTTATGACTCCTTCTAAGTTGATTATGCCTTGTCCATTCTTGAGACTGAAATTATGTGCTAATGTGCCTGATCCTTTATGTCCTTTGTCCTGTTTCTTGACCCTGTATGTTGTATCTGATCTGAAGTTCAAAATTTTGCATCTCCCTCTTTCTACTTTACTACTTGACATCTCCCTTTTTGGCTATTTACAAACTTTCCACTTTATTCTCAAAATGAAAGAATGTAATCAAATAATTCAAACTGACAAAATTTGGTCTCCCATAGTATCTACATATATACATGTCTCATCTTTACTTTATCTCCCCCTTACTTTATCTCCCCCTTTTTGACACTGATGTCAAAGGGTTCTATGGAGTAATACCAAGCTTAGCCAAAAAAAAGTGTTATTTACTTCCAGGAGTATCTTTAGAGTTGCATCCCAATTTTTTAGTGCAATGTCCAATGACTTATGCTAGATGGAAACCTATGCTACTAGATGTACAAGTCCATCTAAGGTAGAAATATTTGAATCTTTCTTGAGGACTATTTCTGCATACATTTTCTCCTTATGAAGTACCTCCAAGTGAGGGGCTATAGAGAACTGGATTTGCATCAACTTAGCTTTTATATTTGCCTCCTTTGTTGTTAATACAGCTAATTCTCTTTGAGTGTGAAGCATTTGAGTAAAATGCTTCTCACTTTGAGCTGGATTGGTGGGGAGTTGCATACTAGAAATCTTTAGATTTCTCTCCAAGCTCATTATTTTATGGCTAGTCTCCTATGTGAATTTGGAAAAATCATACAACTTGTTGTACAAGGAGAATATATACCCAAGTACAATTTTGACTTTATCTAATTTCTTAGCTAGTTCAACTTGTGATAGTACTATATCACCAGATATTTTCTCATTTACTTTTCCTTGGAACTTCCTTTCTGACCATTCCATTAATTTTGCATTTGTATCATGGTCTTCATTTGTCTCTCGATCAACTATATCAGATAGTTGCTCTATTATTGACCTTGACTCATCAAGTGTATGTAAGCTGAAGGGATCCATAAAGATGTCCTTTATCTCATTTAGTGCTTGCCTATATTTATATTCTTTTCTCAATACCTCTTGTCTTCTTCTTCTATCCAGTGCATTATGTATTTCATTAATTTTCTCCTTAGTGAGAGTGTTGGATTCATAGTAAGGTATTGTGATTTCTTTATCAAGCTCAAGAATTCCATAATGAAGTTTCCTGGCTACTTTTGTTGAGCTCGAGCTTGGTGTTCTAATTTGCAATGGTAATGTTTCAGTGCTCGACTTCTGAAGAGTTTGAGTGGGAGTGCCTATTTTTGGTAATTCAACCAAAGTTTGTATTGCAGATTGCTCCTCATCTCTTGTCTCTTCCTTCTCTCTAGCTTGTTTCTCCTTTTCACTATCAATGGTTGGGGGTGTGCTGGCTAGCTATTCTATTTTCTCTTTGTCTTCCCCTGTTGTTGCACTCAGTACTTGAAGTGCATCTGTGACTTCTTTTGGTGAAGATGGTGGAGGAAGGAATAGGATTCCAATAGTTTGTATGATTGAAGGTGGTTCTTGATTTTACTACTACCTTTTGCAACTCGTCAACACTAACCAGTATTGGGCTTGAACATAATCTAGCTGCTTGTGTTGATTGGTAAAGGATTTTTGCTAGATCCTCTATAGTTAATGGATTGATGTTTTGACCAGAAGTGTCAATAAAATCCTTTATTTTGATAATCTCTATAGGTGTGATGGTGGCATGAGGAGGTCTAGGAGGTGATAGTTGTGTGTCTTGCACACTTTGTTCTTGTTGCTCATCTGTACCCTTTTCTTCCTCTTTTTCCTCTTTATTCTCCTCTTCATATTTCTTTTCTTCTTCCACTTTCTTCTCTTACTCAATATTCTTCTCTTCTTCCTTCTTATCTTCCTCCTTCTTCCCTATTTTTGTTTCCTTTATCTTGGCACTTGCTTCTACCTTGTATTCTTCATCAAACACATCATCAATTTTCTTGTATATTATTTTCCACAATCTTGTGGATTTGCTGACTACATCTTCAATTTTATTCTGCAAAATACTGAATGCTCTATATTTTGGAGTAAACCTATTATTTTGCCTCTTGACTACATTAGTCACTTGACCCTTAGTCAAATCAGGAAATAATCTAGCTAGAGTAGAGTCCCTTATTTCTTTTTCCATTTTCAAGCAAAACTACCATTTGTCTTCTACTATTTTGTACAACTCCTTAGGTATTGAGTCATCTAGCTCTAGAGGTGTGTGCTTGTACTCGACCATCATAGCATACATAGATTCCTCTATTTTAGTTTTCTCTTCCTTTGTGAGCTTATTAAAATCTAAATTCTTTAAATCTTTCAAGTCATCATTTCTAATCTTTGTACACAATTTATCTATAGCAAACTTGGGTGGATGAGTTACCACTTTGAACTGGTTGTTATCATCTATTTTCATCTTTTCTTCATCTAATTTAGGTTGAGCTACATAATTTCTTCTTTTTCTTGGCTCCTCCTCAATCTTCTTGGTGGTTTTCCTCTTTTCTACCTCTTCTTTAGCCTTTTGTGTTGTAGCTCTGGTGGTGGCTCTGGTAGTGGGCTTCTTTGGTGTAGGTTTTGCCACTTGCTTTGCTTTGGATTGAGGAGCAGGTGGATTTTTAGCCTTCCTCTTGGTGACTTTAGTTCTAATAGGTGTTTCCTCGACTTCTTCTTCCTTAGCACCTTCCTCTTTATCATCACCTAGACCTTGTGTCAATTGTAGAGGTTCATCTTCTTTATTTTCATTGTCATCCTCTTCTTCATCTACCTCCTTTTCCTCTATTGTTTGTGCTTCTTCAGCACCAAATTTCTTCTTGATCTTCTTCATCAATTTTTCCTTCTTCTTTACTATTGTGGTAGTCTTAAGATCTTTCACCACCCTTGATTTGACAATATCATAGGTTGTATTCTTGTCAATTTCCTCTACAAGTAGAGTTGCTATTATTGTTGAGGCTTGGTCAACATCAAGTTCATAACCTAGTGGCCTAAGCCATCTCACTCTAGGTATGATTGTTTGTATATAAGTGTATCAATGTCCACAAGAAATAAAATGTCCTTTCATGTTGCTCAACTAGTGAAAATGGTATCCTCATTCCCTATTTCATGGACTTCTTGAAGTCCTCAAAGTAGCTAGTCATTTGGGCATCAAAATTCTCACCCATCTACTCAGTGAATCCATTGATTTGCTCAACAATGGTTTTATTTGGATCCCTTCTCACCTTGCCTACTAAAGGGAATTCTTTCATGATATAGAAAAACATACAAACCAAAACTAAGCCAAATTTGCATTGAGCTCCCTTAGACTTCCTTATAGCTCCCAGATTTTCATTAATCTGTTGTAACATGAGCTCTGCAAGATCATATGTATGATTTTTCTTCACCAATTTATAAGCAACATCCACTTCTATACATGGTACATTGTTTAGTCTACTTGACTAGTAGAAATTGTGGGATATGACTCTCACAGAAAAATCTAGTAGGGGTTCTATGATGGTGTCTATGGGCATTCCTCTGTTATTCCATTTTGCACCTATATTCTTCTCTATGGCCTCCTTTTTGTCACTTCTCAAGGTCTTTGGCAAATCTAGGGTTGGAATACCAATAACCTTATGTATAGTTTTCTTTGTAAACTTTACTGGCCCTGTCTCTAACCAAAAAGCTCCATCATGGATTCTACTCAATACTATGCATATCCATTCTATTTTGAAAATAATAAGGAAAACTAGGGCTTTGGTCAAACCCTTCTTCTCTACTATGGAGAATTCATCTTTAAGTTTTCCATTTTCACACAGTTTATCAAATGCATTAAAAATCTCCAAATCTCCTATGGCTCCAACTTTGCAATTATAACACTTTTGAATGTCTTGAACCATGATAACTTTATCAGGAATTATGGATAGGGCACCAGTGGGATCATTTTTATAAGCGGCTTCGGGAATGGGCCTACACTCTAGTTGTTTGACTTCATTACTGACTAATTAAATTTCATGACTCTCCTTCTCCTTAGTAGTTCTTGACCCAGATGCCATTGTTTTTTGAACTAGGGTTTAAAATAAAATAAACTTTCACACTCTGCATAGCTGGGCACTTGAATGAAATACTTGTGAATCGATGAACTGGAGTTGAATCAAGGTTGAAATCACTGCAATTCATTGTTTGATCACTGTAAAATCACCTCTTTGCTCTACTTGACTTTGCTTTGTGTTCGTATGATTCAAAAATGAATGATTTTCACCTTTATTACGTTCAAAAACCTAGCATTTATTGCACTTTTGATTACAGTTGTACACTCAACTTCCAAAGATTTTATTAGCTCGGCTTCCACTAAAGTTCATCTACTCAACAGCAACTAAAGTTGTCAATTGCTTGACAGCCACTAATATCTCTTACTCAACATCCACTAAACTATTCAACTCAGCAACCAAAGGTAGCTCGGCATCATCTTCTAACTTTCAACTTGGCATCTTTTCTCATGCATTTTTCTTCTTTTTAGTACTTCTATGTTTTCTTGGGTTGATGTATGATACATCTTTATATGTATTAGCCCCATGTATCTGTCTTGTGCTTAATTGGATGAAATGTGACCACTTGACCTCTTGGGTGAAGTGATCTCTCCATTTGACATGCTACATTTACCTTTCTTCTTCCATGTCTTGTTCATTTGTCCTCTTATTTATTCAACATCAATCTTCTCTTTTCCTTTGTTGACTTCAGCCTTTGGTGCTTTTGACTTTGTAGGACAGTTTCTGCTGATATGACCAGTCTTCAAGCAACTAAAACATGTAGTTTGATTTAGCCACCTGTTCTAGCTTCTCTTGAAATGTGTCCTTATGCAAATTTTAGGAATGTATACATACTCTTGGAAATAGTGACAGTTATACCTAGTATTATAATCCCAATTGTAGTGATGTGCATGATTGATTCCTCTTGTAGGCTGATTAGTTGTCTACATAGGCTTTGATCTACATTCAAATGCTCTATGTCCATAATTTTTGCAATTGTACTAGTGTCCCTCAAATCTTGTTGTCCTCATGGTCTTGGTTCTGCAGTCTTGTGTTGAATGTTCTTATTTTTTGCATTTGTGACAAAAGTTTGCATTCATAGGCTTATCATGTTGATGACTATTCTTGCTTCTACACACATTAGAGGTATGTCCCTTTTTACCAAAAAAATATCAAGTAGGTTTAGTGTTCTTACCTTTGTTTATCCTTGCTTCTGTAGACTTGGATGATTCTCCTTGTTTAGTGTTGATGTAGCCAAGTCCTGAAGTATCATTACTAGCCCTTGGTGATTTCAACAATTGCTCAAAGTACTTGATGGCGTCATTAGGTTTGTTGTAACTTTTTGCTATTTCCTTTTCTCTCTTCAATTCATTCTTTATCTTCAAGGTGGAAATCTCAATGTCCTTCTTGCTTAGCTCATGATGAACATTCATCATCTGGCTTAAGGTGTCCAACTGCATGTTTGAGATCTTTTCAAATTCAATTGTCTTCTCTTCTAGCCTATTGAAGAGATTTTATTTTTTATCTTCTATCATAGCCTTGTCTTCAATAGATCTTTTCTTTTGTTCAGTAATCTCACATATCATCATGGCTTGTGATTCTTGTTCCATCTTAAGAGATCTTATCTCTTCTTCTTGAGCCCTATTTTTCTCTATTAATTCTACTATTGTTGCATCAAATTCCTTGGAATCTCCGTTTGAAAACACTTGTGAGGTGTCAATCTCTTTGTAGTGTATGTCATTTTCAGCTATGGCTATCTCCTTCCTTCTTTTCAAGGATTTTCTCAGTTCCTCCATGGCTTTCTCTACTTTGTGTAGAGCTAGTTGCACATCAATCACCTGATTGTCAACGATCTTCCCAAGTTTGAAGGCTTCCATCTTCTGACCTTTTTCTCCAATTTTTTAGGCTTCTCCTTATGAGAACCAGTGTTCTAATACCATTTGTTGGAATATTAAAATGGGAAGAGTACTTCTGGGGGGGGTGAATCAGAAGTAACCAATTTTTATCCTTTTAAACCTTTATTAACATATAATTGAAAGTAATGTATATGCATATAATCATATAAACAAACATGAAATGAAAGCATGCATCAACACATAACACAAAGATTTGGTAACCCAGAAACCCTCCAGGAATAAGAAGATAAAACTAGGGTGGGGATGACACCCACAAAAATTACTACAGCAATCAATGTTCAACCACTTCTAATGGTCTACCTTATGAAAGGCCTACCCAATTAAAGGCTTTAAACTATGTCAATAGTGACTTGGTTAAAGGATTTACAAACACTTACATGAAGTGCCACCCTATTAAAGGATTTACAATAGGTTGTTAAACACACCTAATACATAGGATTTTCAATCACCTTCTCCAACAGTTCTTCTAACTAGCTATTAACCTAACCTATCAATATAGGATTTCAACCTCTAATACAATTGTGAGAGAGTATTAGAACATTTGACCTGATTGAATGCAATCTCAAATTGCTAGATTCAAGTACTAGATCTGCTATTCTCATTCTGATCCTTGCTTGATTTGATCTCTCTATGTGTTCCCTGTTCCTTGTGTTATTCTGATCAACTAGATATGAAACTGTTGCTCTGTTCCTCTAAGTCTTACCTTTTTCTCTCTGAAATTTCACTATAATTTCCCCTTAACATTGTTCTTTGTCACACATGCAATGGTGCATTCAACCTCCTTATAAATAATGTGAAGACTTAGGGTTAGGTATGGATCTACGATCCATATTGAATCTCAAATTCCCGCTCATACCTTGGGTTTTTCTCATTGGTTGCATTCCTTCTCCATTTTTATAATTGGATGCATGTAGATTTCATAGAGAATGTAAGCGATTCATCCTTATCCTTTTTCTTCTTTGAAATCTCTCTAAGTCAGCTCCAAAAATGGTTTGCATCCTAGTTTTTGAAAACACAAACTCTTATGTTGATCCTGAGTTACTTGGCACTCATTACATTATTGATGCTGAGCATGAACTGATTCTTGGATTACTTGGCATCTATTACTTTTCTAGTTTGCTTGGCACCTATTACTTTCTTGGTTCACTCAGCACTTGTTAAATACTGTATTGCTCGGCACATGTATGTTATGTATTGCTTGGCATCTAAACATTTCTTGGATCACTCGACACATAAACATTTCTTGGATTACTCGACACATACTACGATTCAAACTTGTTCAGCACCAACTGTAGCTCAATGCCTATTGAAATTATGGCTCGGCATACATTGTTTACTCGGCATGTATAGTGAAAAATGGTTAAGTGTGTTGATACTCAATTGTCAAGACTATTCTTTTAACCAACACTTGCAAAATAAAAAACAATGCACCTAAATGATTTACTATAGTGCAAACCTAGGGTACTAGACTAAGCAAAGTCGACACATGATTAGACACTCCCAAAGATGTACTATTTCTAACTTGACTTGCTATAATTTCATGCGTTTAATACATTTCCCCGACAATGGTACCAAAAATGTAGGGACAAATTGTGGTACAAATATTAAGGATAATTCATAAGATTAGGAGCCAATTTGTCTTACATTTAAATATAAATCTAGGCTCGTAGACTGATGAAAGGTATAGTGGCTATCTACACAAGGCATGAAGATAGCATACCAAGTGGGGATGGATGCAACTAGAACACATAAAAGGAAACCTACAACAAACCAAAATAAAACTGGCGACAAGAATTGTCACTTCCTAGCGACAGGAGCTAAATTCACAATAATAAACTATTCTAAAAACTAAAAAGCATGAAAATTTTATCTATAATTTAAAATTGCAAGAAATAAATAAGAAACCACAAAAATTCGCATTCACAATTAAATCCATAAAAAAATAAAAAAAAATCAACACTTAATTATCTACAATAACATACTAATATAATAATTTTAAGTACGAAATTAAAATAACAACACACAAAAAAAAAAACACACATTAAATCTAAAGAAAATATGAATCAATGATAACTATTTACAAGTGCACAAAATAAAATATATAAACTAATATAATAATTTTATTATGAAATTAAATAAAAATAAAAATAAGTAAAAATACGCATCTAATCTAAAATAAATCACCAGCCATCCCAAGAAGTGGATCCTGCCTCCTCAGTACACCTGGTGATGGAAAATAAACAATCTTCTACATTGTCTTGATCAGAATAACAGTATTTTATTTCTCCAAATTCATTACACAAATTGCAGATGAATCTACTAGAGGAACTGCATGAACATAAGTTTGTATTGCAATCTTAAATTAATCTGATATAAAAATCTTCTCTCCAAAAGCTACAATAGAGCTGAAATATATATAGCTCAATATTATAACAATAGCTAGCTAAAATAAGATGGTTTGGTTTGGCCATCATAACAATATTATGATGTTCATTTTAGTCCTCATATTAAAATGATTTAGTTACAACAGCAAGCTCAAATAAAAAGCACGTTGTTTTTTAATTCCATAAAATAGAGAATTAGTTACGGGTTTAAAATGGTTGGTAGATAATTGATTTATGAATCAACCAATCATATGAAGCTGTAAAATAGGTGTCAGGAATTCTTGCCACAGGATAGGAATTCTAAAAGGTGACAGGTAGTCTGTCAAGTGATAGGAAGTATAACATGTGATAGGAAGTTCTGCAGAATTCTAGATTATGACAAAAAGATCTGCACCCATGAATCAAAATGTTGTAAACTAAATGTGCCATGAAATAAATAATTTTGATTAGTAAAAATAATCAATAAATAATTTCCATAATTTAATCCCAAAACTATATTAAATAGTACCTATATATATTTAACCATATGCAACATAAGGTGGTAAAATATGATAAAATAGAATGGAAATAAGGTACGAGAATGAGTATGAAGGTATATAAAATGGATTAAAAGATGGTATAAAATGGGTCATAATTGACTCCTGTCACTTAGGTACATCATAATGAAACTCTGATATACCTTCCCTTAACTTTGCACATTCCAAATATCTATGTAGCTTTTGCTAAGCCAAAAACAATCTTTGTATTGTCTGTAAAACTATCTAACACTTAGACATTTTTTTGTCTCTGGCTACAAAACCTTCAGCAATATATATTGTCCTTACATAATGAAATGTATGTTTCCATAAATGACAACCATAACTTACCTTACCTATCCATATTTCCAATAATCTCCCCTGGTAGCATTGATGGAAACACATGGAAAATTTGGCTAAATCCCAAAATGTTATACAAAATAATAATAAGCATAAAAATAAACTTCTCAAACATGGCCTTCAAAAACTTCAAAATTTGATTCATGTCTTGATGGATCATATTGCTTATATCTCCTTTTACAATGATTCCTAAATACATAGCTAAGCTCCCTCTTACATATGTATAAAATTTTCTTACTATATTCTTCTCCCCCTTTGACATCAATGAAAAAGGTGTCAAAATCTATTTACATGTCAAAATTTGTGTCCCATACCTCTTCTCAAGCCGATAGGCAAGAAATACAATCACCAAATCTGACTACAAGACTCTTCATGTTCTTCTCCCACGAGTCCTTAACTCCTTTTGAAATGTTGAGAAAAGTGCACAAACCATAAGATGTTATCTCTACTGCATTCATATCTAAGTATATAAAAAAATTAAAAGATGTCTTCACTTATAGACACTCTTCCAACTAATGCTCCAATGTGCTCAATCTCACTAATAAGTGTTCTCTCAGAAGTGAGAAACTTTTAGTTATCCTTTCTTTTCTATCTTCCAGTAAGTTTATCTCATCATAAGCCTTACTAACCTTTCCTTTAATTTCTTCTATCTGCACACCAGGTTGATTGATCTAACTTGCCAATGCTTCCACTTTTGTGCATTTGGCCTTAAGCTCATAGTCAATTTCTTTTAATGAAGTTGAAAGACATTGCATACTTTGCATATAGAGCTTTGTCATCAAGCTCACACTTTATTAATGAATTGATGCAAACATCAAGAGTTAATAAGTCATTCCTTATGTTTTGACAAATAGTTTCAAACATGTACACATCATGCTTTGTCTAAGCTTGCACTATTGCAACTTTTGATAAACTTGGGAATTCAGCATCAAATGCCTGAATCACAACTTTTTCTCTATCCTCTGGGTTAGGATCAAGTGACTTCACTATCATAACTCCCTACAAATTTGCAGTAGTTTCCATTAAAGTCTTTTGTAGAATCTTTGCTTTTTTATTCTTGTTGATTATCTTGCTAAGGGATGATATCAAATCTGATTGACCATCATCATCTGAATGTATAAGAGAAACTAAGGTGAGAGATGTGCTAGTTGCACTAGACTTCTCTTTATTAGGATTAAACCACGAATAGAAATAACAATTACATGCAAATATAACCAATAATAGATCACATAAAAAAGAACACAAGACACCAAGATTTAACATGGTTCACCCAATCCTTGGGCTACATCCACCAAATAGCAAGTTTGATATTATTAGAATCCAGTGATTATAACCTAATTACAATCTATAACCCCTTACAGCTCAATATCGCCGCAAGAACCAATTTTGCATCACAAAAATGAAATAATCCCTAATCCTAAGCTCTTTTATACAATTATTTTTACCGCTTTAGGGTTATAATTAATAATTACATGTTGGCCCAAAATCTCGATAAGATAGGGCCCAAAAAAAAAATTGACGAGCCCCAAAGAATTTATGAAGTATGTACAATACTTTCCTGATCAGTCACTACAATGTAACACTCTTCCTTTTCTACCTTCATCTTCCTATGTTCCTCATCCTCTCTCTTCTTTTCATCTTCTTTTCTTTTGATCTCTTTGTCCTTCTTATTTTCTTCTTCTTCTTCATTTTTCTTCTTTTTTGCTTCCTTCATTTCCTTCTCTTCTTTTGCTACCTTCTGCTTCTTTTCATCTTCTTCTTCCTTCTTTTTTTCTTCTTCTTCTTTTCTCTTTCTTTCTTCTTCTACCTTCTTCCTTTTTGAATCTTCTTCTTCGTTCTTTTAATTTTCCTCTTCTTCCTTCCTTCTCTTCTCTTCTTGTTATTTCCTCTTCTTCTCCTCTTCTTGCTTCTTTTTCTCTTCTTTCTTCTTCTTCTCCTCTTCTTCCTTCTATCTCTTCTCATCTTCTTCTTTCTATTTCTTATTTATTTTCTCTTCTCTCCTTTCACCTACTTTCCTCTTCTTTTCTTTGGCCTCAGTTTTCCTCTTCTCTTCCTCCTCATTAGAACTAGAGTAGTTAATTGTATTGCCAACAATATTTGGCCCAAGATCCTTGAAAGGATCTTCTGCAGTGTTTACTGATACACTTATAGTGCCAATTTTCATCTTATCTGCTCTAATGGAGATCTCTAAAGATAGATCTACCATCTATGTATCCTTAGCTTCTACTATTTTTGTTGATGAAGTACTATGTTCAACAGATATAGAGCTTACTCCCTCTGACTTTGCGCTCTCTTTCTTTGGTACAGAAGTCATATATTTGACTATGGATTCTTTTGTTTCTCTATTTACTTCTTTATAATTTCCTCCCATCAAAATAATGTATCTTCCTTTATTTTGCAGCAAGGGTTCAACTCCCTTTAATATATCTTGCAAGTCTTCCTCATTATTAACTTCACAAAGCTTCTTAATCATGTTTTCTCTTATTTTCTTATCCTCGCCAATAACCCTTCTTCTTATGTTAATCAATCTATTGTACGAATCCTCTAGAATATGTCTTTGAACATCTTCAAACCTCTTATGTTTAAGGATAATATTTCTTACTATTGCATTCTCTAACTAGATTCTATCTATATTATGCTATAAAACTTATTCAATTGAATGAAATTATTATCTTTAATGATTTGCATGTTTAAGTTCTCTACCTTTGGCTTCCAAGACTTCTTTCCTATTTTTGTCCTTGCTTCACCAACTAACTATTTAGTAGGTATTTCTTCTTCATCAAATTTAACCATTTGCAGTGTCTTTCTCCTCTTTCCATAGCCACTAGATAGTTGCTTGGTTCTTTTCTAGCTAGGAGAATCAACTTCTTTCTTTACCTTAGTCGATCTCTCTAAATTTTTCTTTGCTAGATGAGTAGATGATTTGTCTTCAAAAATTTGTACATTCCTCTTCATTAGTTTTCTTCAAAGCTTGTACAATAATAGGTTGTACTTGAGCAACTGAGGCATACGAAACAGTAGGTATCTACAAAGTAGATCCTGCTACTATTACTCCCTCTAAAGGTGTTGCAATGGCAATAGGTGTAGCTTAAAATACCTCAGTCTTTCTGCTAGCCTTCATCTCCAAGGATATACACTTAATCTTATTGAATTCCTTCCTTGTCATTCCTGATTCCTTAAGAATTGATTCTATATTCTTCTCGATTTCTTTGTTGTAGAACTTGCTCTCTACTTCTCTAATCTTTTCAACACACGTACCCCATCTAGGAGTTTAGCTTGTGTCAATTCTTCTTTCATGATAGTATTGTACATTTCTAATTATGCATGCACTATTTTAATAAAATCTAATTCAAATGTTACTTGAGTCAGCTAGGATCTTAGGTCTGAATTCTTGGATTTCAAATCTAGTTCAATCTTATTGTCATCCTTCTTAAGACTCAATCTCAACAATTTTCAATTCATGTTTTAAGATCTCATTTTCTTTCTTGAGGATTCCTACTTCATCATTGCCACTAATTTTCTCTTTTGATTCCTTCCTATATTTTAGGTAATCAATCTTATCTTTCAATTTGCCAATGTAATATTTTGCATCTTCATACCTATCTTTTAGATTGTCTCTTTATTCTGTAAGAAGATCAATTTGCTCAATAGCTTCTTTAAGATTTCTCTTTAACTATTCCATATCCATAGTGATCTTACTCAAGTTGTTAAGCCTCTTTTGAGTAACTATGCTCTGATGCCAATTGTTAGAAATAGACAATACTAATAGGGGAGATGAATCGATATTCTACTAACTTTTTCCCATAACTAGATATTTTTAATTACTTTGCAACATGCATATGAAAGTAAACCAATAATGTTGAATAGTAAATAAAACCATACACAAAGAGAACTCATAACACCATTATTTGTTAACTGGGGAAACCCTGGCCAAGAGAAAAATCTAGTGGGGATGGTATGCACAAAATGATCCACTAAACAAAAGAATCTTGTTAAGAATATTGACCCTATTAGGAGTCTGTGAATTAAATATAGTGTCTCGGTCCTTGTTAGAGGACTAGGCCCTGTTAAAAGCCTCAACCATGTTAGGAGTTACTTCAACCCTATTAGAATTTGGTAGTACAATCACAATTTTATGCAAGAAGAGCCCACTACTCTAACACGCAATTCTATAATATATTACCTTTATATGAAAGAGATAGATACAAAAACCTCTTAATCATTGATTTTCATTCTTCAAATAGTCTGATCTGACATTAGAATTCACATCACATATCTCTCATATAACTTTGTATGTCATAAGGATAGTTCGCATATATATATCATAAACTCTGCATACTCATATATTGCATATTACACTCTCCACATTACTTCACATAAAGTAATTCTTTACTTGTCCCATTTCTTTTCTCAAAATTCTTATAGAGTCAACTTAGTGGAAATACATGTTACACTGACTTAGGTTAAACATATATGATGTTGTCGCTATAAACATAAGTAATTATTTCGTGACCAAAATAAATCCTTAACACGTCATACCTCTATTCCTAGTATACTTTGTTCTACTATGCATACTATTTTTATTGGTGTTTAGCCTGTCACTATGCTCATATTGTCTATACTAACTTGTGAACTTTAGAATGTCATACTGACACTCTAATATACCTTCCCTTAACTTTACATGTTCCAAATATCTCTATAGTTTCTGCTAAGCCAAAAATAATCTCTGTGTTGCTTGTAAAACTATCTAGCACTTAGATAATTTTTTATCTCTAACTGTAGAAACTTCAGCAATATATATAGTCCTTACATCCTAAAATGTATGTTTCCATAAATTACAACCATAACTTACCTTACCTCACCATATTTCCAACATCCCCTTCTAAGATTTTTAGCACATTTTTAGATTTGGCTTAGCCTACAAGGGTTAGTGAGTTGCATGCATATGAGTGGGAACTACACATATTGTAATACCTTCCTCATGAGGTGTTTACCTTTCCAATTTAGTTACATATTAGTGGTAGTGTGGACCCTCTTGGTATTGACCTAAGTCATGACAATGATAACTTGAGTCATGATGAGTTAGTTTCCTTGTATATGGGTAGTGTGTAGGTGGTGCAAAGCACCAAGGCACTTGGTTTATTTATTTTTTTCATGTTTTTTTTCACCTAATTAGGATATAATAAACAAACCTTGGATGAAAAGTCCATGGTTGTCAAAGAAAGACACCATTTTGTATGCTTGAGGCACTTTATGCAATTTATAAGCAAACAGTGTTCATTAGGAAATTTTGGGTTTTTTTGGTCAGGAAAGCCTAGGATTAGGTGATTTTAATTTTTTTAGTTATTTTGAAACCTTTTCCAAGTCCTAAAAGTGGAATCAAGAGAAAAATGTAAAAATTGCACTTTTTGTGCAAAGTTGCATTGTTGAAAGTTATAAAAGTTGCTCAAAATTGCAACTTAGTGGGAAAAGGGTTATAACTATTAAAATATTAGTTGTAACCATTTAAATAGACATGGGAGAGATATATACCTCATTTTTGAGGTTTGGAGGGCATTAATGTACAGATTGGAAGAAGTTGAAAAGAAGAAAATTTAGTTTTGGAGTCATTTTACTATTGTTTGCACATTGCACATACTGTAGAGACTTTCAAACCATATCTAATGGATGTTTTAGATAGATTTTTAAATTATCTTTTATTTTCTTCTGGTCTCATCATTCTAAGTGTTTTTTTGTTCAAGTTATTTTATTTTTAGTGAAACTAAGTTTTTAGGACAGCATTTTCATGCATTCAGCAAAGATGGGCCTCTAACTGCAATTTTCTTGGTTGGAATTTCATGGCCACTTGGAAAATATTAGTTAGTAGATTCCAAGGTTCCAAAATTGGAGGACGTATTTTATGATTTTTCCAAAAAAGCCCTAGGTCAAGTGCCATGAAGGATTTGACCTCTTGTAGTGTGTTGATTTGTGAATGGCAGGAGTTTGGGACTTGGTGAAGGGCTGAGCATTTGGAAATAAGATACTTTAGTTTTTTTGGTTATTATTGAGTATTTATTTCATTTTCATGACCCCATTTCCTAGTTGCTTTGTAAACCAAGCCTAACTTGATCACTTAGGTTTGTGTTGCTTTGTGAAGGAAAGGGAATGCTAGAGTGGGGCTAGAACTTGGTGCTTCGTGGTTTGAAGTAACTTTGAAAAGGGTATTCAAAAACCTAATTTTTTTGGGTCTTGTTTGAAACTGTTTGAAGTTAGATCCAAAAATCCATTTCATAAGGGTTAAAAGGTGCTCATAGGACTACTAGGCCAAATTGGGGTTTGAGGCTTTGTGCATATGTATGATTCAAACCAGTGGTGTAGTTTATGGTAAATAGGTGCCCTAAGATCATTTAACATCTTAGAACCCTTGGGAAAAACTTCTAGGGTATTTTCCTAGTATTGACCTAAGTGTGGGAGATTGGTACAAAACCCATAAAGTGGGCAAGTTTGGTTCTTTGTCCTTGGATTCTTGATGAAGTTGGAGAGTGTGTTTCTTTGATCCATTGGAGGATTGGAGTGTGCTGAAATATTTTAATAAGGTTGAAGATTTTATAGCCAGTTGGTTGATTTCAAGAGTGGGAAGCCCATTTGAAGCTTCTTAGTTGTGCTCTCTACATCAAGTGGTATCAAAGCCACTAAGTATCTTTTGGGAAATAAAAGATGTTAAAATGGGAAGATATCCCTTTTAGGATAACCAACATTGAGTTGGAAAATATAGTGAAGAACAAATGGCTAAGAGCAGGGCAGTTAGAGAAGAAAATAGAGCAATGAAAAGAGAGATTGATAAGTTGAAAGGGCAAGTATGGAGAGGAGAACATGAGGAGTCTGAAGAAGAAGAAGAAGGAGATAACTTTCCTAACATGCCTAAAGATCATAGGATCATAGTAGCAGCCCTACAAAGGGCAGGAAGAAAAGGAAAATGGGATTTACCTATGTTTGATGGAAAGTTTGAACCTAAGGCATGCATGTAATGGTTAGAGGCTCTGGAAAACCATTTAGAAGTAGAGGAGATACCTTCAAATCAAAGGGTGAAAGTTGCAAAAGCCAAGTTGAAGGGACTAGCCCTAAGTTGGTGGAACTTTCTCCAAAATGAAAGGGTAGAAGAAGAAAAGTGGCCCATTGCCACATGGAAGAGGATGATGGTAGAAATCATGAAGCAATTTGTTCCAAAGGACTATGAAGTAATGCTCCACAAAAGGTTGCATAACCTCAAGACAAAGGACATGAATGTAAGTGCTTATACTCAAGAATTTCATACTTCAACTCTTAGATCTAAGTTGTATGAAAATGAAAATTAAAAGCTTGCAAGGTATATTAGTGGGCTTAGATATAATATACTAGATGAACTAACCTCGGTGATAGTAGAATCAATGCATAAATGTTATCAATTTTCCCTTAGGATTGAGGAGAAACAAAAAAAGAAAAGGTGAGCAAAGTAGTAGAGGAAAAGGGAACTCTTTCAGAGGAAGAGGTAGATTTCAAGGAAGAGGAAACTACCCAAGAAACCAAGGGGAAGCTAGCAGCAATCAAGGGGCTAAGAATGATAGCAATAGTAGAGGTTCCTTTAGAGGAATGAGACCTAATCAAAGAGGTAGATTTGGTGGAAGGGGAACAAGTGTTTTCACAAGAAGGTGTTACAATTACAATCAAGTGAGTTACCAATCTTTTAGGTGTCTAGAGAAGCAAGGATCAGTGAGTAGTCCAAGTGAAAGAAGAATTAATTTGTTGCAAGATGAGGATGTAGAAAGTACAAGTTCTCATGACAAGGCAATAGATTCAGAGACAAGAGAGTGCCTCATGCTAAAAATAACTCTCTTGAAGGTACCTATTGATAAGGAGCCACCACAAAGAAGGTCATTGTTTAGAACAACATGCAAGGTAAGTGGTAAAGTTTGTAAAGTTATTATTGATTATAGTTCAATTAATAATTTGGCTTCTAAGGAGATGGTAGAAAAGTTATGATTACAAACAATACCTCATCCTTACCCCTATAGAGTATCTTGGTTGAACAAGGAGCACCATGCCTTGATTAGTGAACAAGTATGGGTAGAATTTCAGATTGAGGAGTATAAAGATAAAATTATATGTGATGTGACTGAAATGGACACTTGCCATTTACTTTTAGGGAGGCCTTGGCAGTATGATGTATATGCTAGGCATGATGGGAAATAAAACATTTATAGCATAACCAAAGGTGGAGAAACTTACACTATGAGGCCACTCCCTAATGATGGAAGCCATAAGGTGACTAGTGTCATGATTGTAGGAGGTAAAGAATTTTCGCAAACCATTAAGGAGGAGAAAACACCATATTTTTCCATCATAATCAGACCTAAGAAGGAGTCAAAGTTATGCCCCAAGCCAAGAATATGGAACATCAAGTAGGACCTGGAGAGGTCAGGGAGTTGTTGGAACAATATAAGAGTGTTGTTGTAGGTAGGGAACCAAAATGTTTGCAACCATAGAGGGAGATAATTCATTGCATAGAATTGATAACTGGTGCAACATTACCTAAAAAGGTAGCCTACAAGCTTACCCCTAAACAAAATGCAAAATTAGCAAGACAAATTATAGAATTGTTGGCCAAGGGATTCATAAGGAAGAGTGTTAGTCCTTGTGGTGTACCTATTGTACTAGCTCCTAAAATCAAGGTACATGGAGGCTATGTATAGATTCTAGAGCCATTAACAAGATAACTATCAGATATAGGTTTCCCATGCCAAGAATTGAAGATCTTTTGGATTGTCCAACAGGTGCAAGTGATTATTCAAAGATGGACTTAAAGAGGGGTTACCATCAAATCAGGATAAGGGAAGGTGATGAATGGAAAATAGCCTTCAAGACAAATGAGGGACTATATGAATGGCTTGTGATGCCATTTGGCCTATCCAATGCACCTAGAACATTTATGAGACTTATGAATGAAGTCTTAAAGCCTTTTATTAACAAATTTTGTGTTGTTTATCTAGATGAAATTCTTGTTTTCAGTAGGAGCAGGCAGGAGCACCTAAATCATTTGGAGTTAGTCCTTGAAAGGTTACATAATGAGCAATTGAAGATAAATTTGGAGAAGTTTTCATTTTTGCAGGAAGAGCCAATGTTCCTTGGGTTTATCATTTCCAAAAACTAGTTAAAAATGGATCCATCCAAGGTAGAAGCAACTCTGAATTGGCCTACATCTAGGATAGCAACTGAGGTAAAAAAATTTCATGGTCTTGCAAGTTTTTTATAGAAAATTTGTGAAGAAATTTAGCGGTGTTTGTGCCCCTATGATTGATACTATAAAAGGAAGAAGAAAATGTAAATTTGTATGGAATAATGAGGTAGATAAGTCATTTGAGTATCTTACGAGGAGATTTGCAGAGCAACCAATCTTAGCATTACCTAATTTCCACAAGGTGTTCATAATGGAATGTGATGCCAATAGCAAGGCAATAGGAGGAGTTTTAAGCCAAGAAAGGAGGCCTATAGCCTTCTTTAGTAAAAAGATAAATGAAGCTAAAATGTATGCTTTGGTTTAGTCCTTGAGAAAGTGGAGGCATTATCTCTTGCCCAAAGAATTTATTGCTTTTACTGATAATCAAGTTCTTAGCTTCTTGAATAGACAGGAAAAGCTAAAACACAAGCACATGAAGTGGATGGAATTCACCCCAGCTTAAACTTTCTCAATAAAACACAAGAAGGAGACAACAAAAAAACTTGTAGATGCCCTAGTAGGAGTAATTTGACAATAAAAGAAACTCAAGTGAGTAGCATTGGTATTGAAGCCATGAAGAACATGTATGCATCAGATGAAAACTTCAAGGAAGCATGTGAGGTTTGCCAAGCCATGAATGAAAGGTATCATACTGATTTTTGTAAGTTTATATTACAAGATGGATTATTATTTCAAGGTAATCAGCTTTGTGTACCTGAAGCATCAATTAAGAAGAACATTGTCAAAGAAAAATATTGTGGGAGTCTTGTAGGGCATTTTGGCATTGATAAGACTTTAGAGTAGGTTAGAAGATTTTTCTATTGGCCAAAGATGTAGGTAGATATTAGGAAGTTTGTAGAATGTTGCATGATTTGTCAAAAGGCCAAAGGGAGATCATCAAATGTTGGACTATATACTACTTTACCTACACCCACTAAGCCATGGGACTCCATCAGCATGGACTTTTTCATGGGGTTTCCTAAGACTAAAAGTGGATTTGATAGCATATCTATTGTTTTTAATAGGTTCCTAAGATGGCTCACTTTCTACCTTGTAAACAAACTCATGATGCTTCTCACATAGTTGGTATCTTCTTTAAGGAAGTTGTTAGACTCCATGGATTACCATTGAATATTGTGTCAAATAGGGATTGTAAATCTCTTGGATATTTTCTGAGAAAATTATAGAAGAGGCTAGGACACAACTATCATTTCTTTAGCATACCATCCCCAATCAGATGGCCAAACTAAAGTTATGAATAGGTCATTGGGTAACCTACTGAGATGTCTAACCAAAGAACATGGAGTTGTTTGGGATGTTGTTCTTGTAAGAATTTTTCTTAGGGAAAAATTCACCCAAGACCAAGAAGCACAATAACTAACACAAAATAGACCAACAAAGTATGATCAGAATAACAATATGATATTTAGTTGATGTAATGTATATTGATAAAAGTACACTAGGAGTTCCTAAATATAAAGGCCTCTAGACTGACTAGGAGTCGGCACATTGATAAGTCTTACAACCAGGCACATGTCCACCAGGAGTGGATTATCCTCCATTAAGCATAGGAGTAAGTGTGATGATGAGAGGATAAGTCTACAAAGGTGTAGCATGTAAAATTATGTTGTAGACACCATGTGTTAAAATAAGAGTGCAAATAACTGTGTTGTCAACATGACAACTCAGTTAATTATGCAAACACCAGTGTTGTAGACACTATGTGCTTAATTAGAGTTGCTTACTCCAGTGTTGTCAACATGACAAATCATATGAGAGTGAAAACTCCTAAGTGTTTAACCTAAGAAATAATAAAATAATACATTTATCCTAAGTAAACTTAAGTAAAACGTAAATAATTATTATTTACACTAACACCCCCCTTAAGTGCAACTTAAGAGAATGCACTTAAGCTCACAAAAGTTATGATGAAATGCATAATGGTTCTTAGCTACAAGGCCATGTTAGGTACCCAAGTACAAATGTAATTTTGAACACACAATGCAATGCAATCTCTCTACAAATGGAGAAAGAGGGAAACCCTCATAGGAAAAACCCTCCCCCAAAAAGAGAGAAAAGTACAATAAAGAAAGATGCATAAATGGATGGAGTAATCAAGACCCCCCATGATGACATACATCTTGCATATACAATAGATAATTCCTTGATGAAATCCCCTCCCCCCCTTAGTGAAGGATCTCGTAATGATAAGTGCTTGAGGACAAAAGAAAATCCAGTGCCGACAAACAATGTTCTTTTCTTGAGAAAGAAGATACACTGAGTATAGGTGCAAATATGTTGCCCATTGTGGATAGGAAGATGGAAGATGGATCCGGATGTAGTATGCGATGGATGTTGCCTCTAAAGTTTGCTCAAATGTCAACAAGTCCTTGTTGAATAAAGATGCCACGAACCAATCTGGTGGATGCCCAAAATACAATGGTAAGCAAGGTAACATGTCTATGCATGAAAATGAATCAAACTCCAAAGACGATGAAGCATCCTAATAGGATGATGTAGGAAGAGAAGCAATGTCGCACCCCTTCAATAATGTAGGCAAACCTATGAAAGAAGCTCCTTGATGACTGAAGAAGCTACACCATGAAAGTTGAATGAAGGTCCTCCCTATAGGAAGAAATGGTGCTGGTGTGGTAGAGAACTCTTCCCAATTGAAAGGAAGAATCCTCAAAAAATATGATGTCTGAGGAAACTGAAGTACAATCTCCATAGACTAAAATGTCTCCTCATAAGTGAAAGAGTCCTCCTCCAACTATTGTAAAGAAGCCACAATCATGTCAGAATGATTAAGTGGTTGAGGGTCAGAGTGTGCCCTCGCAATGAGTGAAGAAGTCTCCTCAACAAAGAGAAGATTGATGTCATCGATGATGTCTCCCACATCTTCAATGTGAGACTCCACAAATAGCCATGCAATGTCTGGAAGGAAGTCATCCCACGAAGCTGAAGTAGGAAGACATGGTAATACCTATTGTACTAAATTAGGAGCATCTAAGGCTGGAACTAGATCAGTAGAATCAATAGGAGTATCAAAATGTGTGATCTCATCTAGAGTTGGAGGTACCATAATTGAAGTGACTAAAGATATAATGTCTTTTGGAAAGGGAGGAATATTTGGATCTCCATATGCTTCCCAAAGAGCCATCCAAACATCATGAAGAAAACTTGCCATACTAAGAGGAGAAAAAGTTTCCTCACTCATACTGTTATACAAAAAATGAAGAAGTTTAGAAAGATATTTCCAAGTAGGATTAGGTGGCAATATCTTTGATTAGAGATAAGGAAACTCTTCCCAATGTTCTTTTAGATGATCAAAAATCAAAGCACTCCATGTGTGATAGTTCCTTGTTGTCAACTTTGGTCTTAAACCTAACTGGCACATGTGACAAGACTCCATGAGATCAATGAATGTATGCACCCCCCAAAATGCAAAAATAATCAATCACCCCCCCGGATGCATGATTTGGCACTTTATAGGTAGTCCAATTACAATAGGCCACTTTGTCAATTTTGACCTTAGTTGACTTCTAATTTTTTGATTACAACCTCCTTTTATAGTTCAAATCTAGAACTTTACAATGTAGCTCAAAAATACAATAATTTTGAAGCAATACAACGCAAAGAAAGGACCTATTTCTAAAAGTGATATTTTTGTCCACACAAGCCTATAATCTGATTGTAGATTTAGAAAGTAGACAAAAAATTATTCACTTTCAAACAAAAAAAACCTATTTATGTGTCTAGATGAGCCATTACGGAGCAATTAAAGTTGTAAAATATAGGATTGGATAGGTACAATCATCAAAAACTATAATTTCTGACAAATCTATGTACCAAAACCAGAAAAAAAAAAAAAAAAAACACCACTAAAAATTTTAGGAAATTCTACCTAAAATTTTAAAAAATTACACCTAATTTTGAGCTCGAATGACTGAGATATGGCCTCCCAAAGTCGAACTATCAAATCAAAGCTAAATCTGGAGAGGGGTCTTGGTAGCAAACTGTGAGGTTAAATTTGATATCCAAATGGTTGTTGCAGTAGTTCAATTTTCGCAATGGATGGCAGTCAAATGGTCATCAAATTTATTATAGCAATTTGATGACATTAGCAAAAAAATCTCCCTTGCTGACCTGGTAGTATGGATTGTTGATTGTGTAGTGTACAGTCATATGGATAGGTATGATGTGGAAAAGTACAGATCCTATGTGTTATTTTCATACGCTAAGGTGGTGGAGAGCACGTGGCATTGACATGTTTGTTCGAGTTGGCAAATACTACAAACATGGATGTGAGTCAAGGTCACCAGTGCGAAGGACTCGTGCGTAGCCTAAGCGATGTTGTGTGTCACTGTGAACAGGTTTTCCTATCGTTAGTAAGCAGAATATGGTTACTACAAAGTTGTCTTGGTGGGAGGTTTTGAACGTGACCGGAGAAGGCTTATTGGCCATCGGCGAAGATTTATCTACTGGTAGTGAAAGTTTATCAGCTGCCAATCAAAGTTTATCGGTCATTGGTGGGATTTATTAGTCCCACATGCACCAAAATATGGTGCTAAGAGATTTTTAAAACTAGAAGTTGCGAACGTTATAATAATGAAGGTTGTTGAGTATTGTCGGTTAATATTGTCAAGTTGAGTAATGTGTCGACCGGATGGTTATGAAGGCTGGTGTCAGATTATTGAGTTCGTCAGATTAAATGGAATATTCAATCTGTCACTTAACTATAAATTGCTAAGGAATATTATGTCGTTTCAAAGAATATTCCATCTATGGGGGGTAGGATTTCACCGCCCAGGTCCTGCAAAAAAAATTCTCTGCAGGCCTGATGGCCTAAAAAAATTCAATAAATTGCTCCGAAAATGGAAGAGAAAATAAAATTAAGAGATCCAAAAAATAACTTAAGCATATCTGAAAATGATCATACCATACTTGCAAATTAGGACTTTGGGTTCTGGTTTCCAAATAGATTTTGCCTCAAATTCGACTACAGCCCAATATAGGCAAATTTATAATTAATTTTAACTAAATTGATGTGTCAGACATAATGGTGAGGTCCACTTTCACTCTAAACACTCCCAAAATCTATGGGTACTCTGAATCTAAATTGAGGTGTCGTCAAAGAGGTGAAGCAAGATTAGTCTCCAATGGCTATGAAATGACACTCTTATGGCTCTGATACCATGTAAGAATTTGCCTTAGGGAAAAATTCACCCAAGACCAAGAAGCACAATATCTAGCACAAAATAGACCAACAGAGTATGATAATAATAACAATATGATATTCAATTGATGTAATTGATATTGATAAAAGTACACTAGGAGTGCCTGAATATAAAGGCCTTTAGACTGACTAGGAGTCAGCATACTGATAAGTCTTGTAGACACTTAAAAATTGTTCTAAACACTATATTAATTTATTTAATATTTCCTATGACATTATAATTAATTATTTATTTATTAATTATATTTTTCATATTCTTCTACTTATTTAATTAAATAATTTCATTTCCCTAATGTATTTAAATTTAATTTAAATACTTCCCCCTAATGTATTAAAATTCATTTAATGCATAAGTGCTCCATAAATCCCCTTTTAAATAAATTCAATTTATTTAATCCCCTCCACTTTATTAAATTCTATAATCCTATGATTAAGTTAAATCTTATTTTATTTAATCATAATCCTATCCTAAAACCTAGTCTACACCTATCGCTCTCATCCTTCTAAGCCTACCCGCTACTTAATCTCATTTATTTACCTTAAACACCTTTTAGTCCTTAAGTGTTTGCTCACACGTATGAGAAGCTCTTGATCCAATAAACCTTCCACTTCATTTATGTCTCTTACATCTCTTACATATTTTTCCCCCACTCCTTCCTCCAAGGTTGATCACACATGTGTGAGCACACCTTGAGCCTCTCAAACATTAAAGGCTCTTTTTGAATTTTGCATGGCTTGTCCTTTAGCCCATGTGTCTCCCTTGTGGCACCTATGTGGATTCCACATAGGTGTCACCTCTTCAAGTCCTCTCTCAAACCTATAAATAGAGCCCTTGTCTCAAACATTTTCCATCTCCCTCATTTGCATTGTTATTATGCTAGTTTAATGTTAGAGCTTTCTAGTGATTTTTGTGATTTGCGTTGTTACTAATATTTGGTAGTTAGATCTCCATTTTATTTTTATTTTTAACTTAATTTATTTCTTGCATCCACACTCACATCCTTTGAGTGCTTTCAAGCATGGTTTCTTCCATAACCATTGTTTGAAGCATTCACCATTCTTCTTAGCATAGTATCATTGTCATTGCATTTTACCACGTTGGGATTCAATACTTGTGTTTTGGCAGAGCACATCCACATCCCTCCAATCTAAAGTAAACCAACAAGGCCTCTTATGAGCACCCTTGTTGAGCTACTTTGAGGTTGCATGAGGATGTTTCTTTTCGGTTGCATTGAGTTGTAAAACTCAAGCATAGTGTTAGTTGTATTTTGTTTTATTTTGAATATTTGATATATGTATGCAACTAATATTTGTTTGTTTATGCATGCGCCAACAAGTTAAGTTTTTGTGTACACATTTTGGCATCCTGGTGGGACCCACGTCCCTAGTTTATCTTCAAAAAATCATTAACTCACTATTGAAACCCACGCATTGTCATCTCCGCTAGGAAGCAGTGTTGTCTACAAAGATGCTATGTCATCTCCACAGATCCATGTCTACGCATATTAGTGTCTACACCATAGTCACTTTGAAATCCACCTGTTACTACACTTAAACTGAGTTTTAACATCTCTAAACTTAGTTTTGTCATCTACGCAGATTTACATTTCTGTCATCTACATTGCAGGTGGTCATTAATACTTGCTTTTAAAAAAAATTATCATCTATGATTTCCACAAAGTTATGTCATCTCTGCTATTACTTTGTCATCTATGTTGTGTGCCATTATTACATGTGTCAGTATGTTGTTGTCTACTCATTTTGACATCTTTGACTTCTATCATCTATGACTCTATTCTATCGTCTGTGACTGACAGCCCACTAGTGATTTGTTAATCGTACATCCCAGTTTTCTGTCGTCTGTGAGTTTTAGCATCTGCAGAGTTCTGTCATTTGTGATTGTTGGCATCTATGAATTTTTATCGTCTACGCCTGGTGTCTCTCATCTTCGATTTTTGGCAGATTAAAATAATTTGTAACACTTAACTCATTGATTGATTGATTGATTGGCAGGGATTTCTAACCAATTTTTATTGCAGAAAACAAACTTTGGAGGACTTCCTTTTAAGGACTTTAATCATTTAAAAATTTGTAGTGATTTTAATCACTTAAAGATTTATAGTGATTTTAATCACTTGGTTAATTTTTAGTAATTTTGATCACTTGTAGGAGTAGATGGTGAATGAACTTGTATGAGATAATCATTTGTCTTTGGAATGCATGTTGCAAACTAATACCTAAAAGGCCAAACACACTTTTGAATGTTTTAAGGTAAAAACATTATACCTAATCTTGAGTGTCTTAAGGAAATTTACACACCTTTCATCGGAATGAATGATGCTTAAACACAATCTTGAATGTCATTAATGAATGAACAAGTTTTTCATTGGAATGCATGTTTAGACTAGTCAAACACAATCTTGAATGCCTTAAGGAAATTGACATGCTTTCATTTGAATGAATGTTTAGATAGAAAATACACTCTTGAATGCTTAAGGTCAATAAAGCTTGCTATGAAATATTTGAATTTGGTGCTTAAAATGAATTCACTCAATCTTGAATGACTTAAAGAAATTGGTTTTATTTTCAACAATTTGCTTATGTTCACAATCGATTTACTTTTGTTGACAAATCCTCGCTTTTCATTATGTTGACAATGTTGTCAAGTTTAAAAGAAAAATGCATGCTTAAACACGAGTGTCTTCAAGAGTATATTACAAAACCTAAAGCTCCATTAGGAAAGAATGAGTGTCTTTTAACCCTGAGGCCACTTATGTATTCTCTCCTCTCATGCCTTTGGGTGATCTTGAGTGCACAAGAAATAAGTGGTATTGTTTATATTTTTTTAGAAGACTTGCTTGGGGATTTCATCACCCCTTGGGATGACCTCAACTCCAGTGTTCTGGTAGAGTATAAGAATTGGGAGGTGAATTGAACGACACCTCTCTTGGAAGCAAAAAAATTTCACTCTTGGCTAAGCCCCAAAGAACTTTATACCTTTGAGAAGTGAAGGCAGAGATTTGTGTTATCGTCTCCCGCTGGCTATGTGGCACTATTTTCTTTTATCTACAAATTTGGGCCTCACATACCTTGCATATATTGAGGACTCCCTTTAGATAATCTTTGTACATCCTAGTGGTAGCCTTATTAGGATAATTGATGTGTTCAGCATGCTTGATTGTTTAAACATCGAAAACCATTACCAAACATCTAACAAGTTCAAAAAAATGAGTGAAATGGTGAGCTAAAATTTTAGTGTGTAAAATAGTTATAAGTGGGTCCTCTTGACCTATGGTTATTTTTCATAAGTTCTTGTATTTGGTCCACCATTTGGAAGTCTTTGGGTCTTTTGCTCGCAAGCTTATTTGTAAGATTTTTGAAACTAGATTTATTTTGTTCCTATCATGACCGACAAAGTCAAACCTAAGAAGGTGAAATTGTCCAAACCATTTTCCTACAAGGAAAAGAAGAACCTAGCACACTGTGACAAATAATTATGATACACTCTCAAGGACATCAAGAAAGAAGAAATTGAACAAGACCGTTATGATAGAATCAAATATAATGCTAAACTTTGAAATTGGTCTGCTTTTCCTGGAGCGAACCCAAGATTTTTGTTCCTAGTAAGAGAAGATTGAGTTAATCTCATAGTGATCATAATACCTTCATTTTCCACATCAACCTCATTTCCAAATTTCTATTCTTCCATTTGCAAAATTTCCTCTAGAGAGCTTGATCATTTGAACCTTAATCTTTTGGGCATAAGGACATCTTAGTTACAAAACTTTTGAGATTACAACACTAGACCTTTATCCATAAGCATAAAATTATTGTAGTTACACTCACTCATTTGGGATCACAAGTCCATCTCCAAATAGTGAGTAATCAATTTGGTGTCTCATCTTGCCTAAAGATCATTTGACCATCTTTGGTAGGAGAAAGATACTTTTATCCTATAATCACACTTTATTTGCTAAATCAACAAGGTCTTTTGTTTATATTTAGGTTCTTGGCCCTTTTATCACATAAGGTTTAGTTGCTCTCTCGTACATTCTTCTCTTTCTTCCATAATCTTCCACCCATTGGTTTGGTCACTATTGTATGGTACATACATGATATGGAAGATTTACATTTAATCCCATGTCTCATTTATTAGAACCATTAGGGTAAGAGATGGAGAATCCTTTTCCTCCATAATCAGCCTCATTGGGGGGCACATTTCCCCTAGTATGAACTTTAGCATGCCTAGCTCAACATCCACACAAGAATTAGAGGATCCTTTCTGCAACACAACTCTATAAATTAATTCACATGATGATGAAGAAGTATACCAAGATGAAGATCCTATTGACAACAACAATATCCCTAGTGATGTCCAAACATTTCTTGCAAATCCATACAATTTGGAAATAATGGAAAAGTCTATTAGGGGAAACAAGACTAAGATCTTCCTAAACTTGGTTAAAGATGGTGTTGATGTCCCTATGACTTTTTGATGAGATCACCTTGTTTAGATAAATTATGAAGGGTGGTGCTCCTGTGTTGCCAACTTCAAACATAACCCAAACATTTGGCAAAGAGAAGGAGCCCTCAATGAGAACTAGTTTCATACCTGCCTCAAGTGTCTCAACACAACCAGCATTCCAATTAAGTGTGGAACATATCCAAAAAATCATTAGTGTTATGCCCAACACTACTAATGCTAGTATTCTACAGTCAACCTTGACAAGTCCAACTATAGGATGCTTAAACATTGGGAAAGTGCCTACTCAATAGATGGCAATTCCAACACAACCAATGTATTCCTCTTATTTGCAAATGCCAAAAAGCATGTTGAAAGCATCTGTACCAATTCCAATGACTTCATATCAATACATTGGCCAAAGTGGAGTGCTTCCACTACCTCAAAATATGTTTGGAACTCCTTACAATTTGGGAGGTGGGTTTATCAATTCCCAACAATCACAAATGCAACCAAACCAAGATCTACCCTAGTAGTTGCATGAACTTCAAAACTTGGTCCATACCATGAGCAACAAAGAGGTGAAGGATTTCTCTTTTGAGGAAATTTGCACCTTTCCATTCGATAGATCTATTAACATGATCCCATTTCCACCAAACTTTGAGATTCCTAAATTTGAATTTTGCATGGGAGAAACATGTCCTGTCACACATCTCAAGGAATTCTTTGTTTTTTGTCAAGAAGTATCCTATAGTGAGGATTGTCTTAAGAGGCTCTTCACATGCAATCTTGGAGGCCCTAAACTAGAGTGGCTAATGAACTTGCCCAAGGGTTCCACTACTTCCTTCAATGATTTAACGGGGAGGTTTGTAGCACAATACTCTTACAACATTGAACATCATGCCTCATTAAGTGATTTTTGCAACACAAAACAAAAAAAATGGTGAAACATTTGCTAAATTTCTACAATAGTGGAGACATCTTGCTAATTGCATGCCATGTAAAATTGAGGATTCCCACCTTGTGGATATATTTATCAAAAACTTGATACCAGAGATGTCTTTCCACATAAAGATGGCTAGTCCTGAGGACTTTGCCACCTTAGTCAAGAAAGGCAAGAACATTGAAAATGGACTCCTAGACAAGGGTTCCATTAAACATTATAGCTCTTCATCTTCAAACAATGACATGAACAACAATAGCAAACCCAAATTTTGGTCTAGAAAAAAAGGTTTCAGCCATGATGGTGTCACTGATGTTAAAAGTGTACAAAACCTCCAAGGTGGGAACAACAACAACTATTATCGTAACTAAAACAACAACAATTCAAACCATGACAATAAGAATCAAAATAATCAGCAATCTTGTAATCAAATGCATTTTTTTCCTAACAACAACAATACCAACAATAATTACAACCATGACTATGATCGAAATAGGAAGTTCACTAACTTTTGTGAACCCTTGGATGCCATATTCCAAAAAATAGTGGATCACAATTTGATGGTGTTTCCAACACATGACCCTTTGATGAAAATCAGCCCAAATCAAAATGGTATAGGAAAAATGAATATTGCAAATACCACCGCACCAAAGGAGTATCAAACTCAAAGTCTTCATTCAAAATCTTATTGATGATGGAGAAATTGAGGTAGAAGGAGGACCACCCTCTAAAAATGCTAAACTGAAGATATTTCAAAAGCCATTTCCTAACCACAACAATGACAATAACAACAATGGAAACAACAATACAAACAATGTAAATCAAGCTTCTACATCAAATGCATTACACTATAACTATTCTACTAACCACATATTAGGGTTTGACTCCTTGTGTGGTAAAATAGAAACAAATGATGTATGTGGTTTTGACTCCATGTGTGGTCACATTGAAGAGGTAGACAATCATGTGAATACCCTTGTCGTACAAGTAGTTGATTGTGATACAACCACTTGACAGGTAAGAATCAATTTGCAAGCCACCACTCCCAACCCCACTAATACATTAGTTCCACATGCACCTACTGCGACATCCACCTCTCAAAGACCCACTTCTCGCTATGATGTATTATCCTAGTTAGGGAAGACTCCTGCACAAATCCATTCTAGAACTCCTCACCAACTCACCCATCCACAAAGAGATTTTGGAGACTGCTCTTTTAGAGTCTCATGTTCTTGAAAACATTAATGCATCCCAATTCACTGCCATGATTGGAAACCTTTCCACACAATAACACCTTGTCTTCATAGACAAAGATTTCCAAGGTCCTAACCAACACCACAATTTGTCACTCCACATTGAAGTCCTTATACAATGACATAAGATAAAAAGAGTCCTTATAGATAATGGATCTGGTTTGAACCTTTGTACATTGAAGATGATTCATTTCTTGGGGCTTCCAGAGGACCTCCTAGTTATCAATAAAAGGATAACAATCAAAGCATATGATGAAAGAGAAAGAGAATTAAAAGGAGTTATCATGCTACTGCTAAAGGTTGGACTAGCTATCATAAACACTGAATGCCATGTCCTAGACTTGGATTTTCCATATAATATCTTTCTTGGTTGACCTTGGATACAAACACTCAAGGAAGTCCCATCTACATATCATCAATGCTTGAAATTTCCCTACCAAGTAAGAGAGGTCACAATTCCAGGCGATCCTTTGCCTTTTACCTTTTGTAAAAGATTAGAAGGTGCACCAACAAATTTTTGTCCAATCAATGAGTTTGCTAAGGTTATACCTAAATCTCTCACCATAATGGAATCACCTTCCACAATAGTGCTAGATTTATCCAATGATGATTCTAGTTCCCATAAAGGAAAAGAGAAAGTCAAAGATACTAAGGTCAATACTATAGGGAAGAAGGTTACTTTTGCTAACCTAGGAATGGGAGAGTATAAGTTTGAAAATACCTTGTGTGTTGGACAACTACCACTTTCCCCCTGTTCCTTTGGAAAACCTTCACAAATACCACCTTCTAAAAATAAGGATACCATGCATGTTAACAATATAACATTTGAACATTGGGGATCACTTAGTGATGAACACATGAAATCGATTATCCTAGATTGGTTATATTTTGATGGAAAAGATGAACCTGTGGGATTCCCCAAAGATAAATATGTTAAGGCTTCTCCCATCATTAAAAACATGGGATATCATGGTACCGGCCTTGGACCTAAAGAAGTTGGAATTAGACAACCCCTTGAGGCTAATAGCTATCCTAAAGGATGTGGTTTGGGTTCCATTAAACCCAAGGTGTCCTTTGCTGACAACTATTGTATGGTTGAACCTAATTCTGAGACTAAAGAGGAGGAATTATTTGAAGTACTCTTCCAATACATTGAGGATGACCTAGATAACCATGTTTGTGCCATTACTATTGTCGACCTTTCATCCACCAACCTACCTCTCACCAACCCTGACATGATAGACTGGGACCTTCAGGACACACCACCATCTCTCGATATTTGTAACTCTGACGAAGTAGTGATGGCACTATTTGGCCTTAAGAATCTCCAAGATTATGAACATGAGATCCAATACAATGAAGAAGCCTGCTTTGGTAGCCAAGTCAACTCTCTTAGTCACAAAAGTGAAAATAAAAATTAAAAAATAGAAGAAACATCCTCTAGTGAAAACTCTTTTGGAGCACTTTTGGATGAAGAAAAAGATAAAATAAAGGATGCATCTTCTAGTGAAAACCTTCTAGAGGTGCCAAAAGAGGGAGAGGTTGACTTGCCATTCAGATCTTTACCACCAGAAAATTCATCAATGCTGAATGAGGACACAATTCCAGTCAATTTGGACATGGTAGATAATCCACAAATCACCTACATTGTTGCCACTTTAAGTCCTAAAGAACAAAAAGTGATAACTGAATTCCTACAAAAAGGCAAAATCAATTTTTCATGGAAATACAAAGGCATGCCTAGTTTAGACACAAATTTGGTCGTGCATCACTTAACAGTGGATCCCAAGATTAAACCTATGAAACAAAAGTTGCACAAGATGCATCCTAAGGTAGCACTTTTGGTCAAGGTAGAATTACAAAAAATGCTAGAGGTAAAGTTTATCCGCCCTATTGATTATCCTGAGTGGGTTTCCAACATTGTTCCTTTAGGAAAAGCATCTGGGGGCATCCATGTCTATTCATATTTTTGAGATTTAAATCTTGCATGTGCTAAGGATGATTTTCCACTTCCTAACATAGACATCATAGTGGATTTGACTATCGATCATGAAATGTTTTTAATGAATGGTTTCTTCGATTACAATCAAATTAAAATTGCAGAAGAAGATCAACATAAAATGACATTTACCACCCCATGGGGGACATTTTGTTACCAAGTCATGCCTTTTAGCTTGAAGAATGTCAGTGCCACTTATCAATGCGTAATGACTACCATATTCCATGACCTTCTACATTTCATAATGGAGGACTATGTTGATGAATTATAGGAAAATCTAAGACATGTGATTCCCACATTAATGTGCTCACCACCATTTATGAGAAGTTGGAGAAATATAAAGTGCGCCTTAATCCAAAGAAGATTGTTTTTGGGGTCAAATTAGGCAATTTGTTAGCCTATATTGTGTCAAGAAGAGGTATTGAAGTAGATCCCACCAAAGTGAAAGTCATCATGGAAATGCCTCCACCTACCATATTGAAACAACTTCGTAGTTTTTAGGGAAAGTTACAGTCCATCAGATGATTTGTATCCAAGTTGGTAGATAATGTCCATCCACTTCAACATTTGCTTCGCAAAGACACTAAGTTTCAATGGAATTGCCTATGTCAGAAAGCATTTGAACAAATTAAGGCATACTTGGCTAATTCTTTAGTTCTAGTCCCTCCAATTGTTGGATGACCATTGATTCTATACATTTCAGCCATTTTAGTTACCTTAGGTGCCCTTTTGGCACAACTACCTTAGGTGCCCTTTTGGCACAACTAGATGACAATGGTAATGAGCAAGCTATATACTATCTTAGTCAAACATTAGTTGGCTATGAGTTGAATTATACTGCTATTGAGTGAGCTTGTTTGGTAGTAGTATTTTGCACACAGAAACTATGCCATTATATGCTTAATCACACTACACATCTCATTGCTAAGGTATATCCCCTCAAATATTTGCTATCAAAAGCCTCCCTCACTAATCAAGCTACAAAATGGGTTTTGATTTTAAGTGAATTTAATATTGTTTATAAGGATCATAAGGACATTAAGCGACAAGTAATTGCAGACCAGCTTGCTAAAGCTCCTCTTCAAGGAGACCATCCCATTATAGCAGACTTTCTAAATGACACAGTTGTGATTGTTACCCCTAGTACACAATGGAAGCTATTTTTTGGTGGTTCCTTCACACAAAAGGGATCGGGGGTAGGAATTTTGTTTGTTACACTTCAAGGAGACCTCATTCCTAAGTCTTATAAAATTTCATTCCCTTGCACAAACAATATAGCTAAGTATGAAGGATTACTCATAGGGCTGCATCAAGCTATGAATATCAAAATCCTTCTTGTCTTTGGAGACTCGCAATTGGTCATTAAACAAGTCATAGATGAATACCACACAAAGGATGAAAATTTGTTGTCAAATCGTCGAATAGTTGAAGATCTTAAACAACACTTCACAGAGATAGTCTTTTAGCAAATACCCAGGACTAATAACAAAGCAGCAAATTCTATGGCTACCATTGCCTCCATGATTGCCATGCCTAAATATAGTCCTAAGTGTGAGTTTCTTGTTGAGAATCTTTTCCTTCCTGCTTATGAACAATTCAATTTAGAGCTGGTGTGTGAGATTGTCAGTCCTGAGTCTCCATGGTATGATGACATTTTTGCCTATCTTTATCACAAAATGATTCCCATCACCCTCTCCCCAAATCAAAGCAAAACCTTCATCCGTCGCACTGCTTGATATACTATCCTAGGTGATAGACTTTTTCAAAAACACTTTGATGGAACCCTCCTCCGATGTCTCAATTCAGACAAAGCTAGAACGGGATTAGAAGAGGTTCACCAAGGAATTTATGGTTCCCATTCCAGTGGCCTTATGTTAGCAAAAAAGCTCCTTAGAATGGGTTACTATTGGCCTACTATAGAAGTGGATGCTTACCATTTTGTAAAAAGATGTGTCCCTTGTCAATAGCATGGTGATTCAATACACACTCTGCCCAAGACCTTCAACCCACCATCACACCATGGCCCTTTTCCCACTGGGGATTCGATCTTGTTGGTCAACTATACCAAAATTCTACAAATGGCCACAAGTATATTATTGTTTCCACTTAGTACTTCACAAAGTGGGTTGAGGCATTAATCTACACCACCAAAAAATAAGTTTCAAAGTTCATCTTGAACTACATTATCTATCATTTCAGTATAACTCAAGACATCATGATTGATAATGGAACGCCTTTCCAAATTTAGGAAGTTTCCACATTGTGTAGGAAATTTGGAATCACCCAAAAATTTTCCACCAAATACTACCCCCAAGGAAATGGCCAAGCTAAAGCTACCAATAAAACCATTTTGAAAATCCTAAAGAAAATTGTTGGGGCAGCTAGGCATGACTGGCACATCCAAATTGCTCCCGCCCTTTGGACCTACCTCACCTCCATTTATACCCCCATAGGAGCCACTCCATTTTGCCTTGTTTATGGTTCTAAAGCTGTCTTACCCATCAAAATTGAGCTCCCTTCCCTCAGAATCTCTCTCAAGAATCTGATGTCCAAAGAAGAATACCAAGTTGCTCACTTGCAAGAGCTGCAACTGCTCGATGAAAGATGTCTCAATGCCCTAAACCACCTCCACATGTATCAAAATTGCCTTCAACTTTAGTTTCACAAAAAAGTCAGGCCTCAAGAATTTGAGGTGGGTGACTTAGTTTTGAAGCATAACATGAAGAACCTCTAGAACTGTGAGAAGAAAGGAAAATTTGAACCTAATTGGCTTGGTTTGTTTATCATTACAGCCAAATATGGTTCTGGACCATATTAGATTGCCACTTCAGAGTGAGATCCACTCCCTGAACCTATAAATATCCAACACCTCAAGCAGTTCTATGCTTGAGTCTTGTAATTCTTATATAGTGATGTTATAGTTCCACAAAATACAAAAAAATCAAAAAATTAGAAAACTCCAAAAACATTCATAAAATGTTCCTGAAGAAAAGACTAAAAAGAAGGAAAAATTTCTCGAAAAAATATTTTGGTCCATTATCTATAAGGCTCATCTCACTTCAACCCTTTTCCACCAATTCATCCCACCTTTGTGCAAAAGTCCTATCTGACTTGCACTTTTCATGCATCTAATAAAAGACCTCTTGTCTACGAGGCATCCATTCACTTCCATCTTTCAAAAGACCTCTAGTTTGCGAGGCATTTTTTCCATTGAGTGTTGATCCTACAAAACCATTACACTAAGCTTTTTCTCACAACAGTAACTGCAACAAGACCTAAACAAAATCACTATTTGAGACTTAATGATTCAAGATAGTGTTCTTTTCATAGCCCTTGCCCAACTTTTGCAATGACATTAGACAAACATATAAGATGAATCCTTCCTATGCATAGCATAACAATTTTCACATTCTAAGACTTAACGTTCTTGGCAGGAACTGTGGACTAATTGACTACTTGGTTATGAGGTCTCTTTTGGTTGATTTTCATTTTGTGTGTTAGTGGTAGTCTTTAGGGTGTACCTTGATTATCCATATCCTGATATCACCTGAATGGCTTCAACTGAATACACGTGTCATTTGCGGTATGATCTATTTTTGAAGCTTTAGTACATGTATGTTAGTTTTGAGTTATGATTATGCATTACTTGTTGGGGGCAACGGGTTAGCACACTTCCCACCAAAGACCCCTAAAATGGATTTGGGTGTGCCTAGACCTCTCCAAATGCATATATGTCATTTGTTCCATCATAGCTATGTAGACTACATCTATTGTCCTAAAGTATCTATTGTGTGAGAGTCTAGTCTACACAAAGGAAATTTGTCATTTATGCTTCTATAGCATTTGGTACATCACTCCTTTGCAAGATCAAACTAGGGTGTGCTCTCCCATATAAATACAACTGAATCCCTCGGTATCATGTAGTTAGGATTCATGTAGTATAGGGTTTCATTGCACGCTGCTTGAGACAAGGGTTCTGTTTATTTCCCCCCTCCTATGCTACACTACTTGGTTCCTACGAGTGAGGATTTTTGACACATGTCCATTCATTAGGTTCATTCATATTATATTTGTATATTTACATTTTAAATTCAATTATTTCACTTTGCATTCATCAGTATCTTTTCTACTAACATTTTAGGATACATTCATTGTCATGTTAATTAGGCATTTTTAGATTTTGTCATTAGTTCATTACATTAATTCATTAGGTGCATACATTATAATCATCATATTTAGTGGCGTACACATCATAATACATCTCACAAAGCATATAGTACATCCATACGTGTAATATAACACAATGCATACATCTCATATTCGCCATAGAACCTGCATCATTCACACATTAGACATCATATATAAATCATAGGCAACATAACATCACACACATCCTCAATCACAATGTCAGTATCCACACCATAGAAACCACATGCATAAGAAATAATCATCGATATACATATAGGCCCATCGAATCATGACATATTTATATCAAGAAATCATCAATGTTTGTACAGTCCATATACAAAAAGAACCATGTAGTATCATGCATCATCAAAAACTCACTACATTTGCATCACTATGTCAAAACTGCTAGCTGTCAGAATCATGAAGCTAGTTGTGAGGGCCTAGCCCCTCTTGTATCCCCTCCTCACAGAGGCCTACCCTATCCCACTAACTACTCTAACCACTGGCGACCCTTGTGGTCCATGAACTAGACACCTTGTAGAAATCTGATTGTCATTGATTGGTAGGCACGGCATCATGATATAATGACCTATAATACATTGCCTCTTGCATAGCCCGTGTCTCTGCTTGGTGGGTTTCCATAGCCTCCTACATCATAGCCATGGCTGCCCTACGCTGTACTACCTTTCGGGGCACATCACGCTACCAGCAGTACTTATCCAACTGTACCCAGTGCATCTCTCGCTCTTCTCATAGCATGGCCACCTGCCACCATAGAGTCTCTATCTCTACCAACTCATCCACCTCCTACATCCCAAAATTGTTAAACTCTCTAGCATTTATCCTCACCTATAGGGCTATTAAGGCCTCCTGGGCACTGTCCGCCCTAGCTCGCTAGGCTTGTACCTCTACCTGTAGTGCTGCCAGGGCCTATTGGGCACTATCTGCCCATGCCTACTCTACCCGTATCTCACCCTAGAGATGATTAACCTCTATCTGGAGACTATCTCACTCTGCCCTAACCATATATGCATCATGTGCCCCTGGTGGTCCCTGTACCTATGGCCTAGGTGGGGCCTATCCCTATGGCCTTTGTGGTGGCCCCGGTGGTGTTGGTACCCTCCTTTGGTGGGCTTTGTGCCCCCACAGACCCTATTGTGCCCCCTATAATAGCAGTGGCACCACCATTGCCTGTCCATTATCCCCTGCTCCATCCCCCTCACCCTGTGCCTGCTCACCATATCTTTATCATCTTCAAACACTTGCCAATTTTGAACATTATGAGGGACAGAAGGCCTAGTTTGAATCTCAATTTTAGACACGCCAACAAATGTGATATCATCAGGTTTTATCGCTATATTTTCTAGTACATCTGCCATTTTATTATTTTTCCTATCCTTCAAAATTATTCCAAATGCATCAAAACATTCAACCATGTCCCATACTGCATTTCTATATTGTTTCAATCTTTTATTCTTTGACACATAAGCATTTCTTACTTGGGATACCACCAATTCAGAATCTCCTACAACATGTAAACACTTTATCCCATGCTTATGAGCTAATCTAAGGCCTAACAACAAAGCCTCATATTCTGCTATATTGTTAGTACAAGGGAAACTTAAAGTAAAGGAAAATTTGTATGTTACCCCTACCGGAGATATCAAAAAATGTCTACACCAGATCCATCTTTGCAACATGCACCATCAAAAAACATAGTCCACAGATCACCCTTGCCTATTTTTGTGTCAACTTCCATTTCTATCTAAGATTTATGCTTAGATTTTTTCAAAGTCAAGACCTCAACTCTGAATGCATTAATATCTATATCCACAAAATTTGTCATATTGTCTCCTACAACTTCCTCTATCATGTATATACTGTTAGGCTCCCTATTTACTTTTCTCAGGTTTCCCTCAATATTAAAAGTAGCAAATGACAAATCACACTGTAGACTCCCACCCATAGCAGCACTCCATTTTCTTGATAATAACATGCCATACTGAGGTAGAATGTCAACAACCAATACACTCATAGTAAATTCTTTGTCAGGGCAGGTTGTTAATCTATATGGCAAAGAGTTTATAGTGCCTATGACTGTCACTTCTCTATTATCCATAGCACAACATCTTCCTTGAGTTGTATCCACTTTTAAGCCTAATTCCTTCACTATTTCAAAAGGCATCACAGTGTTGGAAGCACCAGAATCAATCATGCAATTTTTTAATGTTTTACCATTTACTATAATGCTTAAGAAAAATGGTTCAACATTTCCCAAACACTGATTTATAGAATTATCCAAAAACATTTGAGGAATTTGAGACACAACTCCCTCAACTTCATTATCCTTTACTTTTTCTTTGTTTCTTTCTTTGGGACTATGAGTTTCATTACAATCCTAACTTACTTTTACATCAGTATTTCCCAACCATGCTATAGCCTTATTACAGTAATCTGAGACAAAACAGCAAGCATGTCTATGGAAGAACCAAAAGGATTATCATTAGTCACATTCCCTTTCTCATCTTGTTTATCCAAAATGTTCAGAGCATTTTGATGATTCTTATCATGTTTTGTGATGATCTTTGATACATTCTCATCTATTTTTCTAGGAATATTATTTGAGAACTCCACATCTTTAGGATTTCCTCCTTTCTTTTGTTCCCACCTTCTATTAGTAATTTTAACCTTCATAGTAGGAGCCTCTTTAGGTTTCACAATTTCTCCCTTCTTAGGATCAGCCCCTTTCATGAAGATACTAGCTACCTTATTACTTTCATCTCTCTGAGTCATGTTTCTAGTCTGAACCTGAGCTATCATATTGGTAGTAATTTGATCAATTTCTTCCCTAGAAGGTTTTCTCAATGTTACTTCTTCCTTTTCATTTACCATGTTACACACATTGTCTTCCAAATCACTCTCATCAGAAAAAACTTGTTGTTGTATGACATTCTGAAACTGTCTTTGGTCATACACATCTTTGCCATAATCTTCACAGTCAGAATAATGTGATTCAAACATATTGCATCCTACATCATCATTATTTTCTTCTTGCTCATGACACTTTTCTATTTTAGTTTGATTTCCTGAGAATGACAATGCTACTACACAAGATTCAAGGGAATGGGGTAATTGACATGTGAAACACCATGTAGGTTTAGCAACAAACTCAGGATCATCTACCAAATTTACAAAAAAAATTGACAAAGGATCAAGGGTCACCTTGATTTTGTTGTTCTTGGGAGGAGGGATACTAGGTTGACCATCCCTCTAGGTAGTATTGTAAGGGAAATTTTGTAGCCTATTTTGTCTATTGAAATTTGATTGATAGGGGGCCTATTATCAGTGGGGTTCCTGTCATTCTTCATCTGAGGAAGGTTCAGACCTTTTATAGCATTTAGAATCTGACTCATTTCACTAGGCTCTTGCTTTTTTCCTCCTATGGCTTTATTTTCTTCCTTTCTATTTCCCTTATTCCCAAATAACCTAGGATCATCTCTTTTGCTTTCTAATCTCCCTGAAATCCTTAAATTATTTTCTATATTAATGGCAATCCTGAAAGCATCTCTTAAGGCTCTAGGCTCTTTATCCCTAAGCTGGTATGCCATTTTACCATCAAAAGCATTTAGATAAGTGATCAGACATACCTTGTCATCAATTCGCATGGCTTGCATTAGCTTGTAAATCCTTTTCTAAAATCTAGTGTTAAATTTAGTGACAACTTCATTAGGCAACCTATTAATATTATTAAATTCACTCAAGATATAGCTCTAATTTTTGTTGTCACCATATTGCTCTTTGAAACAATACTCCATATCTTTCCAACCAACAATAGGAAATTCAGGAAGTCTCTTGAACCATTCTCTAGCATCTTTAGTTAATGACTGCACAAACAACTTCATAATGACATCTTCAGCTTCAACCTCATAATCACTCATCATATCAAGAAAACTCCTTAAATGGTCCTCACAAGAAATAGCATTATTTCCATCAAATTTAGGCAATCTTTTCCTCGTTTCTTGTGGGATAGGATTTGGAAAACCAAGGATTCCATCAAAACATATTTTCCTATAGCCTTCTAATTGAACAGGTCTCCTTTGTAAATTAATCTTGGGGTGATTAGCATTGTCTTTCGTAGTATTATTCATAGTATTACTAGTACTAGCATCACCAATAGATTTGTTAAGATCTACTTTCTATGAAGATGAAGACAAGAAAGAAATAGGTACCTTAGTAGCATTTAGATTCGCATCATTAGATCCATCATCATCTTTAGGTATAGTTGCAGACTGCTTCTTGGTAATTTCCAAGAATTTGATCTTATTGTTCATCTCAGCTATAGCAACCTCACTTTTTGCAATCTCCAATCTCTTGGCTAAAGCATCCCTTTCTTTTCTTCTCTTTTCCAATTCAATATCAAAAAGCGACATGGAATCATGGATTTGAACTATCTTTATTGGGTCATTGATCTTAATACCAATCTCCTTTTATTTTCCCTTGTCCTTAGCACCTACAACAGGTTCCACATTCTTTACTCTATTGTTATCAACTTCTAGAGTAGTATAGTTCCTAATTTGTTGTATTATAGGTCCTTCTAGATTAATTTTCTAGGTCTCCAACAAATTTTTCTCTTGCCTCTTAAGTTGTTCAACTTGTCCCATAATCTCAGGCTACCAGGCACTAACTGCTATCTCATTTTTCTTCTTTAGAGCAGCAATTCGCCTAAGTAATTCTTGCTTTTCTTCATAAGCCTTCATGATCTTTTCTTCCCTTTCCTTTTGAAATCTCCTATTTATAGCTTCTTGCTTAGCAAGTTGTGCTTTCAAAATTTCATTCTCATCAAGATCAGGGATAGTGAATTCAGACCTAGAGGTTTTCTCATCATTAAAACTTTCAGGTTCTAAGTGTCTAGGTCTAACCTTTTCAGGGGAATAATTTGACATGAAAGCATTTGTATTGCACTCAAAAAGATTGTTACTAGTCCTATCCTCAAGACCAAATGTATGTGGTTGCACAACCTTTTCCTGACATATTATTTCAGGGGTATTATAGAAATCATCATCAGACAAAACTGGATGAGATCTTAGACCTTTGGAGGAAGGCATTCTTTCAATAGCAAAATGGTGAATGTTATCTTTCCCTACTAGTTGCTCCTGTGAATAGCTTCCTTTCTGCACCTGATTTCCCTTCACAGCCCAGTTCTATCTTCCTCTAGGAGGGAGATTAGTTTGTAATTTGATTCCCAAGTTTTTCCTCACATTTGTCTGTGTATTTTTATTTTCCATATTTTGAAACAATAAATCCCTTGAATCTTGACACTGGTTAAAACCTTTTGAGTCACCACCCATTGTACCAAAATGGGAATAATTTCTAGATAGATCACAACCACTTTACTAATAATCTAGGAAAAGTGCAAAAATCTTTCCAAAACCACGGGAAACTTTAGCATGAAATGCTTACTTCAAACTCTACCCGAGGTAAACACAGATCTTAAATGATATACTGGTTTATGACAACATAGAGTATAGTCCCCAGCAGAGTCGCCATTTTGTTGGCTCCTGATTTAACAGTTTTGGAAATAACCAAGAAACCAGACCAATACATCTAAGGCTCGAAAATTCCTATGATGGATGCACTTGATTGTAGTCTTGGGCCAACTATAAGGATAAATCCTTCTTCTTCTTCAGGCTCTGTTAGACCTAGGTGGGTGGACCTCAGACTTTTTATATGGTACCAATGCAAAGGCATACAATTGAATCTGCAAAACAGATAAAATCTCTTAATCTTCTATGTTTATGTAAGAATTTGTGGGTGAAATAGCCAATAACAGAGCACATGAACCTGATTAACCAAGTGAGGGAAAACTCTTTTAACTCTCCAACACAAAAGGAAAGATATTCAATTAATATTTGTATCTCAACATCATCTAGGTATGCAACAACAGAGAACATGTATCCTTCAAGCTGACCAGTCCCTTATCCATTGGGCATCAACTAAACCTTAACATGTAGATGGATACCTAAAATATACTCATATATTTAGGCATATGATCTATCTATTTGACTTGCAAACAGACATCAATCTTCATAACAATTCTCATACTTATGATAATATCCTTCTGGTGTAACCTGTAACCCTATCAGTATAAACAAGCATTTAGTTGGCTCTTTATTCCAACAGCAAATCTATTATGATATACAACCTGAAGGGATTGCAACTAAGTTCAAGCTCTTTGTTATCAAACACAAAACATTACAAATAACAGAAGAAGGAGATGAGAATCAAGATGAAACTAAGAAAGGTGAAGTTCTCGCATTAATTTCCTCGAAAATAATACACCATCTATATATCAAAACTCAGAAAATACACAAAGAATGACTGTGTAATATGAAAATGCTTCGAAAGATATACAATACTGATGTTCATAATAGAAAAAACACTAAGAAAATTGGTATCACAACTCTAAAAATTGGAGCCAAACTTGTGGTCTCGCAAGTCCTAAAAATTGGAACCCTTTACAATGAGTAGACAAGGAAGATATATAGGAGAGAAGATATTTAGGAAATATAATCTGGAAATGACATCTGTCCCACTGAGAATGTCTTCAATTTGGAGTTGTTGAAACTGAACTTCCTCATCTACCTGCACTTTGAAAACCATAAATGATGCCAAAATATCTGATATATCCCCACTTAAAATATGCACATATCTCATGAAGGAATATCAAGAAATCATCACAATCTATACTGAGGCTCCAAAAATCTGATCTCAACATGCCACATTTGCTTTGCCATGAAATTCAACATTGTGCAGTTGCCAGAAAAAACAATTACTTCAATCACCTCCAAAAACATTCAATTCATTCTTATAATTGCTGAAGAAGTCAAGTCAGATGAAAAAATATCTAAATCTGATTGCAATTTCATCTGCAACATTAAATTTGCAATTTTCACTGAGAAGCCCCCAAAAATTTTCTTTGCTTTGTGAAATTCTTTATTGCAATTCATTGGATTTCCCTGTGAAATTATGTGCCCTAGCTTCAAAAAAAATTTGTATTCTAATAGCCTTTTGCAATTCGGTGGTTCAATAAATGGTGAGATCATGAATTATATTCGAGCATTGAAATCACATGAACGAGCTCTGAACCAAATTAACTTCCATTAGCCATTTTTTCTCAAGTTGCATCAAAATTTCAAATCTCATCCATCGATTTCACTGGATCAGACGGCCTTAATTCAAAAAAAGAAATAAGCCCTATGCCCTAAGGAGTGGGGCCACGTGTTGCATTACCACTTACTTGCATTCCTTATTGAACAAGCATCTCCATATTGCAGGATTGTGCCAGTCATTGATCTTCGATCACAGAATGAAAACTGGGCTAACTCACATTTCCACTTAACACAATGGCGGTCAACCCAATAAAATAACTCCATTTGTACCTTTCCTCTAATGCTAGCATTTAAAACTAGGCCCACAAATGAATGAGGACACATGTCATCAACTCGATACCTTGCTATACATAACTTTTGAGCACCTTTCCAAAGTGAGCTAGCGAGTATTGTCAATTTATGCTTGATCTAACGATTTAGAATCATTTACATGTTCTATGCATGGGGAGTGGGTTCAAGATGTTGTCGTCGCTGAGCTAGCCTAACATGTTGGAACACATATATATTATTTAATTTTCAATGACATCATTTTGCCTTGACTCTACCATGTTTGTCATTTTCAGGCATGTCGCTACCTCGCTATAGGCAAAAATCACAAACTTCTTGGTAGCAACATAGCGAGCTCCTGGTGGAGTCAAAACTTCTAGCCTATAAATGCTAAGTAGGATTCCACCGTGTCATTTAATCTACACAACTCATTTCTAACAAATCACTTGTTCGGGGCCCATTTGTTACACATGATGTGTCATTATCGGATTTGCTTGCATTAGGGCCCATTTGACAACTCATCAGGTCCCACCCGACACATTCACATCATAATATAGCCTTTAAGGTTGTCCGCATGTCTTGCAAAGTGAAGGCACGTAAACATCACTCATCAACACTTTCGATCTTACAACTTTCATACGTAAGACCATAAAGGACTTTATGCCTTTTCATTGTGCAAAGTATTACGCTCTTACACTATTCCCTAGATCGTAAGCGTGTAGATCAAGACCCAACATATTTCTGCTTACTCGCTTAAAAGCTCACTTGTAACCACATAAAACAATATAATATCTCCATTTAAAACTTTTACACTCACTCACAAATCGCTTTAAGCATATGCTTGGGAATGCCTTTTCAAACCCTTTGCGCTCACCCGCTCAACCCTACACCGTGAGACTGTAAAGGGGCAGATTTGAGTGCTTTTCCAAACCTTTTGAAAACTTAACAAGAAATTTAGGGTCCTTTTTATCTAAGGTATTTTGGTAATTTGTCTGATAACAAACCTTAAGAAATTAGAAAGAATTTAAACAACACAGAGCAATAATAGGGCATAATGACAAATAAAAAATCATAAAGTTCACAACCCTAATTTGCAAGAAATAAGGACCTAATTGATTTTTCATCAAAAATCTATTCAATCTCTGCCTTGTGAAAAATCAGACCAACACATCTAATCAGAAATCCATTCCTAGCATGGTCTGGTACCATCCTCCATATAAGTGAAGTGAAGTATTAGGCAAGTCATGGTAGTCTCTACTCTAATGTCTCTCTCTATGTCATCCATGACCTCTGTATCGACAACCTCTATTGTCAGTGCCCAAAGCACTCTCAAAAATAAGGATTAGCACCCTCTAATACATACTCAGGGTACATCCTATGAATCGACATTCATAGAATTTGTCACACGTTAAGCAAGGTGACTATCGTCTCTCCAGTAGGTAGATGGAAACTAAGCGTCAGTGTATGCCACTACTCTATCAATGCTAAAAGTTGCACTGAATGTGCTCTCAAATCTAGCCACTCGTAGACATGCACCAACCCACCCAGTCTCGCATGTCCCCACTCTACCTCTGTTAATTTATCCCCTAGCACCATAGTCACTAGATAGTGCTCCCGTAATTGAAAGATCACTATCTCCATCTATAGCATAGACATGTACATGGTCAATCATCTTTTACCATATACTTACCCCAAAATGGGGCATCCTACTCTATTTCCCCCCCAATCATTCCTTCTCCCATCTTTCTACCGATTTTTCCCCCTCAACGAAGATGTGAATCAGTGCAAACATCGATCAATAGTATTGTTGATCTACAAAGATGTTGATCCACGCAAACGCAGATTAGTGGAGATGATGATACACAAAGACATTGATCTAGCCTCTCCGTCGACTGCGCAGATGCTAGATTTCCTGTAAGCACCTTCTCAACTGTCGTCTATAGAGATGATGACCTGATGATCATCGTCTCCACTTTGGCTTCACTCCCTATTTCCCCCCTTTTTCATCTCAACAAATGACAGGACGTATCTTATCATCCCTATAGACCTCTCGGTCCCCATTTTGTTGTCTACATAGACAACAAGGCAGAGACCAAGTTGTTGCCCCTATAAATGCACATTAAATGCTACCTAAAAGATGAAATCAAAAATTTGACAAGGTAAGATAGTTGACTCACCGGTGGACGCATCTCAGCTGGTCTTTGGTGCTCCTAAACACACTCTCCAAGTTGCAATCTATCAATCGGATCCATCTTTCGCTCTAGTTCTCTGCTCTTTAGGTGTGCAAATGGCTCTTCCTTGAGCCCCTTAGAGGCTTATATAGGCCCTCCAAGGCCCCTTTTCGAGCCTATACCCTTTCCTGGGCCATGTTGACCCTTGTTTATCTCCAAGTCATGCAAAATGTTCATCTATTACTTTTTCCTCCCCTTTCTTTTCTTCTAAAGAACTTTTCGCAAAAATTGCCCAAAATTCATTTTTTGTGCTATTTTTGCGAGGGGGCACCCTCCTCCCCTATCGTCACTTCAACACCACTCCTAGGACTTCTATCCTTTCTGGGGCAACCCATATTTTCTTTTCTTTAATATACTGTCATCCTGATATCACATCAAAGAGGAGCAAAATGTAGACACTTAAAATTATCCTAAACACTATATTAATTTATTTAATATTTCTTGTGACATTATAATTAATTATTTATTAACTAATTATATTTTTCATAGTCTTCTACTTATTTAATTAAATAAGTTCATTTCTTTAATGTATTTAAATTTAATTTAAATACTTCCCCCTAATGTATTAAAATTCATTTAATGCATAAGTGCTCCATAAATCCCCTCTTAAATAAATTCAATTTATTAAATCCCCTCCACTTTATTAAATTCTATAATCCTATGATTAAGTTAAATCTTATTTAATTTAATCCTAATCGTATCCTAAAACCTAGTCTACACCCATCACTCTCATCCTTCTAAGCCTACCCACTACTTAATCCCACTTATTTACCTTAAACACCTTTTTAAACATCTTTTAGTCCTTAAGTGTTTGCTCACACATGTGTGAGAATCTCTTGATCTAATAAACCTTCTACTTCATTTATGTCTCTTACATCTCTTACACATTTGTCCCCCACTCCTTCCCCCAAGGTTACTCACACATGTGTGAGCACATCTCGAGCTTCTCAAACATTAAAGGCTCTTTTTTACTTTTGCATGGCTTGTCCTTTATTCCATGTGCCTCTCTTGTGACACCTATGTGGATGCCACATAGATGCCACCTCCCCAAGGCCTCTCTCAAATCTATAAATAGATCCCTTGTCTCAAGCGTTTTTCATCTCCCTCATTTGCATTGTTATCATGCTAGTTTAATGTTAGAGATTTGTACTAATTTTTGTGATTTTCATTTTTACTAACTTTTGGTAGTTGCTAGATCTCCATTTCATTTGCATTGTTAACTTAGTTTATTTCTTGCATCCACACTCACATCCTTTGAGTGCTTTCAAGCATAGTTGCTTTCATAGCCATTGTTTGAAGCATTCACCATTCATCTTAACACAGTATCATTTTCATTGCATTTTACCACATTGGAATTCAATAGTTGTGTTTTGGGAAAGCACATTCACATCCCACCATTCTAAAGCACACCAACAAGGCCTCTTATGGGCACCCTTGTTGAGTTGCTTTGAGGTTGCACAAGGACGTTTCTTTTCGGTTGCATTGAGTTGTAAAACTCAAGTATAGTGTTAGTTGTATTTTGTTTTATTTTGAATATTTGATATACGTATGCAACTAATGTTTGTTTATTTACACGTGCTCCCGACAGATTAGGTTTTTGTGTACACATGTCTTACAACCAAGCACATGTCCACCAGGAGTGGATTATTCTCCATTAAGAATAGGAATAAGTGTGATCATGAGAGGATAAGACTACAAAGGTGTAGTACATAAAATTATGTTGTAGACACCATGTGCTAAAATAAGAGTGCAAATAACTATGTTGTCAATATGCCAACTCAGTTAATTATGCAAAGTCCAGTGTTGTAGACACCATGTGCTTAATTAGAGTTGCTTACTTCAGTGTTGTCAGCATGAAAACTCATATGAGAGAAAAAAAATCTAATTTTCTAAACTAAGAAATAATAAAATAACGCATTTATCCTAAGTAAACTTAAGTAAAGCATAAATAATAATTATTTACACTAATAGTTCTTCCATAGGCTAAATTCTTATATAATGATTTATGAATAGAAGTACAGGTTTTTCAGATTATATATGGAAGCCATCCAAGAGGAGTCTTGGAGTTGAGAGACTTGGGAGATAGTCACAAGAGGAGTGCACAAGCTGGAGATTTTGTGGAGGATATGAAGGAAATTCATTAGCAAATTAAGGATAAGTTGGACCTTTCAGCAAGAATATACAACGAACATGCTGATAAGAAGAGAAGGGACTTATATTTTCAAGTAGGGATCTAGTAATGATTCACCTAAGGAAGGAGAGAATGACAAGGGAGAAGTATACTAAGTTAATGATGAAGAAGAGAGGACCATTCAAATTCTGAAGAACTATTGCAACAATGCTTATCACATTGACTTGCCTACTTATTAAGGGATCTCTTCTATCTTTAATGTGGCAGATATCTATGCATTCAAGGGTCCAAAGGATAATGAGGAAGTTGAGGTAATGCAGCAACAACAAGAATCAGATTTACTACAAGAACTACCACAAGTGTCTAAACCTACCATTGAAGCCATTTTGGGCAAAAGGTAAACACAAAAGACAAGGAGGAAAGGATATTATGAATACTTGGTCAAGTGGGAAAATAAACCAATAGAGGATGCAAGTTGGCTTTCAAATAAGGTCATCATCAAGCTTGGGAGCAGACTTGAAGAAATTCCAACTCAAGAGACTTGAGTTTCTTTTCCCCTAGGGAGTATGGTACAGAGCACCAAGGCACTTGGTTTATATTTTGGTTTTCATATTTGTTTTCACCTACTTAGGCTAGAACAAACAAACCTTGGATGAAAATTCCATGGTTGTCAAAACAAGACAAGCAAGACACCATTTTGTATGCTTGAGGCACTTTATGCAATTTATAAGCAAAAGTTGCTCATTAGGAAAATTTGGGTTTTTTAATGTTTTTTGTCAAGAAAGCCTAGGATTATGTAGTTTTAATTTTTTTTAGGTATGTTGGAATCTTTTCCAAGTCCTAGAAGTGGAATCAAGTGAAGAATGTAAAAATTGTACTTTTTGTGTAAAGTTGCATTGTTGAAAGTTGTAAAAGTTGCTCAAAATTGCAACTTAGTGGGAAAAGGGTTATAACTATTAAAATCTTCATTTTAACTATTGAAATAAATATAGAGATATTTATATCTCATTTTTGAGGTCTGGAGGGCATTAATGTATAGATTGGAAGAAGTTGCAAAGAAGAAAATTTAGTTTTGGAGTTGTTTTTACTATTTTTTGCACATTGCTCATACTATAAAAATTTTCAAATGATATTTGATGGATGTTTGAGATATATCTTTGAATTATCTTTCATTTTCTTTTGGTCTCATCATTCTAAGTGTTTCCTTGTTCAAGTTATTACTTTTTTAGTGAAACTAGGTTTTTAGGACAACATTTTGGTGCATTAAGCAAAGATGGGCCTCTAACTGCAATTTCCTTGGTTGGAATTTCATGGCCACTTGGGAAATGGTAGTTAGTAGGGTCCTCTTGAAGATTCTAAGGTTCCAAAATTGGAGGACATGTTTTGTGATATTTTTAGGGCAAGTGCCATGAAGGATTTGAACTCTTGTAGTGTGTTGGTTTGTGAATGGCAGGAGTTTGGGACTTGGTCACTTAGGTCTGTGTTGCTATGTGAAGGAAAGGGAATCCTGGAGTGGGGCTAGAACTTGGTGCTTTGGGGTTTGAAGTAAGTTTGAAAAGGGTATTCAAAAACCTAAAAAAAATTGGGTCTTGTTTGAAACTGTTGGTGTAAATAAGCATTTACTATTTACACTTACTTAAGTTTACTTAGGTTAATGCATTATTTAATTATTTTGCATTATTTTATTTGTGAGACACTTAGGAGTTTGTGCACTCTTGTGAGTTTTCTTAATGACATCACAAGGGTCCGCACCTCTTTTAAGCACATGTTGTCTACAACACAAGAATCTTCTACACACATATGACACTTTGTCATTCTTATCCATTCATCTAGAATGTTGGATAAGGTGCTTAGTTGTCTTATCTCCTGGTTGTTTCTAGAGACATAATAGGTGCTTCCTAAGAGGTCTTTATATACAGGCACTCCTAGTGTGTTGAACATCACATTCTGAATAGAGCAATGTATTCGGACATACTCTGATTAATTGATCATATCCATTTTTGGTCTACAATTGTGCTTGTGTTTGAGTTCTTAGTTCCTGGGTGAATTTTTCCCTTAGAAAAATTCTTACATGGTATTAGAACATAGAGACTTTCTCATCACATAGCCATTTGAGACCATGCTTGCTTCATCACCTCAGCCCATATCTTAAATGCTGCAGAAATTAGGAGCGTCTAGAGCCAGATCTGACCTCGCCATTGTGTCTGGAATGCTGAATCGATGAAAATCGGCTACAAAGTTGCCTACCCGAGGCCAAAGTTGATTGTGAGGCAAATTCTTTTTGCAAATTGACACTCGAAAGACTAATTTGTAGAATTGGTATGATCATTTCAGATCTGTACATTTAATTCTCAAATCTACTTTTTTTCATCTGCATCTCTGCTATTTTTTTAGATCTACATTATTTTCTAGATATTTTTTGGCCATAGGGCCATAGGAGAGATTTTTTTCAGGTGAAGATTGAAGCTTGTTGGTGCAAATCTAATATTTGCATCACATTTAGAAGGTCCAAAACCTCCCCAATCAGATTTTGTTTCATCCAAACTGGACATTTGAGGCAAAATCTAGAGCCATTTATTTTTTGGAGGCGCGGCGGCGATTTACAAAAAATAACAGCAGCAGCAATTTTCAAATAGCGATATCTTCCTCATATGGACTCCTTTTTGCGAGCACTTTTTTTGTTTTGGGGTAGGATTTTGTGATCTACATATTGGTGCAAGTGGTTTGAGATCTCTATTTCTAAATTTTTTTGCAACTCCAAAATCTCAAATTTTGCCACTTAAAATGCTTGGTACGGGCTCATCTAGACTCCAAATCAAGTTTTATTTTTTTTGAAAGTGCATTTTTTTTGTCTACTTTCTAGATCTGCAATCACATTGTATGTTTTGTAGACAAAAATACTACTTTCATAAATAGGCCCTAAATTGGTAAGTGGCTTTCAAGTGCCAATAGCATCTTTTTCAGGGGTGGTTCTTTAATTTTTTTGAAGGTTTCTTTGATTGGTCCATCATGGAAGAGTTAGATTTGATCTACTTGACACCAAATAACTATAAGGAATGGAGTCAACTTATGGTTAGATATCTCTCTCAGCACAATGTACTACCATATGCACCAGATCTTGAGTATATTGTTGATCAATTTGACCTCCTTATTCCTACTCTTTGTCGCTATATGGAGTATAAAGTTCTAAAAAAGACATTCAAAATTAAGTCATCTAATCCATATGTTTTATGGATGTATCTTTGGGAGCATTATGGAGATCCAGCTATTCCTCCATTCCCAGAAGATCTTCTTCCACCAGTTACAGCTGACTCCTCTTTAGATGAGATCACACCTCTAGCTCCTATTGCTCCTACTAATCCTATTTCAGCCATAGATGCTTTGAAATTAGTGCAATAGGATACTTTATGCCTTCCTACTCTACCTTTATGCGAAGACTTCCTTTCAGACATTGCACAATTGTTCGTGGAGTCTCACATTGAAGATGTGGGAGACATTATTGATGACATTCGTCTTCTTTTTGAGGTGGATATTCCATCCTTTGTTGCAGTGATAGATTCATGTACTTCAGCACTACAGGGTACTCATGGTCTTCCAAGTGATGATTTCTTACCAAACATTTTAGTTATATTCTTGGAGTCACACATAGTAGATATGGGAGACTTTTATGATGATTTATCACTTCTCTGTGCTGACGAGTCTTCTACAATTGTTGCAAGGGCCCACTCTGACCCTCAACTCCATGCTCTACATGATCAATCCTTCCAGATTGGCGTGATTGTGGATTCTTCTTTACAGCATTTGCAGGAGGTCTCTTCATCAGTTGAGAAGACTGTTAGTTTCCTGAAGCAGGTTCTACATCCTTGTTTGATCTACTCTTCTCTTCAGTAGTTTTGGAGGAAGCCATCATCAGTATCGACACAAGGACTTTTGAATAGGTTTTAGAGATACCAGTCATCATACAGATTCCTTCTCCATCCAGGGGATGCATCTCACAGGTACCCTTGCCTTTGTTTCTTCCAAAGGGGAGGAACATCGTCCAAAGGTCATGGATCAGCTTCTACATCGGAGCATTCTTCACTAATCAGCACACTACTTTTAAGAGGGGGGGAGGGGGGGGGGGGGGGGACTATCTCGTCTCCTTCTTCTCTTTTTTGGGCGGGACTTTTTCCTCATAGGAGGTTTTGTCCTTCTCCATTCTTTCTTGTATATACATGGATGTATGTCATAAGGGGGATGTATGTCCCGCTTTATGAGAGATTTGCATCTTCATTATGTACATGGGTACCTAACATAGCCTAGTATTCAGGACCCATTATGCATCTTCATCCTATTTTTGTAAGGTTAAGGGCATTCCCCTAAGTTGCACTTAAGGTGGGGTGTTGGTGTAAATAAGTATTTACTATTTACACTTACTTAAGTTTACTTAGGTTAATGCATTATTTTATTTGTGAGACACTTAGGAGTTTGTGCACTCTTGTAAGTTGTCTTGATGACATCACAGGGGTCTGCACCTCTTTTAAGCACATGTTGTCTACAACACAAGAATCTTCTACACACATATGACACTTTGTCATTCTTATCCATTCATCTAGAATGTTGGATAAGGTGCTTAGTTGTCTTATCTCCTGGTTGTTTCTAGAGACATTCTAGATGCTTCCTAAGAGGCCTTTATATACAGGAACTCCTAGTGTGTTGAACATCACATTCTGAACAGAGCAATGTATTCGAACATACTCTAATTAATTGATTATATCCATTTTTGGTCTACAATTGTGCTTGTGTTTGAGTTCTTAGTTCCTAGGTGAATTTTTTCCTTAGGCAAATTCTTATAGAAACTTTGTGAAGTTAGATCCAAAAATCAATTTTAGGAGGGCTAAAAGGGGCTTACAGGGCTACTAGGTCAAACTAGGGTTTGAGGCTTTGTGCAAGCATATGATTGAAACCAATGGTGTAGTCTGTGGTAAATAGGTTCCTTAAGATCATTTAACATCTTATAACCCTTGGGAAAAACTTCTAGGGTGCTTTCCTAGTATTGACCTAGTTGTGGGAGATTGGTGCAAAACCCATAAAGTGGGCAGGTTTGGTTCTTCATCCTTGGGGTTAAGTTGGAGAGTGTGTTTCTTCAATCCATTGGAGGATTGGATTGTGTTGAAACCTTGTAATTAGGTTGAATATTTGATAGCCATTTGGTTAATTTCAAGAGTGGGAAGCCCATTTGAAGCTTCTTAGTTGTGCTCTCTCCATCAGTAGGGCATCTATTTACATAGTTGGCCAAACCAAGAGGTTAGAAATTAATCGATTATCTATTTCTACACCCAATATCGTGCTGATAGGTTGGTTTGGAAATTTGGTGTTAATAGGATTTTTTTTATATCTTGTGTATTATGTTGTGATGTTACACAGTTAGAGATTTAGGATTAGTCACACAAACTACATACACATCAAAGTTTTAGAGATTGACATGGGACCCTAGTATTGGCTTATGGACTTGTGATTTCTTGAGGGCAAGAAATCTTGAGGAGGAAAGACTTGTAATGTTCCCTTGTTGGGACATTACAAATTCTAAAGTGAATTTCATAAAATATTAACTTTGGCTTAAGGGAGCTTAATGAAAAGCTATAAAATGGGTTAAATTAGTATTGTTGAGGGGGTTAAAGGTGACAAAGAAGGGAAAATATGAAAGGACAGGAAAAGAAAACATCACACCAAGTATCTCATGTGGTCTTACAAGTTTTATTCTTACTGCTACAATCTAATTGTTAAACTATGTTTAAAAGATTGGATTTTTGAATGCTAGTTATTGTATTGTTGACATATAATTCAATAATATATTATGAAGTATTTTATAAGAATCTATTGGTTTAAATTACATCTTCATCTATTTATGTCTTGAAAATTATCCTAAGATAAAACTAGATAAATATCCATTAGAGATATTGTAGACATTCCTAGTGTGGTCTTCACCCTTGACTTGTTTTTTTCTTCATTCCTTGGAGCATCTTTAGATGGGGGAGGATACTATGATGGAGATATCTCTCTAGGTAGAGATGGTGGAGGTGTAGGAACCTTTTGTGTTTCACTTTCTTAAGTTGAATGCACATCTACCCTTGTTTAGGAATCATGTCCTTGTGGCTAATCTCATATTTATTACTACTCCTTATGTTGCATTTCACCCTCTACCAGAGTAGACTCCTTTTCTAGTGTTAAGTATGCAATTCTTGTGTCACATTAAGAGTGATAACCATGGGTATTCATGCCTATCATGCTAACTATTGTTCACTCACTAGGACCTCAACTATATTAGTAAAATTGAAATCATCCATATGAAACACATCTAATCTTGATTAATCTTCTTCCAATCCCTCTTTATTAGGGTCAATAAAATCTTCAATCTAGATAGGCCCTTCTTGAGGTATGCAAGGACTCTTTATCTAACTTCTTTTCCTCTTAGTCATGGTATATTGCCTTGTTCTTCTATTGAGTGAAAGAGTATCCTCGGGATCTAATTCTTATTTCTTAATCCATGCAACCATAACAGTTGGCGAAGTTGTAGCCACACTCCTTCTAGAGTATGTTAGACTTACAAGAGGAGGAGGTGGAGGACTCATGACTACCTATGGTTTTATTTTTAGTTGGCATGGGAGGGTGAATCAGTTATCTCAGGTCCCTTTGAAACAATTTTCACCTCTTTAAACTTATCAACAACTAATCCTTACTAATCAATTACAAAATTTAACCCACCAATAATAGTTTACAACATTATGCATATGAAAACATGAAATAACATGCAACACATTCAATCACATATTAACACCAATATTTAACATGGAAACTTGATTTGGGTAAAAACCACTATGGGAATTGTCACTCAAAAAGAAATTCACTCTTCTTAACTTAGCTTGGTTAAGCAACAACCCTATTAAAGGTTATAAACACATTTTCTAGATGTGATTCTATTACCGAATTTTCACCAAACATCATTTAGATAGTTCACTCTTCAATGAGTGTCCTTATTAAAGGACTTAGAACATTCATTAGAATGCCATTCTACTAAGGATTTATAAATAGGACTGTTAAATCCAATTGGTTAAGAGATTTTCTACTACAATTGTTAGAAAGTAATGTTGGAAACTACAATTGAAAAAATTGTTGTGTTGTCATTGATGTCAAATCTGCCGATGAGACATGTTGCTATCTAATCTAAATTCATATTGATTTGATTGATGAAGAGGATTTGAGAAATTTCTCATAACAAAAGCACCTAGAGGAAAGGTTGAGTTATGAAAAGGAAGCTACAATGGACATTTGATTAGTTAGACTTTGACAAGATAATTTGATTGTTTATATTATGAAGATGTGTGAAGAGACTGACAAATTGTATAAGCTTGACTGAGTAATTGAGTAAAAGATCAAGGAATTTTCAAGTTTATGCCAAGAAATGCTAGTGTCAACCGAGCCACTATAAGTGCCGAGCAAATTTAGTGTTGATTGAGCATCAAAATTAACTGAGTAATACTATTGATGCTGAGCTAGAAACTCTATAGTGACCGAGCAATTTAGTGATGACCGAATGTCAGGACTTGGTGTTGGTCGAGGAACAACACTTTAGTAATTTGTGAGAAATTATGATTTCTAATCAACTCAGCTGATTTCTTGGGATATTGAAAGTGTGTTGAAGAAGCGATTGACACGTTTGATCATTTAATTCAAGGAGAGGATTGGGTAAGATGCCAAATGAATGGATTTCATGAGAAGTTTATAGAGAAGAGATAAAGATGAATAGATACAATGAATCTATTGGATCAAATCATAAACCCTAAATCTATGGTGATTGTGAAAAATGGAAAAGGACCAAAATTATCTCTTTAAGGAGGCATAGAGGAAAACTTTAGTGAGAGAGATGTGAAGACGAGGAGAGAACAAAGAAGTTTTTTGTGAAAGAAAGATTTCTAGTAAGATGAAACAAAGTCATTGAGGTTGATAAGAAAATCTAAGAAGAAGGCTTAAAAATTTTGTGAAGAGAAGGGTGAATGTTTGAAGGGTTGCCAAGCAAATCAAGGAAAAAGATGATAAGGAAGACTTACCAAGGATTCAACACATGAATTGAATAGAGATCAGAAACTGCAAACTGAGTTATAATCATACAGATCAAACGCTACTATGTTCTTTCTAATCATCGTAAATAGTTTGTATTGAAATCCTTTTAATCAAAGGTTGACCTAATAGTCATTAAGAACTTAATAGTATATGTTAATCCTTTAATTGAGTAACATTTTAATGGACTGTTTTGAATTCCTCTAAAAGGGCCACTCCTAATAGGGTGATTAAATCCTTTAACTAGGTCACATTTAACAGTGTGTATTGTAACTTTTAATTAGATTGGTTGCTGACAGGGCTCACTTCAGAAGAGTGAAAAGTGTTGACATGTTGCTAGTGGTTTTTCCTAAATTGGGTTTCCAAGTTAAATCCTAGAGTCAAAATTATGTTGAATCTTTTATGGTGTTTTACATTTTAAATATTTACATTCAGCAAATCTTTTATATTAGGACAATAAACTACTAGTTAATATTGTTATTCAAACTATAGTAGAGACCGAGCTATGAGGTAAGCAGTTCAAAAAAAAATTGAAGAGTTTGATTATTAATTGGTACTAATGGACCTTGAGTAACTGATTAAACCCCCTCGTAGTTATTCTAAACATTATAACAATTGGTCTCAGAGCACTGGTGCTTATAAAGAGATGTTTGAAGGTACTCAAAGCTAAATATCATGACTCACAAAAGGGAGGTATTGAAGCTGAACAAAGAGAACTTTCATCTATGGAAAATGTTGATGAGGTTACATATAGCCAATATTGGCGATGCTGCAATAAACTTTGTGGACAATGAATATGTGAAGATAACAATCTTTCCTCTAACTGCTCAACAACTAAAAGAAAAGCAAGAACAAAATCAAGCAATGTTGGAGATGCTTCAACCCTTAGCTATGTCGAGTTTGATGACATAAAAGGTTATCATAGTGCAAAACATATGTGAGACAGATTGAAGACCATATTCGAAGGATATGACAATGTTTTGAGAGCCAAATCAGAAAGTCTGAGGGGAAAATTTGAAGAAATGAAAATGACAGAAGGTGAGAACATAGTGTAATATTTCACATGAATCAACGAAATTGTAAATGCTATTTGAGGTGCAAATGGAACAATTAAAGATGAAATAGTGATAAGAAAGGTATTGAGAACTCTACTTCCTATATATGCCATTAGGGTTTTTGCAATACAAGAGCTTAGATGTACTCTAGGTAACAATTTGACTTTGGAAGGTGTAATTGGTAGACTTACTACTTTAATATGCTTTTAAGTCACAATTGGTTCTTAGCAAAAGAAAAGACAAACATGTGAAGAGTGATAGTGACACTTCTTATGATGAACTTGATGAACTTGAAGCACTTATTGCAAAAATATTTGGAAGAGGCAGAGGTAAATACAAAGGTAAACTACCTATAATTTGTTTTTCATGCAACAAGGTTGGTCATATTGATGCAAGATGTCTAGAAAAAGAAAACAATGATGAGAGAAAGGAAAGCAAGTACAAAGGAAGGAGAGATGACTAAGACTACAAGAAGAACAAGGATGACAAAGGTAAGATTACATTTCTAAAGAAAAAATTGACACTAAATCTGACATTAATGATGAAGTTGTATATGTTGCTATGAAAGAAGATTATGATGAAGATGAGAAAAATGCTTTAATTTCATATCTGAACAAAATTAATAGATGGATAGTTGATAGTGGTTGCTCTGATCATAAGACTAGTGATAAAAACAAATCTGAGGACATTGGACCATGCAAGGTGGTTATGTTAAATTTGGTAATGATATTCCATGTATTGTGAAAGTTAAAGGGACTATTCAATTGAATGACAAAATCAAGTGTGACAATGTTTACTGGGTGGAAGGACTTAACTGTAATTTGTTGAGTGTTTCACAGTTAAACAATTCAAGGTACCAAGTTGAATTCCATCACAGAAAGGCCAAGATATATGATGTTGTTGGTAAGCTAATTGGAATTGGTGATTAAACAACAGGTAACTTGTGCTATCTAGATTTATCTAATGAGAAATGTTTGTTTACACAACAAGAAGATGTTTGGTTATGGCACAAAGGTTATGTTATGTAAATTGTGGCAATTTGGTGAACACTAGTAAAATGAAGAAAGTAAGAGGGTTGCCAAAACTAAAGAAGCTTGAAAATATTATGTATAAACAATGTCAATTGGGGAAAATGACAAAGTCTAGTTGCAAGAGCAAAACACACACATCCTATGATATTTTGGAATTGGTTGATACTGACCTATGTGGACCTATTGATGTTCAAAGCTATTGTGGAGATAAATATTTCATTATGTTTGTTGATGATTACTCTAGGATGATGATTGTGATGTTTCTCAAAGCTAAATCTAATACCTTTCAATTATTTAAGTGGTATTTGGTCAGAGTAGAAAAAGAAACAAGGAAGAGTCTAAAGTGTCTGAAATCTAGCAGAGGTGGTGAATTCATTTCCAATAATTTTAATACATTATACAATGATAAGGGAATTAATAGATAGATTCCAGCACCAAGGACCCCTCCTCAAAATGGGATAGTTGAAAGGAGACAGAGATTAATCATGGATTGTGCTAGAACATTGATGATGGAGAAGAATATTCACAAAAATATTGGAGAGAAGTTGTAAGTACTTTTTCTATACCTTGAATAGAGTGCAAGTCAAGAAAGGTACAAATGCTACACCATTTGAACTATGGTATGGATATGTTCCTAATGTGAAATTTATTAAAATATTTGGAAGCAAATGCTACATACTTAAAGATATTATGAATGGAAAACTTGATGTTAAGAGTGATGAAGGTATATTCCTAGGATACTCCACCAAGAATAAAGCTTACAAGTGTTTAAACTCTAATGCTAACAAAGTTGTGGAAAATAAAAATATGAAAGTTGATGAATTTGAAGAAAGAAATGATGTTCAATGTAAGAAAGAACTTGAAGATTACAATACATTCATATATGTGGATGGTGGTTGTCCAAGAGCTCCTATTAAACAAGAAAATGAAGTTGTAGCTCCCTAGCAAATAGTGAATGTTGAGGTGCAAAAATTGATTGTTGAGCAGTAGATAGTGGGTGCCGAGCAACAAGAAGAGGATGTTAAGTGACAGACAAACAATGTCGACCATCAGGTAGGCAATGTTGAGATTGTAAAATGAGAACTTGAACCTAAACAAGAAAGAGATAATGATCCTAAAATTATTTTTCAAAATGAACCTATTGAAGAATAGAGAAGGAGATCACCTATGTTAGCTAAGTATGTAAGAAGGCATCATAAACCTAAACAAATTGTTGGAGATGCAAAATCTAGTGTTATAAAAAGGAATATACTTAGAAGTGATACATTCTTACTTTGTGAATTTGAGTTGAAATCAGTGAAAGATGCTCTAATTAATGAAGATTAAATTCAGGAAATGAATGAAGAAATTGAACAAATTGAGCAGAACAATACTTGGACTCTAGCACCTAGACCAAAGGACAAAAATGTTATTCAAACAAAGTGGATTTTGAAGAATAAGCTAAATGAAAAAGGTGAAGTTACAAGTAACAAGGAAAGATTGGTATGCAAAGGATATGATCAAGAAGGAGTTGACTATAGAGAAACTTTTGCTCACGTAGCAATATTGCAAGGAGTTAGAACTTTGCTTGCATATTCAACCTACAAAAACTATAAGGTGTATCAAATGGATGTCAAATCTACAATTTTTAATGGTATGCTTGAGGAAGAAGTATACATAGAACAACCTAAAGGATTTGTGGTCCTAAACAAGAAGAATATGGTATATAAATTGCACAAATATCTATATGGATTGAAACAAGCTCCAAGAGCATGGTATGAAAGACTTCACAATTACTTGGTGAAGATTGATTTTGAAAAGACAAATGATAACAATAACCTATACTCGAAGTTTAGTATAAAAAAATAAGATATTGATATCTCAAATCTTTGTTGATGAGATTATATTTGGAAGAAAAGAAGCATTATGCAAATCATTTGCAAATGAAATGAAGAAGGAATTTGAAATTTGAATGTTTGGTGAAATCAAATTCTTTGTTGGTTTTCAAGTATATCAAATCAAATTTGGTATATTCATTACTCAGTCCAAATATATCAAAGAGATACTAAAAACTTTTGGAATGGAAGAATCAAGGGCAGTGAGTGCACTTATGTCTACAAGACATAAGTTATCTAAAAATGATGAATCTACTGATGTGAACCAAACACTATACAGATCAATGATTGGAAAACTGTAACATTTTCTTCATAGTAGATCTGATATTGCATTAGTTGTTGGGAGAGTTGCTAGATTTTTAGAAAATCCTAAGGAGAACCATAATGTGGCAGCAAAAAGGATATTGAAATATCTAAAAGGTACAAAAGACTATGGATTGTATTATAAGAGAAGTGATAGATTTCAACTGAAGGTATTCACTGACTCTGATTGGGTAGGAAATATTGATGACATGAAAAACACTAGTGGAGGTGCATTCTTTCTAGGAAAGAGATTGGTGTTATGGACAAGCAATAAACATAATTATATTTCCCAATCAACATTTGAAGCTAAGTATGTGGCAAATGTAGTAAATTGTTCAAACATTATGTGGATCAAACAATTATTGAAAGGAATGAAAGAAGAAATTATAGATCTAATGGTTATCTATTGTGATAACACAAGTTCTATTAACATATCAAAGAATCTTGTGATGCACACAAAAACTAAGCACATTACTATCAAGTATCAGTACTTGAGAGAACTAGTTCAAGAGAAAGAAGTGAAGTTAGAATATGTAACACACCAAAGAACAAATTGCTAACATATTCACTAAAGCCCTACCTGAAGATGGTCATGAATATCTCAAAGATAAATTGGGAGTGATTCCCCTAGGCAAAGAAACTTAAGGAAAGATGATGCTATGCATCAAATATGCTAATAGAAATATCTTACATATTGATGCAGACAATTCTACTTTAGGAAGTGCCTAAGGTAGTCAAGTCCAGCAAAGAAGAAGAAGAACATTGCAAATCAATCATATATTGATGAAAAAATTCAGCCCTGACATGTACTTTGAAGAAAGTGAAGCCAAGAAAGACAGTGTCTTTCACATTATTGTTAAAGACGGAGAGAATGTATAAAATATTATAAAAGGAAGAGTATGTATACAACATTATACAAGATTACAAAGATATAAAAGAGATTGTATCCAAGATGTAAGAGGGAGAAATATCTATGATAGAGGGAGTTTCAAAAATTGAATGGATGAAATTTAGAATGAAAATAAGGATATTTGTCACTTGTGGAAGTGAACTCTTCTAGATTGCATGGTAACAAAGAGGGAGCATGTATTCATCAACTAATTTTTTTGAGGTGTTGCCATCAATGCCAAAGAGGGAGATTGTTGGAAACTACAATTGAAACAATTGTTGTGTTGTCATTGATTTCAAATCTACTGATAAGATATGTTGCTATACGATCCAAATGTCATATCTATTTAATTGATGAAGAGGATTTAAGAAATTTCTCATAACAAAAGCACCTAGAGGAAAGGTTGAGTTATGAAAAGGAAGCTACAATGGACATTTGATAACTTAGACTTTGAAAACATAATTTCCTTCTTTATATTATGAAGACATGTGAAGAGACGAAAAAAATTTATAAACTTGACTGAACACCAGAGTAAAAGATCAAGTAATTTTGAATTTTATGTCAAGTGATGCTAGTATCAACTGAGCCATTATAACTACCGATAAAATTCAATGATGACTGAGTATCAGTATTGACCGAGTGATAGTGTTGATGCTAAGCTAGAATCTCTATAGTGATTGAGCAATTCAATGATGACTGAGTGTTAGCCAAGGAACAACATTATAGTTGTTTGTGAGAAATCATGATTCCTAGTCGACTCAGTTGATTTCTTGGGATATGGAAAGTGTGTTGAAGATAACGATTGATGCATTGGATTATTTAATTCAAGGAGGAGATTAGCTAAGATACCTAATGAATGGATTTCATTAGAAGTTTTTAGAGAAGAGATAGAGATGAATAGATACAATGAATTTGTTGAATTAGATGGCAAACCCTAAGATCTATGGTGATTGTGAAAAATAACAAAGGACTAGAATTATCTATTTAAGGAGGCATAGAGGAAAAATTTAGTGAGAGAGAAACAAAGAAGAAGAGAGAGAGAAAACAAGTTCTACGTGTTCAAAAGATTTCCAATGAGACTGAACAAAGCTACTGAGGTTGATAAGAAAATCTAAGCAAGAGGCTCAAGTTTGTTATAAAAAGAAGGGTGAATGCTTGAAGGGTTTCCAAGAAAATCGAAGACAAAGATGACAAGGTAGGCTTACTAGGTATTCAACACATGAACTAAACAAAGATTTGAAATTGCAAAGTGAGTTGTAATCATACAAATTGAACCCTACTATTTTCTTTCTAATCATTATAAACAATTTATATTAAATTCCTTTTAATCAAAGGTTGACCTAATAATTGTTGGACTAACTGCCAACGTTCCCCCTCAAGATTCATGACATGGCTTAACCACCTCCTGTGTTCTATAAGTCTAGTGGTTGTATTGGGCATTGACAGGTTGATCTTGTGGTACAACGACAACTCTAGCTTGTAACAAGTGGTATTGGAGCTTGGTCACAGGTTCGAATCTCCTATTGTTGGACTAATTTCCAACATTCCCCTTCAGGATTTGTGACATGGGTAACTACCTCCTATGTTTTATAAGTCTAGTGGTTGTATCAGGCATTAACAGGTCGATCTTTTGGTGTAATGACAACTCTAGCTTGTAGCAACAATCATTAAGGACTTTACATTATGTGTAAATCATTTAACTGAGTGACATTCTAATAGAATGTTCTAAAGTCCTCTAACAAGGCCATTCCTAATAGGGTGATTAAATCCTTTAACCATGTCACATTTAATAGTGTGTATTGTAACCTTTAACAGGGTTGGCTCCTAACAGGGCTCACTTCAAAAGAGTGAAAAAATGGTGACGTGTTAAAAATAGATTGATACAAGTATGAGAATGTGTTTCAATCATTGTTTTGTCACTGATGTCAAACCTACTACTTGCTACTAAGACAATTGTTTAAATGATTTGAGTACTATCATTTATTTGATTGATGAAGAGGATTTGATCAAATGAGGTAACAATAGCACCTAGAGGAAAGGTGATATAGAAAAGAAGTACAAAGATCAGTTAAGATAGTGATATTATAGTGCATTGATTATCTACTTAAGGTTGCAAAGGATGGATATACTGATTAAGTTTAGAAGAATAAGTAAAATGAATTGAGTCTACCAAGCTTAACAATTTGCATAGTAGGTGCCAAGAAGAGTTAGTGTAAGCTAAGAAGAAAATTAATTGGAGATGAGAAATGTCAAATTTTAGTGTATGTCAAGTGATACAGTGTAAGCCGAGTAAAGTTTAGCTGATGTCGAGCACCAGTAAACTTTAGTTCATGCCAAGTGATTTGATGGTGGATGTTGAGTAATGTAGTATGTGTCAAGCATTAGAAGCAAGTTAATGTTGAGTGTCAACATTATGAGAAAGATTATGAATTCAATGAATTTGAGCTGACAAGTTTGATTTCTTGGATTATATGAACCATATGGAAGATAAACTTGATGAGCTAGTTGCACAGAATTCAAGATAAACCATTTTGAGGTGAATTCAAAGAGGATTGAAGGTGAAGTTTCTAGAAGGGGATAAAATGAAAATATGGGTAGATTCATTGAATCCTACCTGACCTTAAAATGGACAATAGAGGATGAATGACAAAAGATCTAAATTTTCTATTTATAGAGATGACTCGTCAAAAGTAAAGGTTGTCATGTGTGAGAACCTAAGGAAGACAAGGAGTCTAAGATATTGCTTCATTTAGTGATCAAAGAGAAGAGACTGCAATTGGCAAGAAAAGAAAGAAAGCTTAAGAGTATGGATGCTTGAAGGATGGACAAGCTATCAGAGCTTAAGTGTGTGAAAGCCAACTAGAATGGAGGACTAAACATAGAGACCTATAATTTGCAAAGTGATTTGTAAATTGTTATCAGATCAAGCCTTACTATTACTTTCTAATCATTGTATTAGTCTAGGGTAAACCCTTTGGATTAAGGTTAACCTAGCAGTCATTTGTAAATCTTTTAATCGAGTGACATTCCAAATAAATGATCTGAAGTCCTCTAACAAGGCTCCCTCCTAATAGGGTGTTTGAAATCCTCTAATTAGGTCACATTTAATAGTGTACATTATAACCTTTAACAAGTTTGACCTTTCACAGGACATCACTTTAGAAGAGTGAGAATTAGTAGCATGTTACTGGTGGTTTTTCCCAAATTGGGTTTCTATGTAAAATCATTGTGTTAAATGTGTTATTGAATCTATTATGTTTCATGCTTACATTCTGCAAAGTTGATTTGACAATAACCTACAAGTGTAAGTGATTGTATGATCTAATGGATGCATGCATGATGAATATGTTATATGGATATGGGTTCACTAAGCTATGAAAAATTTTATTTGTACATCTGGACCTTGGATAACTAATTCACCCCCCGTCTTAGTTATTCTAAAGAATTCCAATAACATGTTGCTGGTGATTTTTCCCAAATTGGGTTCTCACATTAAACCTTAGTGTCAAACTTGTGTTGAATCATTTATGGTGTTTTACATTTCAAATGTTTACATTCAACAAGTCTAATATATTAGGACTATAAAATACTAATTATTATTGTTATTCAGACTACAGTAGAAACCAAGTTGGAAGATAAGAAAATCAAAAAATGTTTGAGTTTGATTGTTTAATTGGTACGAATGGACCTTGAGTAATTGATTCACCCCCCTCCCCCCCACTCTCAGTTATTCTAAACATTCTAACAAGTAATATTGAAATGACTTGTAGAAATAGAAAATACCTTTGCTTGTTCAGATATTCTTTCTTCTCCTTGAATTCTTCACACTCTTCCTTGTGGGATGATCAATACACACTTCATGCAATTCACTTTCCTACACTTGATTCACACTATACTTCAACTTTGTTCTACTTAGTGTACCTGTATGTAATTATTTGATTATCAACAACATCAATATTATTTATCATCATTTATATAGGATATATTTGTTTCTTAATCATATCCATTAGTGTTTCCTTGATTTCCTTTGAACATCTTAGCTTGCATACGTTAAATTTGTTGCTCAAAAAATGTTTTATACATCATGCTAGCTATAATTCACCTTGGATCTTGAAATTTTCTTGGATCTCAAACTATTCATTAAATCTTAATCATTGATCAATACCTAACCCTTTTCATCCATATCTTTCAATAAACAAACTTATTTCATTTCTTAGAAACTTCTAGATCAATCCATATTCTCACTTGATGTTGCCCCGTAATTGATTTTACCAAGCTTGTTCATCTTTTTTGACATGTATTCTTTCTTCATCGAATACCTGTATTTTCTTAGTTAACACCATTTTCTCGGTATCACCATCAAAAACTTAGTTCTTTAACACATATTCAATACACTTTCATTGAATAACATTTTTTCTTATCGACCACCATTTTTAACTCGGTAACACACACTTATTCCTTGTCTTTTCACTTCACAAATTCAATCCTTTATTATCAACCAATGTAAAAACCAAAGCAATATTACCTTTTCAATGACTAATTCATTGATTTTCCACTTAATCTCATTCACTTAAGATCATTTCATCTTCTATCTTTACAAACTATTTATTTTCTTAACACCACATTCTTTAGATATTTGGAAACTTACATAAATCAATAAGTCATTTTAGGCTTGATGTTAATGAATTGATCCAGCTCTCCTACTTTTGTTTCAATGCTTGATTAACTAACCTTGTTCATCACCAACATCAATTTGGGTAACAATATAAATTATAGTAACATTTTCTTCTTAGGTGCTACCACAAGGGTCATTCCTTCAAGTGAACCAACTGATGAGAGCCATATACGACCCATTTTATGCCATATTTTAATCTATTTCATATAGTTTCATACTCACTTCCCTATTCCATTTATATTATGTTTCATCTCATTTTAATATTTTATGTTGCATACGATCTAATATATATGAGTAATATTTAATCTAGTTATTAGATCGAATATGTGAATAAATAGATGAGATTGTATTTATATAATATGTTGATTATGTATTATGGATCTTCCTGTCACCTACTATGCATCTTCCTATAACTATTTCACTAATACAAAGCTCCATCAAATTTGAAATGTATTGCACTTACTTCCAAGGCAATACTAGTCGGTGATGATTATAATATTAAAGAGGAAGGCCGCAAGCCTTACTTTGTATTGCCTATTATTTCTTATCAGCATAGAGACACATTTTATGCAAATATCATCCACAATGCATGAACATGTGGCGAGTACATTGAAGACTCGTGGGAGATGTATTTTCCAACTGCATAGAAACCTCTGGTTTTCATTTATTGTTAAGAGAATATATTATTTGTTGGAATTACAATAGGAAAGATAAACTCTAAGAGGGGGGTGGGGTGAATCAGTGCTTTAAAATTTAACCCATTAAAACATTCACTATACATCCATCTCATAATTCATTAAGTAAACTAAAATACCATGTAAAGAATATACATCTAAAGTATGTAAACAAGTAAGCATTCACACATATATGACACAAGATATGATTACCCAGAAACCCTCCAATGAGAAGGTAAAACTGGGGTGGGGATGACACCCACAAATCTTCACTACTACAGTAATAAAGTGTATCCAATGAAGATTACAATGTTTGATCATGAAACATGATCTACCATGTGAAAGGTTTATCCTATTAAAAGCTTACAAAGACTATTAGGCCTTACCATGTTCAAGGATTTCAACACCTTGTTAGAAGTATGCCTGATTAAAGGACTTTAACTCACAATTAAGTAAGTACTTTGTTAGAGGATTTCAATACAACTTGTCAGGACTACTCTATTAAGAGATTTGATTAACTCACCTGTTAAAATGTCTCAGCAATGATCCTGTGATTAGCACTCTATTGCTTAATGTCAGATCACCTCTATACTGATGTATTCTTGATCCTTCTTGATCAGATATCTCTTTGTTGTTCACTATTTCCTTCCTATATTCTCCTTTAACTAATTCTGCAATATATCTCAGATCATAATACCTTGGTCTCCATGAATGTCCTATTTGTGCATGCAAACTCTCCTTCTGACTCATATAACATTTAGGGTTTTTTCCTCCTTATGAAGAATTAGGTGACTCAGGATTAGGTATGAATCAACGAAGGTGATTCATCCATATTGCCATCTAAAACTTCTCTTTATTTGATTGGATGCATGCATCACATAGAGATTTGCATATAATATTCATCCTTATCAAAAAATATTGTAATCCTTAAGTCAGCCCAAAAATGGTTTACATAGTATTTTGTGCCAACACAAACAACTATGTCAAAACTATGTTACTCAACATCTAAAGTCCCTGGTGCTCGGCACTAGCTGTGACTTCAATATTGTCACTTGGCATCTGAATGACTCGACATGCACTACCTAGTCAGCACTCATTGTTTACTCGGTATGCTCTAACTTTTATGTTGAGCTTAGCATATGTTACTTGTTCGGAATGAACTAAGTAAATGACTAAGTGTATAGACACTCACTTGTCAAAACCAATTTGAGATAAACAATCTCCCCCTTTGACATGAGTGTCAAAAACACTTGGTCATACATTAATAATCTTATTCCTACAAGCATAACATAGATATCTATTTGGCTTCTATACAAAATTTCAAAATATCAAAATTTTGCAACATGACTTATACCTCAAAATTTCATAACTCCCCATGAGTTGTTGATTTGGTTCAGTACTGTACTCTGTATCAAAATCTTTCTCCTCCTGAGTAGATTTGCATCAATTGATACTCTTTCTTTGTTTCTTACTCCCCCTTGGGTATAGATATCTCTTTTCTTTCTCTGCTTGCTTGCATTGCTCTCATTTGCTCTCAACCATTTCTCTTACTCCCCCTTTTTGACACTGACGTCAGTGGGTTATATACTTATAGTGTATTTGTCCAAAAAATATCTATGGACCTGAAGTATAATCTTAAGATTTGCATCCCAATTATCACAAGCTACCTCTAAAAACTTAATTTGAATGGCCAACTTGGCAGCAAGGTGTACTAAGCCATCTAATGTAGAAAGATTGGGATCTTTCTTCATAAGTGTTTCTGCATATCCTAGCTCCTTGTGTAAAATCTCCACGTAAGGAGTCAATGTAGACTAGATGCTAATCAATTTATCCCTTATGTTGGCTTCATCTGCGTGTAATGTTGTTAACTGACTTTGGGATTGCAAGAGGGTCCTTAAATGTTTCTCACTTTGAGCTAGAGACATGGGCAATTTTGCACCTAATGACTGCATTTGGCTCTCCAAACTCGGGATGTGATTCCTTATTTCTTGTGTGAAGAGTGTAGGATTACACTGTTTGGTGTAAAAAGAGAAAATGTTCTCTAATACCTTCCTCAAACTCTCTATCTTGGCTGCTAGCTCAAACTATGTTAGTGTAATACCACTAGATATCTTCTCATTTACCTTGTTTTGAAACTTCCTTTCAAACCATTCAAATAGTTTAACATTAGTATCTAGGTCTGTATCACTGACCCTTTCCACTATATTTGTCAATTGTTTAATTATGGGCTTTGTTTCATTAGGAGTTGGAAAACTAAATGCATCTAAGAAAATTTCTTTGATGTCAATCAAAGCTTACTTCTGCCTATGCTCCCTTCCAAGAAATTCTTAATGTTTCTTCTTTGCTAGGGCCTTTTGTAGTATACCCATCTACTCAATTGTGATTGATGCATAATCAAATTTAGGTAATATAATCTCTTCACCTAGGCTAAGATTTCCATAGGTAATTACCTCTTCCACCTTAGATGAGCTAGTACTTAGCACTGAGTATTGTAATGGTATAGCATCTATGCTCGGCCTCTAAAGAGCTTGACTAGAAGGAGTACCAGATTCTGGTAAAGTCACTAGTGCTTGGATGGCTAGTAGCTCCTTCGGCTTGGGTGTCAAACTAGTCTCTTTAGGCTTGTCCTTTTTTGCCTTTGTGGTTTTAGTTGCACCTTGATCTTGTGCTGGGGGTCCAAGTACATCTACCTGACCTGTTTGGCCTTGAGTCCCATCATTACCTGGTGTTCAACCTTATCTACTCCAACTATCTCAACCTTGTCTTTTTCAATTTCTTATGCATTTCTTGAGACTGGAGTTTCTTGCATCAATGTACTAACAATAAAACTTGTTGTTTCCTTCCTTTGATAAACAATTATGGGTTGTGAAGGTTGTACACTTATGACTTGAGGAGTGATTGTAGATGTTTCTTGTGTTCTCACCTCCTCCCCTACAGTTATAGATTATGTCTTTTGTATTTCATCCACACTTACCAATATAGGGTTGTCACATAATTTGGCCAAGAGAGTGGACTGGACAAGTATCCTTTTCAAGTCTTCCTGTATAAGGGGATTGATATTCTAAGCAGTAGTATTAGAAACATCCTTTACTTTGACAATTTCAGTGTTTACACTTGCCACCTATGGAGGTTTGGCACTCAGCATTGGTGTATCTTGTACACTCTATTTTGGTTGCTACTCTTCCTCAGCTAGTGCCTAATTGTCAATATTCATATCAGTGCCTCCCTCTATTGTGCCTTGTTCATTATCATCTTCTTCATCGTCTCCTACCTCAATAGGTACTTGGTCAGCTTCCTTGGCTATTGATAATCCATATGTGATCTTCCATATTTGTTTGGATTTTTGTACAACATCCTCTATGTTTTTTTGTAATATGCTAAATACCGTATACTTTGGCACAAATCTCACAACACATTTCTTAATGGCTTTAGACATTTTTGCCTTGCTAAGTTTTGGCATAACTTGAGCGAGGGTTGTCTCTCTAATTTGCTTCTCAGTGTCTAAACAATAGTGCCATTTCTGCTCAATTCTATCATATAAGCTTTTAGTAATGGAGTTGGCAAGCTCTAGAGGGGTCTTTTTAAATATAGCCATCGTGGCATATACTACCTCTTCTACTTGATTCTTCTCAATCTTTCCAAGATTATCAAACTCAGCGTGAGAGAAACCTAACAAATCAGCATTTTTCTAATGTTCTCACATAAATTGTCTAGGTCTAAGGATGGACTGTGACTTGTCACTTGGAATTGGTTGTTGTCATCTAATTTAGTTTTCTCCTCATTAGATTCAACCTAAGCAACATAATTCCTTCTTAGTCTCTTCAGTGCTCCACCTTCCTACTCTTTAGGCTTGGCTACCTCTTTAGCCTTTTGTGCAGTGACTCTTGTACTAACCCTTGTGGTAGGTGCTTTAGGTTTGGGCTTATTAGGTTTTACAACCTTCCTTGGTTTTGTCATTGCTTGAGTATTTGCCTTTCTTTTCTCTTCTCAGTTGTTATAGGTGCTTCCTTGGCTTCTTCTTCCTTGGCACCTTCTGTAGTTTCCACTTCCTCCTATTAATGATCCTCTCCCTAACCTTGTGTTAGTGTTAATGGTGCTTGAGCCTATGTGTCCTCTTCTTCTTCATCATCTTCCTCTTCTTCTTCTTCCTCAGCTCCTTCAGCAAATTTTTCTTTCAGTTTCTTCACCAATTGTTTCTTCTTCCTGATCATAGAAGCAATCTTTAATTCAATAGTGATCTTTGATTTGGCCAAGTCATAATTATCAAATGCTTTGGCTTCCTTGTCCACTTCTTCTACAACTAATGTTGTGATTGTTGTAGAGGCCTCATCAACATTGATCTCATATCCTAATGGCCTTAGCCATCTCACCCTAGGAATTGTTGCTTGTACATAAGTGAAATCGATATCAACTCAGAAGCAAACATCATCAAAATGTTCCTCCACTAGTGAGAGTGTTATCCTTAATCTATTCTTTGTAGATTGCTTGAAATCTTCAAAATAACTAGTCATCACTAACTCAAAGTTATCACCTAATTGTTCGATGAACTCTCCTATCTATATTGCAATTGATCTATTCACCTTCCATGCAACCTTACCAAATGTAGGAAATGTACTTTGCACATAAAAGAAAATACATATCAAAATAGATCCAAATTTACACTGTGCACTCTTGGTTTTACTTATAGCTCCTAAATTCTTAATCAATTGTTACTACTGCAACTCGACAAGATCATAAGTATGATCCTTCTTTACAATTTTGTAGCCCATATCCACTATAATGCAAGGTACATTATTTAATCTACTAAACTAATAAAACTTGTGTGTTATTACCCTCACTGTAAAAGCTATCAGGGGATCTGTGATAGTATCAATGGCCATTCCCCTTTTGTTCCATACATCTCTTGTGTTCTTTTCAATAATCTCCTTTGATTCACTTCTCATGGTCTTTGGTTGATCTAGGGTTGGACACCCTATTATCCTATGAACAATTTTCTTTGTGATTTTAACTGGTCCATTCTCTAACCATACTGAGCTATCATGAATTCTACTTAAGACAATCTTAATCCACTCAGTTTTGAAGACATTAGGTAAATCTAGGGCACAAGTTAACCCTTTCTTCTCTACAATTTTGAATTCTTCCTTCAACCCTCTATTTTCACATCTGGCTTCCCATATACTTCTCTTATTTCCATGTCTCCTATGCTTCCTATCTTACATGTAAACAATTCCTAACATCTTGAATCATCAAGACTTACAGTGGTCTCACAGACAACACACCAGAGGGATCCTGCTTATAAGCTATATTTGGAATTGCCTTGAAAATAGGTTGTTTGATCTCATTGCTAATTAATTGAACATTAAAAACCTCTTTTCCCTCTACACCTTTTTCTTTCAAAGAACTAGACGTGATTACATATATCTAGGGTTTATGAAATTTGAAACTGCATAGCTTGGCACACAATAAACACCTTATAAATTCTCTTGGATTGATGTTAAAAAGTTGTTTAAATCCCCTACAAATGCTTCAGATCAAATTCTCTAGATCTCCTTTAGCTCTCCATGTTCTTCTTTGAATTCAAATGATGCCAAATGAACAAGAAATCAATCAAATAGCCCTTAAAACACTGCATTTAATGCTAAGTGCTTACACAACTATAAGCTCAACATCAATTGAATTTCTAGCTCACTCGACATCCACGTGTATTTTTGTATGCTCAGCAACCACTATGAACTCAGCATCAACTAACAAATCTGCTAGCTCGACATCTACTAACATTTCACTCGAAAACCATATGAAACTTTTTCATGCTTGACAGTAACATGAAAAACTAACAAAAATTAAAGATTTATCCTTGATTTCTAACACCACTTTGCATCTGTATTCATGCATATGTAATCTTTTCAAAACTAAACTCTTTGGTATTGAAGTATGGTATATCTTTTTAAATATCAGTCCCACATACCTCTTGATTGCTTAATTTGACGAGGTGTGATCACCTCACCCATTGGGTGAAGTGATCCCATCTACACTTGATGTGCTGCAATCCTCCTTTCTCTTCCATGTCTTGTTCATCTCATCTCTAAAATTTTCAATATCTACCTTTCCTTTTCCTTTTTTGAACTCACAACTTGGTGCCTTTAACCTTGTTGGACAATATATACTGATGTGACTAGTCTACAAACAACTAAAACATGTAGTTTGGCTCAACCACCTTTTGTAATCACTTATGAAGTGTGTTCTAATACAATTCTTAGGAATATGTCCATACTCTTGATAGTAGTGACAACTATACCTTGTATTATAATCTCAATTATAAGAGTTGTCATTATTCTTTACCTTTGTCTACTTGTTTGATGACCAGTTAGATTTGGATCTACACTCAAAAGATTTATGTCCATACTTCTAATAGTTATAATAGTACCCTTCAAATCTTTGAGTGTGCATGGTCTTTGTCCTACATTCATGTGCCTAATGATCTTGTATGTTGCACTTATGGTAGTGACTAATGCTCTTCTTTTTAATTTTTTGATTTAGAGTCTTGTTCCTGCACACATTAGTAGTATGTCCTAACTTACCACAATTATGACAAGTAGGTTTTCAGTTCATACCTTTGTCACTTCTTTCTTCAGCACTTCTGGATGATTCTCCTTCTTCAGTGCTAGTGTATCCCAGTCCAGATGTACCATTGTTAGATCTAGGGGATCTCATTAATTGTTCAAAGTAATTGATGGCTTCACTAGGTTTATTGAAACTTTCAGCAAAGTCCTTTTCCCTTTTCAGCTTATTGCTCAATTGTTCATTCTACAACTTTAGTGTTGTGATCTAAATATCCTTTGCATTCAGTTCATGATTTGCAATCGTCATTTGACCCAAAGTTTCCAATTGCATGTCAGCAATCCTAGTTACCTCTAATGATCTCTCTTCTAATTTGTTGGTCAAAACTCTTTTGTCATCTTCAATCATGACTTTATCTTCCATAGCTTTCTTTTTATGTTTGGTCACCTCACATAGTAATATGGCTTTTGTTTCTTGCTCTATCTTAAGATTTATAATCTCTTTAGCTAGGGTTCTATTCTTTTTCATTAGATCTGCAACTGCTACATCAAATTCATTTGAGTTTCCATCTACAAATAGTTTAGTAGTGTCCATTTCTTGGTATTTGTGTTATTCTCCTCAATAGAAATTTCCTTCCTTCTTCTCAATGATTTCTTTAGATCTTCTCTTGCTTCATTCAACTGATATATAATGAGTTTTATTTCAATCTCCTAGTTCTCAATAACTTTTCCCAACTTGTAGACTTCCATTTCCAAGATCTTTCCTCAAAGTTGTAAAGCTTTACTTTCAGAGAACTCAACTCTGGTAACAATTGTTGGAATTACAATAGGAAAGATAAACTTTGTGGGGTGAGGGGGGGGTGAATCAATGCTTTAAACTTTAACCCATTAAAACATTCACCATACATCCATCTCACAATTCATTTAGTAAACTAAAATACCATGTACAACATATACATCTAAAGTATGTAAACAAGTAAGCATTCACACATATATGACACAATATATGATTACCCAGAAACATGACAAATTGATATCCCATGATTTTCTATAGTAACTACTACATCCACATGGAATAATAATGTGTGGCAAACATGCTCTCCAAAGGAAACTATGAATACTCTTTTTGGGTGAATTGATATGTTTGACAGAACTGTGAATCCCCTCATAGCTATTCTTGCTTGTTGTTATAACCAATCTATTTTATATTCATTGTATGAGATCATCAAGCATTCCAAAACATTCATATCAAAACAAATTATGTATTATTTCACATTTTATTTGTTGTAAATCGCATGTATATAAGTCACACAATATAATATATGAAAAAACACAAAATAACAAAAAGAAGATTAATAGACATCATAATTATGATTATTCTGATGAATAAATGGATACTTTGCATGATTAAAATAGTGTAGAGAAGTATTTGTTCTACCCACCATGCAAGCTAGGGGTAAGGGCTTGCTCCTTGGTAAAACACAGTGATATATTTTCATTAGTGTGTTTATTTTATTTGTGTAAATTTATACTTATTACTTAGACTATCATTACAACAGATCTTCATATTTATATTAGTGAGTTTTTTATCATTCATCTAGTATTTAGAGTATAATATAGTATTTTTTATAATTATTTGTCTTATTGTTTCATCCATATATTATTGTTGTTGTTATTTTTATTTTAGGAAGATTGTTTTTTTTTTTAATCCTTCTATCATTGGGAAGTGGCAATTCCTGTTGCTAGGATTTATTTGGCTTTTCATAAATTTTCTTTCATGTGTTGAAGTTGTATTCATAATCCCTCATCTCATAATTAACACCCCTTGATGTTATATTGCTCAGACACCTTTCACAAGCTTACGCTCTTAGATTGACATGATTAGGCCAAGATGAAACTCATTTAAAGTATTAATTATTTCTTAATTATTTGCCCCGATGTTGGCCTATCACCAACTGGTTGTTCACCCTCCTCTAAGGCCTGCCTATTCTCACCCATCCTTTTCTCTTGCATCACCTTGTAAGTAACCTCATGCCAATGATGGTAAACTATTGCCACATTGTGAGGAGTAGTCTATTGGAAGCTCGAGATAGTGCCCTTTCCTTTGTCTAGGCTCTTATGAGCCAATAACCTCATTGATTTGGTATAGGAGTTAATTTAAATGACTTATCAATCCATCTCAATCGAAAGTCAATCATGTGCCTGACCCTATGATAAATATCATCAAATTCCTTTTTATTAACCTCAACATTCAGTATGGGGAGCTCATATTTTGTTCCTATCATACAAGGGGTCCATTGTGTCTTCTGAATCATGCTCCTACACTTTGGTTGGAATGTCTATTTGTATCAATATCATTTCAAATTCTAAATTTAGATGATGATAGTCTATGATCCTTACTTATAATTATTAGAGGAATTTATACAATGGCCTTCTATTAGGGGCTCATGCACATATTTTTTTAATTTTACTTTGTTGAAGTGGCCTACAGGATAATAATAAAAATTAGTCTTAGCGATGGATAATTCTCCAATGGGTAACTATTCCACTCATCAACACACATTCTAATATCCTTGATCTAGAATAATGAGCAAGCACTAATGAAGATGGGAAAGTCCCAACAATGTTTCTTCTTAGTCTTCACTTGTTCACAAGATGACTCAAGTTGTCTTCCAAGCTCTAGTAAAACCTATTAGAATGATTTTAGAATAATTGGGGGTGGGGGGGGGTGGGGTTGAATTAGTTATCCTCATGTCCAGATGTTTTAAGTAAACTTGCAGCCACTTTAAACAAATTGTATCTATTGATTAATCCACTTAGTCTCTATAGAAGTTAATGATAATAATAATATGCAATTCATTGGTTCAATAGAAACCATCTTGCAAAATATAAATTAATAAAGAGTAAAACATCTCAAAAACATTCACAGAAGTATTACACTAGGAATTAACATAGAAACCCAATTTGAGATTAAAAAAACCACTAATAACATGCTCCCAACTTTTCATTCTTCTAAAGTGAGCTCAGTTAACAGCTAACCCTATTAAAGGTTACAATACACATTATTAGGTGTGACCTTGTTAAAGGATTTAATCACCCTATTAGGAGTGGCTTGGTTAGATGGCTTAAGAACATCCCATCAGAATGTCACCTTAATTAAAGGATTTACAAATAACTATTAGGTTAACCTTTATCAAAGGTTTTTGACTGATACAATGGTTAAAATGTGACAACAAGTTGATCTAATAAAATACGACTCACTTTCCAATTATAGATCACAATGTATCTCACCTTCTAATTCATTAACTGGCCTTCATTTTTATCTCCATCCCTAATCTTCTAAAAAATCCTTCAAATAATCTCTCTTCACCTTTGCTCTGCTCTTTGCAGCCTTCTACTCAAATTTGCCAATCAAAAAATCAAAAACTACTAACATTTATTATGTTAATCCTTATAACTCCTTAAATAGGCATCTTTAATCTTTGATCATTTAAACATCACTATTGATCTTAGAGTTAGGTCAGATTCATCGAATCCTTCCATCATTTTGTTTCCTTCTTCTCCTTTTAGAGACTTCTCAAAACTTCTCTTTGAATCCAAACCTAGGAATGCACAAACATGGTTTATCATGTATTAAATGCTCCATCTCATCAATACTTATCATTCACACACTTTAACCAATCAAAAAATCCAATTATGTCAGCTGAGAAACTCAATTCCTTCACAACTGACAAATGTTGACACTTAGTCAATACTACATTCCTCGACCTTAGTCATCACTAGACAACTTAATCATTACGAAACTTCCTTGATCAACTTATACTATCTTTTCTTGGTCTTTTACTAATGCTCAGTTGACACTATATTCTGCTTGGTCGTAACTATCACTTGATTGACACTAGCACAACTCAACTTCTTCTTTAAGTTCTTTAATCTTATGCTTTGGTGCTTGGTTTAGCCTATGCATTCAGTCATTTATTGATCATATCTTCTAGGCTTCAACTCCACTATCTCTCCACTTAGTGTAATGATCAAACACCACATTATCTTGTCAAAGTCCAATTGATCAAGTGCCCATTTTAGTTTCACATAACTTAACCTTTCCACTAGGTTTTCTTGTTATCTCTTCTTATCAAATCCTCTTTATCAATCAACTTGATATGGAACTCTACTCAGGTAACAATTGTCTCACCAATAAGTTTTGACATCAATGACAACATAACAATTGTTCCAAGCATTTTAAGATCCTTGATCTCAAATAATGAGCAAACACCAATGGAGATAGGAAAGTCCCAACAATGTTTCTTCTTGGTCTTCACTTGTTCACAAGATGACTCAAGTTGTCTTCCAACCTCCAGTAAAACCAACCTATCTTATGAATATCATGATTTTTTTGGGAAATAAGTAGTACCTAACACTCTAATATATGTAAATGTTTTAAATTGGATATAAAATGCCCCAAATTGGTTGAACTTAATTGTGACTTCAATTAATAATTTCTTGGAAAATCTCCTTTAATACTTTTGATTGTGATGAATACGAATGTATCATTCATGATCCTAAATTTAGGGATCTATGTTAAGAGTCTCTTATTGACCAACTAGGGATAGGTCATATGGGTCCATACTAGCACATCTTCTTAAAATACTCCCTTAGAAAAACCTAGGTAGTTGGCCATCACAACAAGAAGGTATACCACATATGAGGACATGAAAAACTTGGGGTCCTCCTTGACCTCTGTCAATTGGTTGTCCAAATTATCACTTATGATCATTCCCTAGTATATTTTGTTTATTCATCTTTTGATTCTTTTTATAAAACTAACCATCCAAGACCCCAAGAAATAAGCAATAGGTCTGCAAACAACTCTGCATAACAAAATAAATATGTATCCAATATCCTTCACCATGTACTCTTTGGTCATGTCAACTTTCTCAATCTTGCCACCTGGTTAGGGCATAATAGAATACTTGTGCATGATTAGCTTGTTAACCTTTGTGACATTCTCCTCGTACCATCTTGTTGCACTTTAAAATGAGATATTTAGAAAAGAATCTACCCTAAGAATATCCATATATAGTGCTAGACCATATGTGCCCCCAATGGAGGTGATCTAGTCCCCAAAAAATAACACCATAATAGAAAACACAAGACAAGATACAAGATTTGATACCAAACTCAACTAATTTATTCATAAAAATAACTAATTACGTGCAATGTGTTAGGTAGTAAAGCCTTCTTGGTTATGACCAATTATAAAAGTAGATTACAACAATGATTCTGCAAGACCTCACAAGATCCAAATAACACCTAGCTATCCCATATCTATAAAACAAAAATGCTCTGGTAGAAATCACGAGAAATATCTAAACTTGTGCTCGTAAGCCACCAAGTAATCTTATTGTTTCCCTAGCCCGCACCTACCTACTAGCTCTACTACAAAGTTTGCAACTCTAGATTCCTTCTTGAATCTCTTCTACTAAGGAAGCTCAAATTCTAACTTCTATTCCATCTTTCTGATTCTCTATTTTGATAAAAAAATGGTTAATTCTAATGGGTTGAATTACACATTATAGTTAATTGCATTCTTCCTTTGGGTGCATTGAAAAATTGTTCTTCAAAAACTCTACATGAACTTTTTGGATCATTTTCTTTCACAAAACTTTCCTTGAATTCCTCAAGATTTTGATTGAGTGCTTCCTTCTAATTGTTAGTGCTATCATTATCATTTATGTTGTCATTTCTATTATTGTTTCTTCTGTAGTTAGGATTCCTATTGAAATTCCTTCTATCTAATTTGCAAAATATCACTATGTGTCCAAAGTTATTGCATAACTAACATATAGGTGCATTCCTCCCTTGATTAGTTCCATTCTGATTATCTAATGCTCTGCAATTCCTTGAAATGTGTCCAAGGTTGTTACATTTGTAACATACAATCTAGTTCCTTCCTCCATTAGGTCTTTCTCCATCATTAGATCTGCTTTGTGATCTTCCTCTTTCATTACCTACATGGTTAGTATTCCTAAACATTCTACTATTTCCATTACTACTATCAAACTTAGGTTTCTTACAATCTACTACTTTATGTCCATAACCATGACAATTATAACAATAGAAATTAGTAATAGGTTTAAAAGACTTCCCTATGCAATCTCTCTTCATGTGACCAACTTCATTGCATATAAAACATCTACCTTTGAATTCATGTCTAGTCTCCTTAGGTGATTCAACTTGCTCTGTTTTCTTAGGTTCATCACATTTCTTAGATATATCACCTTGCTCAACTTCTTTAGATACTTCTGTAAATATGCATGGTTCAATCCTATTTTGGTCTATTTCTTTAGGCTTAGGGTTTTCAACAATTGGATTGGGTTCTTTCCTAAATTCAATTTTCTTGGCTAATTTCTCTCCAATATAATACCCAACTATTGTTTAGCTCATGTCAATTCTCCTTTCACGATAGTATTGTGCTTTTCTAATTTTGCATGCTTTGTTTTAATATAATCTAATTCAACAATTTTCAACTCATGTTTTAAGATCTCATTTTATTTCTTGAGGATTCCTACTTCATCATTGTCACTAATATGCTCTTTTGGTTCCTTCCTAGATTTTAGATAATCAATCTTATCTTTCAGTTTGCCAATGTAATCTTTTGCATCTTCATACCAATCTTTCAGGTTGTCTCTTTCTTTTGTAAAAAGATTAATTTGCCCAAGAGCTTCTTCCAGATTTGTCTTTAACTATTCCATATCCATAGGGATCTTACTCAAGTTGTTAAGCCTCTTCTAAGTAACTATGCTCTGATACCATTTATTAGATATAGATAATACTGAAGGGCAAAGGGGGGGGGGGGTGTGAATCAGTAATCTACAATTTTTTTCCCACAACTATTTATTATTAATTACTTTGCAATATGCATATGAAAGTAAACAAATAATGTTGAATAGTAAATAAAACCATACACAGAGAAATCATAACAACACTATTTGTTAACTAGGGAAACCTTGACCAAGGGAAAACCCTGGTGGGGATGGTACCCACAAAATGACCCACTAAACAAAAGAATCTTGTTAAGGATATTGACCCTATTAAGAGTATGTGAATTACATATAGTGTCTCGGTCCTTGTTAGAGGACTAGGCCCTAGTAAAAGCCTCAACCCGATTAGGATTTTTATTAACCATGTTAGGAGTTGGTATTACAATCACAACTATATGCAAGAAGAGCCCAATTCCTAATATCCAATTATACAATATATTGCCTTTATACAAAAGAGATAGATACAAAAACCTCTTAATCGTTGATTGTGTACTTAGCATAGTCTGATCTAACATTAGAATTTGCATCACAGATCTCTCATATAACTTGGCATGTCATAAGGATAGGTTTCATATATATTATAAACTTCACATATTCAAACATATTGCATATCACACTATTCACATTACTTCACATAAAGTAATTCTTTGCTTATACCATTTCTTTTCTCAAAACTCTTGTAGAGTCGACTTAATGTAAACACACATTACAATGACTTAGGGTAAACATATAGGATGTCATCCATACAAACATAAGTAATTATTTTGTGACCAAAATAATTCCTTAACACATTATACATCTTTTCCTATTATACTCTATTATGTTGTGCATATTATTTTTACTAGTGTTTAGCCTGTAACTATATCCATACTATCTATACTGACTTGCAAACTTAGGTACATCATAATGAGACTCTGATATACCTTCCCTTAACTTTGCATGTTCCAAATATCTCTGTAGCTTCTGCTGAGACAAAAACAATATTTGCGTTGTTTGTAAAATTGTCTAACACTTAACCAATTTTTTGTCTCTGACTGTAGAACCTTCAGTAGTATATATGGTCCTTACATCCTAAAATGTATGTTGCCATAAATTACAACCATAAATTACCTTACCTAACCATATTGCTAACATCCCTACTTGGATTATTAGCACATTTTCAAATTTGGCTTGGCCTATAATGGTTAGTGAGTTGTATGCATATGAGTGGAAACTACACATATTGTGATACCTTCCTCATGAGGTGTTTACCTTTCCAATTCAGTTACATATTAGTAGTAGTGTGGACCCTCTTGATATTGACCTGAGTAATGACAATGATAACTTGAGTCGTGATGAGTTAGTTTCCTTGCATATGGGCAGTTTGTTGGACATCTATTTATTTAGCTGGCCAAACCAGGAGGTTAGAAATTCATTGATCATCTATTTCTACACCCATGATCATGATGGTAGGTTGGTTTGGGAACTTGGTGTTAATAGGATATATGTTATATATCTTGTGTATTATGTTGTGATGTTACACAGTCAGAGATTTATGATCAGTCACACAACCTACATACACATCAAAGTTTTAGAGATTAACATGGGACCCTAGTATTGGATTATGGACTCATGATTTCTTGAGGGGAAGAAACCTTGAGGAGGGAGGACTTGTAATGTTCCCTCGTTGGGACGTTACGTATTCTAAAGTCAATTTCATAAAATATTAATTTTGGCTTAAGCGAGCTTAATGAAAAGTTATAAAATGGGTCAAATTAATATTGTTGAGGGGGTTAAAGGTGATAAATAAGGAAAAAGATGAAAGGATAGGAAAAGGAAATGTCACACCAGGTGTCTCGCGTTTGCTTACAAGTTCTTTTCTTAGTACTACAATCTAACTATTAAACTATGTTTAAGATTGGATTTTTGAAAGCTAGTTATTGTATTGTTGGCATATAATGCAATAATATATTCTAAAGTATTTTATGAGAATCTATTGGTTTATATTGCATCTTCATCTATTTATGTCTTGAAAATTATCTTAAGATAAAACTAGATAAATACCCCTTAGGGATATTGTAGACATTCCTGGTATAGTCTTCGTCCTTGACTTGTTATTTTTCTTCATTCCTTGGAGCATCTTTAGATGGGGGAGGATGTTACGATGGAGCTTTCTCTTTAGGTCGAGATGATGGAGGTGTAGGAACCTTTTTTGTTTCACTTTCTTGAGTAGAATGCATGTCTGGCCTTGTCTAGGAATCATGTCCTTGTGGCTAATCCCATATTTATTCCTACTTCTTATGTTGTATTTCACCCTCTACCATAGAAGACTCCTTTTCTAGTTTCAAGGAACCAATTCTTGTGTCACATTTAGAGGGATAACCATGTGTATTCACACCTATCATGCTAACTATTGTTCACTCATCGAGACTGTTGGTGTTTAAAACTACTGAATCAACAAAATGCTCAATACCAATATGATAACACTCATATAATCTAAGGATTAGCCAATTCCATTAAAAATTAAATAAGTAAACCATTTGGACCCAACTTCAACATAACCAAGGATGGTTTCCTACTCTTTAGGCTTTGCAAAACCAAGGTGGGTATACCTAGGGATGATTCTAATGCAAATTGTTATATGAAAATTATCTTAGTTTCATTCTGATTCTCATCTTCCACCCTTCAGCACATACACCATTTACCAATTTCCTTAATGCTTTCAAGTTTATATACATCCCTCATAAACAGATCTAGTCATAATTCTCCTAGAATTTATAAGTATTCCTGGAAATAGCAGGTACCTAAGACTCATAAATTAAATGTAAATGAGTGGTGACCAACATTATAACCTTGAACACAATGGAATGAAAATGACTTTGAATTTAAAATTTTGTTGACATGTACAAGCAGAATTTACTCTCAAACACCTCTGATTTACATGATCAGTGCTTTATCTATGGGAGCAAAGAGTCAACTATTAGCAAGAGATCTTGTTCAATTAACTTGTAATTGAATTTATCAACTATAATCATCTATTTCCATTCTTATGAGATATCATTTTCATAAACTCATGAATTCTACTAATTTACTAAAGCATTTACATAATCCCTTGAATTAAGAACAACAATAAATCAATATACAACCCATCCAGATTGCATTCAATCAAATGAATCTTATTCAAATGATCTCAAAATTAATAAACTAATGAAATGGAGACAAAAAAATGGTGACACAAATTTGGTGTAAATACCCTTTTGTATTATCCTTTTTGTTGATTAATAACCAATAGAAACTCAATGAAAAACCCATGAACTCATATTGCTTATGTCATTTCTATTTGTCATCAAAAAAATACACCACTGGAAGTAAACTCAAAAAAAACTACACATGACTAGACTAACTGTATTATTTCTTAACAATCCCAAAAAATACATCAGAATTTGGACCATCACATTGCCTTGAAAACTCATTTATATAGACATGAGTTGCAATAAGCAAAGGGAAAATGTGACTGACAGGTGTCCTTTACAAAAATATACTTACATATACCTATCACAAAAAGACAAAACTATGAGTAACAGAAAGATTTATACACCAAACATTCCTTTGTGGGTCCCTTTCTATTACATCGTCTAGAAAGACAAGAGTACCATGATTTGATTTTTTTATGAATTTGAATCCTTACAGTATGTGACTATCAAGCCTGAAAGCAATGAATCATCTTCAATTACTTGTAAACGAACTTTAACCTGAGGATTTTCCTTATCTTCATCATCAATCATAAGGGTGACAGTTACCACAACATCATCTTTTGTCTCGTCACCTTCTCCCATCTACTCTATAGACATGAATTTGTCTTTTCACTCATTGTAGGCAGTGTCATCTGGCCAATTAAAATTCAGGACCTCCCTATGTACAATTATTAAAGTTTGCAATTGCTTCTATATCAACAAGATCTTTCTTGATAGTACTATAGAATAACTGTACCTTTACCAGCTCCTCATTGGTCATTGCCCATAACAAGTGACCAATTTCATTAATGATTTTATTCATCCTTTCACAAAAAATCTCATCCAACTCCCTCTTCCACTCTTCCTTTTCCTTCACTTTATCAACAATCTTTAAAGCACAAGGAAATAAATCAAACTTTTCAGCAATATAGTTAGAAAAACAAATTGTTAACCTCCTCTGAAAAGAATCATGTTTGTCATCAAAACCTTGCAATTTATTTAACAAATCAAAAATCTTTTCAATTTGATGACAAGACAAGTGGATGACATATGTACACATTGTAGTGATATCATTATTCCTTTCTATCCACTTTTGCACAAGGGGTTTGAACTTAACCTCTCTTTAATTCATCCCTAATGGCTGCAATCCCTTCCAACAAGTCAAAAAATGATGGCCATTCAATTTTGTCCACTAAATGCATTATGCCCTGCCTCAACTTTTCTTCATATTGATTATTTAATTCTACATATAGTGCATACAACTTATTCGTCTCCTCTTCAAAATCCTTTGCAGTGTAGAACTGTGGCCTCTCCAGGGTGTTTGGTACCTCAATAATAGGGGTTGACTTAAAAGGTTCAATGGGTGGCCATGGGGGGTATGAAATTCTGGATCTACTAGACTCTCCCACTTTTCTTTTCCCAAGTATCTTCTCCATTTGAGCTACTTGATTTTCTAATGATTGTATTTGCATACCCCTTTCCTCATATGCTTTCAAAACTTCTTCAAATCTAGCATTGAGTTGTGAAAATTTATCCTCTTCTTGGCCAGACACCACAATGCCAAATTTCAACATTTCTGAAGCCATTCCAATTATTTGCTTGCTGCCAACCTCACCATCCCTAAACACTGTTAATGCACCAATATGCTCTACAGCAGAAATTTCCTACATTCTGGTCTTATCCCTTTTCTCAATAGACCAAATAACTAGGGCTTGGTGGTCATCACTGAACTTGACTCCCCTATGAGCCTGTAATGCCTCTTCTTCAGTCTTAAACTGAACATCCTTTTCTTTCCTAATTGAATAAAAAACCATGGCATTAACTATATCCCATTCTAGTAAAATAAGGACTCCTGACTATCTAACTATTTGCCTTCCAGCCTCAGGTGTAAATTGAGAAAAATCATTCAAAAACTTAGATTTTACTTCTTCTTTGATAACAGAGTCTAGTTTATCAGGTTGCTCTACCTTTATCTTTTCACATGCCTGATCAAAATTTCCTATGTTCAATCTCCACAAAAATTGTGCAAAGGCTCTAGACTTCACACAAAATTTTCATCATTAATAAACCTCTCAAAGGCTTGGGTAACTATAGGATCAATCTCCTTACCTTGTTAGTTAGCAATAGTGAGATCCAAGGAAGGTGCAAGAGGTTCTTGTGGTTCCCCAATCTCTAAATCTATGGAAGTAACAATTACATCCCCCTCTCCACCAATTTGTCAGAGCTTTTGCCTTAAAGATACTCCATCATCTATTTGGATTGGGGATTGGCTTGGGGAGTATTGTTCTACATGAGAGGAGGACCCTTGCTCCAACTTTTGCCTCTTTGGGGCACTGGTTGCAGATGGACTTTCTGGCCTTGGTCTCTGCTGAAGGGGGGCCTGTTGCACATTTTGCACCATTACATAACCTACCCTTTTCTGTAAGGTGTACTAACTAGGAGGCATTATATTTTTGTTGTTTATCCTCTTCTACACCTTTGCAGCCCTATCTAGATAGGTCTTGGCATATGTGTCCTTCTTCTCATTCATGGTTTGTATTATCATAGCAAAATTATTCATCAATGCTTGCATCTTGGCTCCCCAATATCTTTTATCTTTCAATGGATCATAATTGGAGTCAAAAGCATTGATGAATTCTAGAGTCTTACTAAAAACTATCCATTTTTCTTTTCTCAATTCTTGCTCTTGTAAAGAAAAAACATTCCTGGTAACATCCTCAGGGAAATATACCTATTGCACCATGCAAGTAGCTTTTGTCCTCTCTCTCTTAAGAGATCATAGAATCCTTTAGGGTCAATAAACCTAGCATGGGACTCTGCCATGTTGTATCTATCTAGGAACAAATTGAGGTGCTTCCATCCTTTCCTCACAAAGACAAAATCATGCACTACAGTAACAATTGGAAAGAAAGTACCTTTCTTTGGCAGATCTCTCTCATCAATAGTGCCTATCTACCATAACAACTTTGCTATCCCTATTTTCAGAGGCACATGGAATGGTAGCACATGAGACTTTCCCATAACCATATACTCTTATTACTGTTGAAACATTATAAGGGATTATATCCCCCCAATTATGGCTAACCAATAATCCTTTTGCATGGTCCTTTGGTCTGACCAATTCTAGTAGTGCTTGTGGAATCCTAGGGTTGTCTCCTCTCAAGAGAAATCTAAGCTTCGATGCAAAATATCTATCAAATCTTACAAAACTAGCATCTCTAGCCTTTGAGTTCATATCCACACTCCATAATTGAATTGGATTCCTCTCTCTATCCTTGGTTGTTTCCAACTCCATACCCTTGGAGAAGAAGGTAAATCCCTTATACAAGCATACGTACATGAGCAACGAATACCAACAGAATGGTTTATCTACTTTCCCCCGTGTTATTCCTATCAAACCATTGTGAATTTCTTATGCAAGGAAAGTAGCAAAATCAAGAATAGTGCTCATCTCAAATTGTAGAGTTTGAGTCATAATAAGGACAATTGAGCCTGGGATTTTCTCTGCTTCATCCATTCCAAAAATCTTGCAAAGAGAAAAATATAATGCCTGAGCCCTAAGGTTAAAATGTCTTCTTAGTAATGGCTCTGGGGTGCTAGTAGTAATCATAGACAAAGTACCAACTTTAGCAACATGCTCATGCAATGGCCCTATCCTCAAGTATATCCTTTGTGCATCATATCTTGCTTGCAAGTCATCCATATCAATTTTCTCATGCACAACACGGTTAGGGTTCAGATTGAAAACTTCACTGATCAATTCAGGGCAAACCTTAAAAATATTTACTCCAGCATGGTTCTTAACCCACCCTGTGATAGGATCATACTTCTTAGCTAGGTCAGTCAATAGATCACTATCAAAGAAAACTGCAGGGACTGTTAACTTCCTAATGTCAAACTCCTAGACATTGCTCATGGGGGTATCTAATTTTTGTTCTAAGAACCATTTTTTAAATAATTCCAAACCTCCCACAGATACTTGGGCATCTCTAACCCAATTTTCCCTATCATAGAAACCCTCGGCTACAACTACCCTAGGGTTCCTAGGAATGAGCTCCCTTCCTTTAGTTATTTCATTTATGGATAAAGGGAATTGTTCTAGAAAATCATCATGCACAAAACATTTTAGATAATCAGTCTGTCTGGTGAATTCTTTTCGTGGAGGCATTTTGAGAAAACTCGAGGAATTATATAACAACAGACACTTGATTTTGAGGATTCATAGAGTACTTACCCGCTAAAATTTGCACTTCTTCTCTGTATAATTTTTGCTGCAACTCACTGGATCACTGGATAAAACCTCTGTGCCCTAGCTCTGAAAATCCTTTATGCTCTGATATCCTTTTTTGTGCTTTGGTGGTTCAATAATGGTGAAATTGTGAGTTTTATTCATGCATTGAGATCACACGAATGAACTCTGTGCAGTATTAAATTCCATTAGTCATTATTTGCATGTTGCATCCAGATTTGAATGTCATCCGTCGATTTCCTCAGATCGGATGGTCTTTATTTAAAAAAGCAGATTTCCTTTATTGCTTTAAAACTTCGCCATGCATTGATCAGGTGCTTCCCCGTATTACTTAAGTTTCTTGCATCTTAAAAATGCAGGGATGCACTGGCTATTGATCTTGATTAAGATTAATGGTTGAGAAAAACAATATCTTTTTATGGCATCAAGAGAACAATGAAATACAATTGGCTCATTAAATGTTCCAACCTGGCACACAACATCTGTTTTGGTAACAACTAGCCCCCTTATGCCACGCATCACGTTAGCACATGCCCACATTATTTATCTCTCGTGCAACTAAAAAATGCAAGTAAGCGCTCACCCTTGATCTTGATTGATCAACAGTCATAAAATCATGCATCTTAGAAACACCATGTCAACCAAACTGACGAATAGAATACTGCCCTCTAGTCTAACTCATTTGACAACTGCCACGGAAGATAACTCAATGTTATCCTTTGAAAAATTGAGCCCATGTTGTTAGATTGACACGCGTCTTGTTTGCTCTTCCCCACAATTTTTAATCCTCATGCATCTTTTGATTGCAGGAAAGTGTCAGCCCTTGATCTAAGCAAGATCAATGATCGATGAATCTTGGCATAAAATGATACCTTTGTTAATAAAATCAACCAATGACATCGTAGGAATTTCAGAATGTGCATGAAAGGTATTGACAAGTCTACAAAAAGTTCTGACGATTTCTGACAAATCACAATCTTTGAGGTGCGCTGAGATTTTAAACAGGCAAGGGCTACGTGTCATTAAGGCACATGCCCACATTGTTTAAAATCCCTGCATCTTAACATTGCGAGAATGCAACACCCGTTGATCTGACGAAGATCGAAGGTCACACAAAATTGGTGTTACACAGGATATTTCTCAATAAAAATAATCAAGCCAAAATGCAAACAAAACACGGTCGATGAAGGTTTAAGCTAGATTTTAATGAAGCCTTTATTACGTTAGCCCACCCTTATGGTAAAAGTGATATGCCTATAACAAATTTTGAAAAAAGGGGGTCGCAAAGTTTTTTAAAGGCTAGGGTTAAATAATACAAGGCACTAGGGTTTTTCATGAATTCTACCCAGGGTTTTACCCAATTTCAAAAAAAATTAAGGCACAAAATTAGCATTTTTCACTATTGAATACACACAATAGAAATGGTGAAAAATCAGGGCAATAGAGACCTCAACTATATCAATAAAATTTAAATCATCCATATGAAATACATGTAATCTTGACTCATCTTCTTCCAGTCCTTCTTTATTAGGGTCAATAAACTCCTTAGTCTAGATAAGCCCTTCTTGAGGTACGCAAGGACTCCTTATCTAACTTCTTATCCTCTTAGTCATGGTATGTTGCCTTGTTCTTCTACTGAGTGAAATAGTATCCTTAAGATCTAATTCTTCTTCCTCAATCAATGTAGCCATAAGAAAAGTTGTAGCCACACTCCTTCTAGAGTTTGTTTGACTTCCAAGAGGAGGAGGTGGGGGACTCATGTCTAACTATGGTTTTATTTTAAGTTGCAGGGGGGGTTGGGGGGTGGGGGTGAACTAGTTATCTTATGTCCCTTTGAAACAATTTTCACCTCTTTAAACTTATCAACAACTAATCCTTACTAATCAATCACAACATTCAACCCACCAATAATAGTTTACAACATTATGCATATGAAAACATGAAATATCATGCAACACATTCAATCACATATTAACTCCAATATTTAACATGGAAACTTGATGTGGGTAAAAACCAATATGGGAATCGTTGCTCAAAAAGAAATTCACTCGAGTGAGCTTGATTAAGAACTGACCCTATTAAAGGTTATAATCACATTTTCTAGATGTGACCCTATTATAGAATTTTCACCAAAGATCATTTACATCTATCACTCTTCAAAGAGTGGCCTTATTAAAGGACTTAGTACATTCATTAGAATGTCACTTTGCTAAGGATTTATAAATAGGATTGTTAAATCCAATTGGTTAAGAGAGTTTATGCTACAATTGTTAGAAAGTAATGTTGGAAACTATAATTGAAACAATTGTTGTTTTGTCATTTATGTCAAATCTACCGATGAGACATGTTGCTATCTAATCTAAATGTCATATCTATTTGATTGATGTAGATGATTTGAGATATTGCTCATAACAAAAGCACCTAGAGGAAAGGTTGAGTTATGAAAAGGAAGCTACAATGGACATTTTATTAGTTAGACTTTGACAAGATAATTAGATTGTTTATATTATGAAGACATGTGAAGAGACTGACAGATTGCATAAGCTTGACCGACCACCAAAGTAAAAGATCAAGGAATGTTGAAGTTCATGCCAAGTGATACTACTGTCAACTGAGTCATTGTATGTATCGAGAAAATTTAGTGTTGACCGAGCATCAATATTGACCGAGTGATAGAGTTGATGCCAAGCTAGAAGCTCTATAGCGACTGAGGAATTTAGTGATGATCGAGTGTCAGGACTTAGTTTTAGCTGAGGAACAACATTTTAGTTTTGTGAGAAATTGTGATTTCTAGTCAACTCTATTGATTTTCTTGGGATGTGGAAAGCTTCTTGAAGATAAGAATTGATGTGTTGGATCATTTAATTCAAGGAGAGGATTAGTTAAGATACTAAATGAATGAATTTTGTGAGAAGTTTATAGATAAGGGATAGAGATGAATAGATACAATGAATCTATTGGATCAAATCATAAACCCTAAGATCTGAAAAGGACTAGAATTATCTATTTAAGGAGGCATGGAGGTAAACTTTAGTGAGAGATACATAAAGAAGAGCAGAGAGCAAAGAAGTGCGTGTTTGACAGATTTCCAATGAGATGGAACAAAGTTGTTGAGGTTGATAAGAAAATTTAAGTAGAAGGCTTAAAATTTTGTGAAGAGAAGGGTGAATGCTTGAAGGGATGTTGCCAAGGAAATCAAGGACAAAGATGATAAGGAAAACTTATCAAGGAATCACGACATGAATTGAATAGAGATCTAAAACTGCAAAGTGAGTTATAATCATATAGATCAAATGCTATTATTTTCTTTCTAATCATTGTAAATAGCTTCTATTAAAATTATTTTAATCAAAGTTGAACTAACAGTCATTAAGGACTTAACAGTCTATGCAAATCCTTTAATTGGGTGACATTCTAATTATATGTTCTAAAGTCCTCTAACAAGGCCACTCCTAATGTAGTGCAAGGTAGGAGAATCTCCAAAGGAGATGTCCAAACCCCTAGCAAACAACCACACAATGAAAACAATAATAATGCAAGATCTGATACCAAATCATAACTCTTTATTCATAGATATAACTAATTACATGCAATATGCTAGCCTGTAAGGCCTTCCAGGTTAGGGCCAAATACAAACAACAATTACAAGATAAGTTTTGTAAGATCCAATAAGATCCACTTGCAAACTCGATTCTAGCTAGTCCAGATACACAACTCGATAAGAGTACCAAGGAAAATCCACACTTGTACCCTTAGGTCCACCAAGCAATCCTTTGGTTCTCAAGCTACAACCCTAGCTCTACAAAATTCGCATCTACACTTCATCCCCTTCTCCAAGATGGAATGACAACTACTGCCTAAAGACTCCACAAAACCCCTTACTTATACCCAACTAAGCCACAAGTTGGACCAACTCATTAAAAACTAAATAAAATCCCTTACATTAAATATAGGTTGAGCCACAAGTCATCCACAATACAAATTAAATACCCATACATAAATTAAATGCCAAAAGTTGGCTCACAAACAACTCGGCACGAACAAAATCAAGACCAATACTGGCACTCAACACATACAAGAATGTTCAAGACCAATAGGTTCACTCAGCACATGAAGGAACATTTAGTTAACACAAGATTGCTATAGTAACTTGACATCCACTAGGAGCTATAGTAACTCGATATGCACTAAACAACTTGGCAACAACAAAAATTGGATACCACTGGCACTCAACTCCAACATGCAGGATTGCAAGAAAGCCTAGGATGCTCCTACATCAACTCCTAACAAGGCGATTAAATCCTTTAACCAGGTCACATTTAATAGTGTGTATTGTAAACTTTAATAGGATTGGCTCCTGATAGGGCTCACTTCAAAAGAGTGAAAAGTACTGACATGTTACTAGTGATTTTTCCCAAATTGGGTCTCCACATTAAATCCTAGAGTCAAACTTGTGTTGAATCTTTTATGGTGTTTTACTTTTTAAATATTTACATTCAGCAAGTCTTTTATATTAGGACAATAAACTATTAGTTAATATTGTTATTCAAACTATAGTAGAGACCGAGGTGTGAGATAAGCAGATCAAAAAATGTTTAAGAGTTTGATTGTTTAATTGGTAATAATGGACCTTGAGTAACTGATTCACCCTCCCTCTTAGTTATTCTAAACATTATAACAATTGGTATTAGAGTGCTGGTGCTTTTAAAGAGAAGTTTGAAAGTATTCAAAGCTAAAGATCATAACTCGCAAAAGGGAGGTACCGAAGCTGAACAAAGAGAACTTTCCTTCATGGAAAATGCTAATGAGGTTACATATAGCCAGTATTGGTAATGCTACAATAAACTTTGTGGATAGTGAATATGTGAAGATAACAATATTTCCTCTGACTACTCAACAACTAAAAGAAAGCAAGAACAAAATTAGGCAAGGTTGGAGATTGCTTCAACCTTGAGCTATGTCGAGTTCGATGACATAAAAGTTTGTGATAGTGCAAAATAAATGTGGGATAGATTGAAGACCGTATATGGAGGAGATGACAATGTTTTGAGAGCCAAATCAAAAAGGCTAAGGGGAAATTTTGATGAAATGAAAATGATAGAAGGTGAGAACATAGAGCAATATTGCACACGAATCAAGGAAATTGTAAATGTTATTCAAGGTGCAAATGGAAAAATTAAAGATTAAACAATGATAAGAAAGGTATTGAGGACTCTACTTGCTATAGATTCCATTACGGTTTTTGCAATACAAGAGCTAAGATGCACTCCATGTAACAATTTGAATTTGGAAGGTGTGATTGGTAGACTTACTACTTTTGAGATGTCTAATTTTGATAATTACACACCTACTACCATTAAACTTGATTTTAAGTCACAATTGGTTCTTAGAAAAAGAAAAGACAAACATGTGAAGAGTGACAGTGACACTTCTTATGATGAACTTGATGAACTTGAAGCACTTATTGCAAAAATATTTGGAAGGGGCAAAGGTAAATACAAAGGTAAACTACCTATAGTTTTTTTTTCATGAAATAAGGTTGGTCATATTGTTGGAAGATGTCCTAGTAAAGAAAACAAGGATGAGAGAAAGGAAAACAAGTACAAAGGAAGGAGAGATGACTGAGGCTACAAGAAGAACAAGGATGACAAAGGTAAGAAACCCTATTACATTGCTAAAGAAGAAACTAACGCTAGATCTGAGAGTAATGATGATGAATTTGTTTATGTTGCTATGAAAGAAGATTCTGATGAAGATGAGAAAATGGCTTTAATTTCATATGTGAAAAAAAGTGATAGATGGATAATTGATAATGGTTTCTCCAATCGTATGACTAGTGATATAAATAAATTTGAGGACATTAGACCATAAAAAGGTGGTTGTGTTAAATTTGGTAATGATATTCCATGTATTCTAAAAGGTAAAGGGACTATTCAATTGAGTGACAAAATCAAGTCTGACAATGTTTACTGGGAGAAAGGACTTACTCTAATTTGTTGAGTGTTTCACAGTTAAACAAATTGGGGTACCAAGTGGTATTCCATCACAAAACGGCCAAGATATATGATGTTGATGGTAAGCTAATTGGAATTGGTGATTAGATAAGAGGTAACTTGTTCTATCTAGATTTATCTAATGAGACGTGTTTGTTTGCACAACAAGAAGATGTTTGGTTATGGCACAAAAGGTTATGTTATGTAAATTTTGACAATTTGGTGAGCACTATTAAAATCAATAAAGTAAGAGGGTTGCCAAAACTAAAGAAGCTTGAAAATGCTATATGCAAATAATGTCAATTGGGGAAAATGACAAAGTCTAGTTTCCAAAGCAAAACATACACATCCAGTGATATTTTGGAATTGGTCCATACTGACCTATGTGGACCTATTGATGTTCAAATTTATTGTGGAGATAAATATTTCATTTTTTTTGTAGATGAATTACTCTAGGATGATGATTGTAATGTTTTTCAAAGCTAAATCTGATGCCTTTCAATTATTTAAGTGGTATTTGGTCAGAGTTGAAAAATAAACATGGAAGAGTCTAAAGAGTCTAAGATCTAACAGAGGTGGTGAATTCATTTCCAACAAGTTTAATACATTCTGAAATGACAGAGGAATTAAGAGATGGATTTAAGCACCAAGGACCCCTTCTCAAAATGGGATAGCTGAAAGGAGAAACATATCAATCATGGATTGCACTAGAACATTGATGATGGAGAAGAATGTATCACAAAAATATTGGGGAGAATTTTTTAGTACTACTGTCTATACCTTGAACAAAGTGCAAGTCAAGAAAGGTATAAATGCTACACCTTTTGAACTATGGTATGGATATGCTCCTAATGTGAAATATTTTAAAATCTTTGGAAGAAAATGCTACATACTTAAAGATAATATGAATGGAAAACTTGATGTTAAGAGTGATGAAGGTATATTCCTAAGATACTCCACCAAGAGCAAAGCTTACAAGTGTTTAAACTCTAACACTAACAAAGTTGTGGAAAGTGCAAATATGAAAGTTGATGAATTTGCAGAAAGAAATGATGTTGAATGTAAGAAAGAACATGAAGATTACAATACATTCATATATGTGAATGATAGTTCTCCAAGAACTCCTAAACAATGAAATAGAGTTGTAGTTCCCCAACAGACAGGGAATATTGAGGTGCAAAAATTGATTGTCGAGCAACAGACAGTGGGTGTCGAGCAACAAGTCGAGGATGTCGAGTCACATATAGAAAATGTCGACCATCAGATAGGCAATCTTGAGCTTGTAGAAGTAGAACCTGAACCTAAACAAGAAAGAGATAATGAGCTTGAAATTATTTTTCAAGATAAACTTGTTGAAGAACAAAGAAGGAGATCATCTGTGCTAGCTAAGTATGTAAGGAGACATCATAGACTCGAATAAATTATTGGAGATGCAAAATCTAGTGTTATTACAAGGAAGAGACTTAGAAGTGATACATTATTACTTTGTAAATTTGAGCCCAATTCAATGAAAGATGCTCTAAATAGTGAGGATTGCATTTAGGTAATGAATGAAGAAATTGAACAGATTAAGAAGAACAACACTTAGACCCTGGTACCTAGACCAAAGAACAAAAATGTTATTAGAACAAAGTGGGTTTTCAAGAATAAGCTAAATGAAAAAGGTGAAGTTACAAGTAACAAGGCAAGATTGGTATGCAAAGGATATGCTCAAGAAGGAGTTGACTATGGAGAAACATTTGCTCACGTAGCAATATTGGAAGGAGTTGGATCTCTTCTTGCATATTCAACCTACAAAAACTTTAAGGTATATCAAATGGATGTAAAGTCTGTATTTTTTAATGGTATACTTGAGGAAGAAGTATACATAGAACAACTTGGAGGATTTGTGTACCCAATCAAGAAGATTATGGTATATAAACTGCACAAACCTCTATATGAATTGAAACAAGCTCCAAGAGCATGGTATGAAAGACTTCACAAATACTCGGTGAAGATTTTTTTTGAAAGGACAAATGATAACAATAATCTATACTTGAAGACTGGTAAGAACAACGAGGTATTGACATTTGAAATCTTTGTTGATGACATTATATTTGGAAGAAAAGAAGCATTATGCAAATCATTTGCTGATGAAATGAAGAAGGAATTTGTAATGTCAATATTTGGTGAAATCAAATTCTTTGTTGGTTTTCAAGTATATCAAATGAAGTCTAGTATTTTCATTACTTAGTCCAAATATATCAAGGAGATACTAAATTTTTTTTGAATGTAAGAATCAAGACTAGTGAGCACACCTATGTCTACAAGACATAAGTTATCTAAAAATGATGAATCTACCAATGTGAACCAAACACTATACAAATCAATGATTGGAAAACTATAATATGGTGTTCATAGTAGACCTGATATTGCATTAGTTGTTGGGATAATTGCTAAATTTTCAAAAAATCCTAAGGAGAACCATATGATGACAATGAAAAGGATATTGAGATATCTAAACTGTACAAAAAACCATGGATTGCATTAAAAGAGAAGTGATAGAATTGACCTAAAGATATTCATTGACTTTGATTGGGCATGAACTATTGATGACATGAAAAACACTAGTCGAGATGCATTCTTTCTAGGAAAGAGATTGGTGTCATGGACAAGCAAGAAACATAACTGTATTTCCCAATCAACTGTTGAAGTTGAGTATGTGGTCGATGCAATAAATTGATCAAACATTATGTGGATCAAATTATTATTGAAAGGAATGAAAGAAGAAATTACAGATCCAATGGTTATCTATTGTGATAATGCAAGTGCTATCGACATATCAAAGAATATTGTTATGCACACAAAAATTAAGCACATTACTATCAAGTATCAGTACTTGAGAAATCCAATTCAAGACAAAGAAGTAAAGTGACAATATGTACACACCAAAGAACAAATAGCTAACATATTCACTAAAGACTTACCTAAAGATGGTCATGAATATCTTAGAGGTAAACTAGGGGTGATTCTCCTAATAAAAGCAACTTAAGGAAAGATGGTGTTATGCATCAAATGTGCTAATCAGAATATCTTACATATTGATGCAAATAGTTCTACATTAGGAAGTGCCTAAGGTAGTCAAGTAAATTAAAGAAGAAGAAAAACATAATAAAGCAGTCATATATTGATGATAGAATTCAACCCTGACATGTACTTTGAAGAAAATGAAGCCAAGAGAGATGGTGTCTTTGGCATTGTTGTCAAAGAGGGAGAGTATGTATACAAGATTATAAAAGGGAGAGTATATATATATAAGAGAGAGCATGTATACAAGATTATACAAGATTACAAAGTTATAAAAGAGATTGTATCCAAGATGTAAGAGGGAGAAATATCTATGATAGAGGGAGTGTCATAAATTACATGGATGAAATTTAGAATGAAAGTAAGGATATTTGTTACTTGTGGAAGTAAACTCTTTTGGATTGGATGTTAACAAAGAGGGAGCATGTATTCATCAACTAATATTATTGAGTGTTTCCATCAATGCCAAAGAGGGAGATTGTTGAAAACTACAATTGGAATAATTGTTGTGTTTTCATTGATCTCAAATCTACTGATGAGACATGTTGTTATCTTATCTAAATGTCATATATATTTGATTGATGAAGATGATTTGATAAATTTCTCATAACAAAAGCACCTAGAGGAAAGGTTGAGTTATGAAAAGGAAGCTACAATGGACATTTGATTAGTTAGACTTTCACAAGATAATTTGCTTGTTTATATTATGAAGACATGTGAAGAGACTAATAGATTGCATAAGATTGATTGAGAAATCGAGTAAAAGATCAAGGAATTTGAAGTTTATGCCAAGTAATGCTAGTGTCAACCGAGCCACTATAAGTGCCGAGCAAATTCAGTGTTGAGCGAGCGTAAGTATGAATCGAGCGACAGTGTTGATGCTAAGCCAGAAGCTCTATAGCGATCGAGCAATTCAATGATGATCGAGTGTTAGAACTTAGTATTAGCCGAGGAAAAACATTTTAGTTGTTTGTGAGAAACTGTAATTTCCAACCAATTCAGTTGATTTCTTGGTATATAGAAAGAGTGTTGAAGATAAGGATTGACATGTTGGATCATTTAATTCAAGCAGAGGATTGGGTAAGAGACCTGATGAATAAATTTCATTAGAAGTTTTTAAAGAAGAGATAGAGATGAATAGATACAATGAATTTATTGGATCATATTATAAACCCTAAGAGCTACAATGATTGTGAAAAATGACAAAGGACTAGAATTATCTATTTAAGGAGGCATAGAGGTGAAATTAGTGAGAGAGACATGAAGAAGAGGAGAAGGCAAAGAAGTTGTGCATGTTTGAAAGATTTACAGCGAGATGGAACAAAGCCGTTGAGGTTGATAAGAAAATTTAAGTAGAAGACTTAAGTTTGTTGTGAAGAGAAGGGTCAATGCTTGAAGGGTTTCTAAGACAATTGAGGACATAGATGACAAGGAAGGCTTATTAGGGATTCAACACATGAACTAAACATAGATCTAAAACTGCAAAGTGATTTGTAATCATATAGATCAAAACCTACTATTTTATTTCTAACCATTATAAACAATTTGTATTGAAATCCTTTTAATCAAAGGTTGACCTAACAACCATTAAGGACTTAATGGTCTGTGTAAATCCTTTAACTGGGTGACATTCTAATGGAATGTTCTAAATTCCTCTGACAAGGCCACTCCTAACAAGATGATTAAATCCTTTATCCATTCCATATTTAACAGTGTGTATTGTAACGTTTAACAGGGTTGGCTCCTAACAGAGCTCACTTCAGAAGAGTGAAAAAGTGGTGACATGTTGATGGTGGTTTTTCCCAAATTGGGTTTCCACGTTAAATCCTAGTATCAAACTTGTGTTGAATCTTTTATGGTGTTTTACATTTCAAATGTTTACATTCAACAAGTTTGTTATATTAGGATAGTAAACTACTAGTTAATATTGTTATTTAGACTACAATAGAGATAGAGTTGCAAGATAAGCAAAACACCCCCCCTCTTAGTTATTCTAAACATTCTAACAATTAACAATGAAATGATCTATAGAAATAGAAAATACCTTTGCTTGTTCAAATCTTCTTTCTTCTCCTTGACTTCTTCACACTCTTCCCTGTTGGATGATCAATATACACTTCATGCAATTCACTTTCCTACACTCGATTCACACTTTACTTCAACTTTGTTCTAATTAGTGTATCCATATGTACTTGTTCAATTATCAACAACATCAATATTATTTATCATCCTTTATATAGGAAATATTTGTTTCTTAATCACATTCATTAGGGTTTCCCTGATTTCCTCTAAACATCTCAACTTGCATACATTAAATTTGTTGCTCAAAAAATGTTGCATGAATCATGCTAGCTACAATTCACCTTATAATATAGGAATTTTGTTATCATCAATCTCCACCTAGTGATTTTCACTTCACCTTCCTCTTATCTATATCGCTACAATTATCTCCACCACAAAGCAACATGTCCTTTCAATTTAGTCTATGCCAGCCTCACTCTGAGTAGATCTCCAATATCCTTTAGCTCAAAGTAGTCTTTTGTGTCACCAATCCAATCAATTAGGTCTTCATGACTCAAGCAATTGAGAAATTAGAAAAATCTATCTTATGCTTTAGTTTCAACCGAGTTCTAGATCGATCCAATCAAGAAGATCTCTACATGTAATCAATTCTATCTTCACCACTAGATCCAACAACCTTAAAGTCTTCAACAGATTTCTCAAAACCATTATTTGTTCTCATTTTCCTCGGTACACCATCTATAGCTCTCATGATCTCAACAACCATATCATTCTTCATTAATTCCATCTCAGATTTGGAATATGTTCTAACCTTTTTTGGAATCTTAATCTCCACAACATTACAAAGATTTGCAATTACCCTAGGGTCCAATCCTTCAAAGGTATCTTCCAAGATTTTTGAAAAGCCAAAGTAACAATCACCCTTAACCTTCACTATAATACTACCTAATGTAGTACAAGACTAGATGTACCCACAATGGAGGTGATCTAGTCTCGAACAAATAATGCCACAATAGAAAATACAACATAAGATACAAGATATGATACCAAACTTAGCTATTTTTTTCAAAAAAATATCTAATTACATGCAATGCACCTAGTTGTAAGTCCTTCTCATTTATAACCAAATACAAAAAAGAATTACAACAATAGTTTTGCAAGACCAAAATAACTCCTAGCTAGCCTAGACATGTAACACAACAATGCTTTGATAGAAACACCAAGCAAGATCTAAACTTGTTCTCGCAAGCCACCAAGAAATCTTCTTGTTTCCCAAGCCCACACCTAGCTACTAGCTCTACTACAAAGCTACTCAATTCCTTCCTAAATCTTTGTTACTCCCACTATGCATTTACTACATCTCTCCTACAACACTACCCAAAACCTTCTTAATTACTTGCACAACCACAAGTCATCTAAAACTCAAATAAACATATTATGCCTTATTTAGCTTACAAAAATCATTAAATGCACATAGAAAAAGAACTAAGACCCCAAATAAGTCCACACACATCCCAATAATGATCGAGCACCACTTCCTTACAACTGAGTCCACCAACTCCAAGGTAAAAACCCACTCTAACATACAAGATTACCAACTACCCCAAGGTGCTCTTGCATTAGAAAAACTCTATCAAGTTCATAAGGCCAAATGTCTAGAACCATGTTACCTACAAAATTCTTAACCACCTTTTCATCAAGAATATAATATAAACTACGGTCATGATTAATTTGGAGGAATAAATGGCCCTTGGATGAGAGGTTGCAAATACAAGGCCACACATTACCTTTACAATGCGCATGTCTAATGTTTTGTGTGGGATACTACATTCTTGGAGGAATTGATCCCAATCCAAGTTCTTGAGTTCAGTATCCTAGATGTCTACATGTTTTCCCATCATCTTGGACTATATGGGTCTCCCTTGGGACTTATATAGCATTAGCAAGGGGACACTAGCTTGATCCTTGCAGATGATGACACCATTTAGAGTCTTGCGTGTAAGGCACTTATTAGCACCATGAAACAATATAAGACCCTATCATTGAACTTACCCTCATTATAACAAACTAACTTAACTAACTTACTCGACATACTAACTGTATTATCCTTGGAGTAGTCAAAGGTGAGAGAATGAACATAGTGTAGAAGATCAAAATCGAAAGAAAATGTAAGAAACGTGATTTTTTTTGAACTTTTAGGGCCTCAAGGTTATCAAAAGACTGAAATAAGTTTTGAAATGGGTGGAAAGAGGGTAAGGGATTCGGTGACATAGAGATGTGATGGTGTCAGAGTTCAAAACTCTAACTGGTTTGAAGCATGACTACAACTTGACCAAAAAAGGGGTGGGTGTTAATGACTTTCTAAGGTATCATAGTCTGAAACTTTGAACACTCTAAAACACCATAAGGAATTGACTTAGGGAGGACAACTAAAGAGGCCAAGGTTTCAGGAATGGTGATGTCCAAAACAACAAACACCCCAAGACATTGACGCTAGGGTGGGCTTAGACAAAACAAGGGGTTTGGAGGTACAATGAAATAGAAAGAACAAGCGAACCCAAAGCTATGGTAAGACCCTTGACTTAAAAAGGAAAAATAAAGAAGACGTAAGATAGCATAAACATGAAGTCACATAAAAATGAAATAAACCCTAGAAGGCAAAAAGTTCATACAAGAAAAATTTGAACCTTAATAGGGGAGAAAAGAAAAATGAAATACACCTGGAGCAATAAGATTTTGGACACAAACCTTCAAACACAATTGTAAGTTCAAAGAAAGCCTATAAACACATAAGCATACACAAAGCAGTCAAGCACCAAAGACAAAATGATAAAAATGAAACCCTCAAGCATCCTTTTATAGGCATATGTCTTGTTAGTGCCAACGGGCATTTATTGGGGGCATATGTGTTTCAAACCTTGAACATTATGAAAGTCTGAAACTTTGATCGACCTTAAGATTGGGTGTCCAAAGGTCTTTAAACTTATAGACTTTCACAAATTAAAGATCTTTGAAAGTCTAAAAGTTGTCATCCTCAGGACTTCTTTAGACAGTTTTCAAGTGATTGGACATGTTAGAAATATTGGTGTCTAAGACATTGAGAACTCTAAAATATTAACTTACCTGGTGGGCTCAACCATAAAAAAAATGATACAACAAGGGGAATTTGGGGTTATGGAATTATCGAACAACTTCAACTTCAAAATTCTAAAAGTCTGAAAAAGTCCATGACTTAGCCAAAAGACCATAAGGACTCAAAATTTAAGAAACTAAAAGACCCAAAATGACAAGCCAACTTACCTACCTATGTCAAGGGAATAACCCAACCATCGAGATCACTTAGAAGTGAAAACCTTTTTACTGCAAAGCGAATCTCCTATTAGTAGAAAGTATTGAAAGGCAGAAAAAAGCAAGGGGTCCCCATTGAAAAAGTTAAAAATGGGGTGTGTGATATGGAACCACAACACTTCTTCATATTTTGAGGAGATTACTTTGTCTTTGGTGGTTGTTCACAAGAAGCTAACACCATTGGTTCCTTGTTTGTCACCTTATATGAGGCTTGATCCTGATTATTTCATGACATCTTTATCAACCAAGGACATGGCAACATGTGAGCATACTTCAGGGACTTCATAGTTTACTCAAATTCCCCTCCCTGCTTCCTATCCACTACAAGAAGCCTTGTTGCATTTGTACTTAGTATCTCTTCTTTCTAAGAAAAGAAATCTTGTTTGTAGACATTGAATGTTTCACCTTCAAGCACTCATTGTCCTTGAAGGACATTACTCATGATAGGGGGATATCATGTCTCATTATTTCCTTCCTATGGGGGATTGTAGATTGTATATGTATGATGTGTGTCATAATTGGAGTCTTGATTACTCTATTCATCGATGCATCTTGTTTTCATCTCTCTTTTTGGAGGAGAATTTTTTCCATGAGGTTTTCCCTCTTTGTCCACTTTATTAGAGATTGCATTACTTTTGCACTTTCATATTGTACATGGGTACCTAACAGGACTTAGTAGCTAAGACCCATCATGCATTACCATCTAGCAAGGTAAGCTTATGTGCATTCCCCTCAATTGTACTTAAGGGGAGGTGTTGGCGTAATTAAATATATATACTAATTACACTTTACTTAAGTTTACTTAGGATAACACATTTACATATTAATTGTCATGTGTACACATAAGAGCTTGCATTTTATTTTAACACATGGTGGAGGTAGTTATTATCTCATACTTCTTTATGCATGAGATCCACCTCTAGTGCTCCTATCACATTATCATCCTCTCATCATTGCACATGTTGCATATACTTTGTTGTAAAATGAATGATGATTCACCAATGGTGGACATAGGATTCTATCTTGTGCATCACTCTTAATTATCATGCATTGCCTATATAATCTAGTATATCTACATTGTAAATCATTGGACCATTGTATTTCATTGTTAATCATTATTGAATCCAATCAATTGATCATATCATTTTACCTCTCTCTTTGTGTTATTCATCAGACTTCTAGACCTTAACATTTTCATTCTTTGAATTAGATAAGTTATTACATGATATCATAATAATATCAAAATTCTTACACACATATACTCTATATCATAGTTCGAAAACTCGCCGAATACTCAACGAGTTATTCCCAAAAAAATTTGTAGGATTCAAGTACTCAGCCCAAGTGAAAAAAATCGTTGATTAATTAGTGAGTAATTAGCGAGTTTTTGTTAAAAACTCATGATGACAGTCATAGTTAAAAACTTGCACGCTGTGATGGCAATATAGGGCAAAGAGTCCATTTTTTTTGTAGTGTCAGTTGCATTTGTGCAATCTAGAGGCTTGAGGTGTGGAGAGAAGAGGGTTTGGAGGCATTCTTAGGTGATTGGAGTAGATTTGTAGAGGACTCTAACTAGCTTTAGAAGACAAATCTCTTTACAGGTATGTTCTTTTTATCACAGTTGGAAAACTTTTTTTTTATAGTTTTAAAAAATATTCTATTGTTTTTGTTGTTTCTTATAAATGAATTCAAATCATTTTAAATCATTTTAACTCTATGTTTGAATCATTTGAAAGCCATTCAACTCTATGTTTGATATTTTTTTGAAGAATATGTAAGATTTTATAAAAGCAAACCCTAGTTGTTCTAACTTTATTTATTCAATTTTCTATAAATTTATGTGTAGGGCAGCGATTAAGCATTAAAAAATTATGACAAATCTACATGAAGAGTGGCCACAAACACCATGCCCATTTGGATATGTACGCACTCGACCTATAAATGCAAGAGATAAGGCATGGCGGTATGCCTATGAAGCTCCAAACAATGTTGGGAAGGTTATATGCATTCCATGTGAAAAACTTAATTTTGGAGGCATAAACTACTTCAAATACCACCTTGCAGGCATAAAAAAACATGAATAAAATCCTTGTCTCAAGGTAATTGAAGAAGAAAAAAATTCATCAATACCCTACTTGTAGCTGTTGAAGAGAAAAAATTGAATAGGGAGAGTGTGAAATTAGTTATGAGGGCAACCATAGTCGAATCTCAAGGAGCTCCTTTTGCTATGCAAGAAGAATAAGAAGCACTTCAGAACATACTGGGATCTCTTCGCGGCCCATGGATCCGCAAACAAAATGCCTATTTTTTCAGTTCCACTTCTTCTACATTTCCCAGTTCTTCATCACCATTCGCATTAGGGATAGGGAGTTATTTTGTGTCTAGGAACACAATTGGATCCCAACCATCATTAGAGAGCACTGGATGGTACAAGGAGGTGCATGAGTAAACTGATATCGTAGCAGCTAATTTTTGGTTTTACAACAATATGTCAATGTATGTGGCTGATAGTTCCTATTGGTTGAATTTGGTGAATGCAATTTCAATATTAGACAAAGGGTACAAGCCACCTTCTCACAAGGATTTGAGTGGAAGGTTAGTATTTTACTATTTAGTAATTGTAAATAATTGTGATTCACTTAAGTTCATTGTTATATTTTAAATCTTAATTGTTATTTCCTATTTTTTACTTACACTTTATTACACCTAAATTTTGTAGGTTGCTTGACCATGCAGTTGGTAGGGCAAGAGTATTGATAGAAGATCAAAAGAAAGAGTGAAAGAAATATGGTTGCACCATTTTATCTAATGGGTGGATAGATGGAAGAAGTAAAACCATTATTAATTTCTTGGTTGCTTGCAAAGATAATGTTGTGTTTTGAAAATCTGTTGATGCCTCCAACAAAGTGAAAAGTGCACACACATTGACTTTAATGTTGGAGTATGTTGTCACGGAGGTGGGAGTAGATAATGTGGTGCAAATCATCACAGATAATGCAACAACATATGTGGTAGCAGGTAAATTTAAATTTTTATGTTCAATATGAATCATGAATGTAATGCAATGGTATTATTCAATTTAGATTTGATGTAAATATGAAAAGTTTGTAACTAATTATTTATTTTTTATTAATCTTTTAGGTAGAATCCTCCAAGAGAGGCATCCCACACTTTTTTGGTCACTTTGTGTAGCACATGTCTTTGACCTTCTTTTGGAGGACAGAGGAGAACTTGATTGGGTGAGTCCGGTTGTGGAAGATGCTAGGCGAGTCACCAAATATATCTATAATCACCCATGGGTTCTCAGTTTGATGAGAAAGACCACTAAATGAAAAGATTTGGTGAGACCCGCGATGACAAGGTTTGCAATGGTGTTCTTGACATTGCAAAGTATTCTCCACCAGATATTGGCTCTAAAACAAATGTTTGTGTGTGCTGATTGAGTTGCTGCATCTTACTCAAAGAAGCCCGAAGGAGAGGCTGTGACACATATAGTCTTTGATAATAGTCTTTTTGCAAAGGCTAAGGAGATTGTGGAGGTAACTTCAAGAATCAAGATTCAAAACATTATATTCTTAGTTGATTCAAGTTTCATTATTAATTCATAACTTACTATGTTATTAACTAATTTGTATTTTTCAAATTTCAAATGTAGATGTCTATGCCCCTGGTTAGAGTCTTGTGCATATGTCATGAGCAACAACCCCTAATGGGAGGTCTTTATGAGGCCATGGATAAGGCCAAAGGGGCTGTTAGAAATTATGATCATGCGAACAGACTCAAATTTGACCCCATTTGAGAAATAATTGATAGGAGGTGGAACAATATGGTCCACCAACCCATTCATGCAGCAGGCTACTTCCTCAACAAAAAATTCAGGTACTATGATTGTCCTTGAAGTTGAGATTTTACTTTGACTTTATTTTACTTTACTTTTTAAGGTTGTGTAGTAAGACTCATTTTCTCTTTGTTTTAGGGCTGACGATTCCTACTCAGATGCTAACAGAGAGGTCATGGAAGGTCTCTCTAAATGCATTGAGAGAATGATATCCAATGAAGCAGAGAGAGAGACCTTATTGTGACCGAACAACAAGTCTATGTGGAATCTAAGGGTAATTTGTTCTCTTCTATGCTAGCAAAGAGAGCAAGAGCTACTCAAGCACCAAGTAAAGTGTCAAACTTTAAAACTTTTGCAAATTGATAAGTTGTGTTGCCTGGTTATCTTTTTTCATTGCTTTATAACTTTTTATATTTTATTTTGCAGATGTTTGGTGGGCAAGTTGGGGTGGCAATATCCCCAATTTAAAGAATTTTGCTCTCTGAGTCCTACGCCAACCTTGTAGTGCATCCGATTGTGAGCGCAATTGGAGCTTATTTAAGTCCATCCACACAAAGAAAATAAATAGAATGACTCAAAGATGACTTAATGACCTTGTTTATGTGCACTATAATCTTAAATTGTGCATAAAAAGGGCACAGAGTTCAACACTACCTGATCCACTTGATCTGGAAGAAATAGATCCTTACTCTGATTGAATGACACAAGAGCTAGGTCCATTGTTTTCACTAGATGAGATTGTTGATTTGGAAGGGCAGGTCATGAAGGGGGATGCTGGAACAGATTTTTATTTCACAATGGATGACATTGAGGACGAGAACAATGATGATTCAAGCTCAGAGGACGAGGCATTACTAGTGCCACATATAGGAGATACATCCTCTTCCAGGACGCCAAGCCAATCAGTAGGGATGTTGAGCGAGGAGGCATAACCACAGACTTCACAGTCATACAACTCACACCTAATCCCAGTGCGAGGTACTTCTTTAAGGACTAGGACCCCTCGCTTTCTGCAAGTGCAGTGAGAAAGAAGAAGATGTGATTGTATTGATGTATTTAGTATTTACTTCTAGTTTGACAAATTGAAACTATTTACTATTTTGCTTCCTGCCATGAGCATTTCGCATGAGAGTGTGATTTTGTACCCACTATGCATTTATATATCTAAACTCTGCTTGTTTATTTTGTGTTCTTTTTAATTAACTTACTAGATGCATCTTCTCATTAAATTTTGCAAAAAAAAAGTTTTCCTAATTAAATTTCAGTGATTTGTTTAGGTTTTCAAATTTTCTCAAAATTTCAAAAAAAATTGCCGAGTTTTTCTGGATTAAACTTTTAAGAGGCTTGGCGAGTTATTGACTTTGGCGAGTTTTCCAACTATACTCTATATATCAAACTCACAAAGAATAAAATTAAATACACATTACTCGAACTTAATTACAAAGATTCCATAAACTTCGTTAGATTACATGCATTAAATTACTCAAACTAAATTAATTGATTCAAAGCGTCATCAAAATCGATTTGCCATCATAAATACATTTTAGAGTTAAATTGTCTGATGCAAATAATTAAACCTTCACACTAATATAGTCTAAGATTTAACTTAGGGACTCTGTAGTTACAATCGAGCCATTCGGGCAGCGCAACGGCATTTCTTTTGGTGCAAGCTAATTTCGGTTTCTAACTTAATTGTCGAGAAAAGATAGTATTTGCAGTTGAACTGCTCAGCGGGTATTCAGCGGAGAAGTCGAAACCGTTTAATTGAGATTTTGTTCGTGAGCGTGGGTTGCGGAAATTGTCGGAAATCGCCATTCTCATTGCTTGCCAGTTAAATCAAAGAAGGATACGCAGGCGGGATTCACAAGTCTTCCTAGGTATTTTAAGCTTAAGGTGGATGATTCAATCTGCAATCTACACATCTTTCTCCAACTGTATTAAGATAATTTTCTCTGCATCTTGTTGTCATTATTTGCGAAAAATTTGAAGCCGAAAAATACTTGATGATGAATGGTTCATTTAAGGTTTAAAAGTAAGTAGGAGGCAGAGATGCCTTATAGGCTTTTTGCTCTTTAGCAGTTTATTCTCAAGGGTATAGATGATTGAGGGAGGGTTTAATTTTTTCCTTTTTGGCATCTGGATTTTCATTCACATTGGAACTTTCGGCGCTTTGTTTAGTTGTTGGCGTCTTCGGAGGATAAGTTTTACCTGGCCAATTTAGTTTCCGTGTCATTGGTATGCAATGTGAGGATTTCTTAAATTGGCCAAAGCTTCAAAAGAAGGATACTAGTAGAGCAAAGTAGCAGAATGTCAACAGATATTTACACACTGGAGATCAAAAGATTAGGTGAATTATTTAAAAATCTCTAACTACGGTTCATTTAGCAGTTGGTAATTGGAAATGTGCTGACATCAACTTCTGCAGATGGCCATATTGGATGAAGGGTATAGAAAACTTCGTTTTATGAGGAGAATTGTATTTCACAAGACATTCCAAAGGGTTGGTTATTGCAGATGGCCATACTGAATGAAGGGTACATAAAACTTCAATTTATGAGGAGAATCGAATTTCACAACACATTCCGAAGGGTTGGTTACTTTTGATCTAACAAACCCTAAAATGTCCTGGAGACAGCTACGTTATAGAGTCTTTAGTTGAGTGATAATAAATTGGATATGCATGTGAGTTCTATAAGTATGAAGGTGAAAGTAGAGCTTCTAACATAACTAGAAAACAGGGTTAGAATTCCTCCTGAATGTTAAGGGCTCATTATTCTATTATTACTGTCGAAGAGAAAATGAGAAAGTTTAAGGGAAATATGCTATTATTTGTCATTTCCCATTGTGGATCTTGGCTGATGTGCTAAGACATTGGGGTGGATGGACAGTTGGGTGGTGAGAACTGAGAAATTAGATGCTTGTATCGAGTGCGGCAACTGCATTCTGCACGAAAGTCTCTTTCTAATTAACAAGACTGGAAAGTCTGAGCAAAAACTTGGGAAACTGAAAAGTATTATGATAAGAGTAGAGAAAGAATTGCTTTTGTTACTATCATGTTGAATATAGTGCGTAGAAATTAGAAATATGCACGGCACTCTTAACAAATTCTAGGGATTTAAAAAATAAAAAGTTTTTATTCTCTTACCTAAGAGAGTGTATGTTAAAACACAAAGTTTCCAAAGCCCTATGAAGTTTGCAAGCCTTTTTGACGTGATATCTTTTACTGTGGATTTTGATAAATAAATTTTCAGTTTGTGCCAACTTTGCCTCTCTAAACAAGTCTTTTAGATTGTTCTCTATTCTAATCGAAGTAAAACTTATAAATGAAATATCCTATTCTCAAAACTAATTCTTTCAAACTTTCCAGTGCTTTTATTTTTCTTCATTAGGTTAATAGTGAGCTAAAAAGGGATTAGATATACGTGAAATATTTTCAGTACCACGTTTTAGAAAATCTCACAAAATAACCCAGCAGATATGGATGGTTGCAGTTACTTTGGGTTAAGTTTTTTTTAAAGAGTGTAATGCTACTATCTGCAGGAAAAACAGAATAAAAGAGTAAACCCAGACATCAACATTCTGGTGAGCTGGAGTTACCATTCTAAGCTGCTAATTCATCTTTGAGAATAAACACTAGCTTGTTTGAAGCAATTAGTTCTCCATAAGCTCTGTCTCTGACACCTTCTCCATCTCTCACTCTGCCTTAGCCACTGCTGCCTCTGTATTCCTTACTCAGCACAGGAATTAACAATTGAGTGGAAATCAGGTTGAGAATTCTTACCCTTGCCTTCAGCGAGGAAGGGTTCTTGCTGCAAATCATCGCAAACAGCAAGCATGAAGGTGATATTCCAAGCAATAGAGTAGAAAGGCACTTAGAGGACTTCTTCCAAATTCAATTTTTAGTATTTACTATGAGAGAATGTTGCAGCAAGTGCAGTGCAGTACACACTGGCTTGCATTGCCCCCTCAGCATCCAATGTGGGCAATTGTTGAAATACTGGGCCTAGGTGATTGCTGACAAGCAAATGGTTGCTACCCTATCAACATCTATACACTTGGATTAAATGAAACTTTGAAAACCTACGTAAGTCCTCTTCTATGCCTTGAACATTTGTTCAAGAGCACAAACTCTAACAGTGAAATTCAGTGCAGTTGACACCTTCCGAGAAATATTCACCATACCTTTCTGCCTTACCTACACCAGAATAGCTGTGGTGGGGATGTGCTGCCTCCAATATCATGGTTAAATCCTTTTAGTCAGCCAGAAAATCCTTTTGAAGCATGATCTCAATGTACGTAGTATGTATAGAAAGATGTTTATCTATCACCATCCTTTTGATTTTTTAAATTTGCCACAGTTATCACTGTCAGCACTCACTGTCTCTAATGCTTGTTAATGTGTAGCTAGGTTGGAAATCTTCTAGGGCAGACTTAGTGCGCCTAATGGCTAATTAGCCTATTGGCCTTAACCATGTTGGTAATGAACTTTGTCATTTCAATCCTTGATTGGGTCTGACACTATTTGGGTGATTCATGTAATTGGGCAAGACCTATTATTTTGGCCAAGACCTACATGAATATAACTTGTAGTTAACAGATCTGATTCTATTCTTGGTGCCAAATCTTCAAGGCCGATTGGAGGTCTATTAAGAGGTGTTTATTCATATATATGCAAGGCTTTTACTTCAGCAATAGAAAATGAATTATGCAATGTATAGAATATGTAGTGTGCCTGGGGGTGATGATAAGAGATTATCGTCTATGGTTGGGAAGGCAACAAATCTGATAGTTTGCATGTGGTTAATGAGCACTACCATAAAACTAACAATGCTGTCATCTCTTAAAATATGAGAACATCACTGGTAATTCATAGTTTATGAATATTCTAAAACTCGCCAAGTTTTTCCCCAAATAACTTGTGATTCAGTGAGTTTTGGGAAAACACTCGGCTGTGCAGCGAAATTAGGGGTTAAATGCCCAAAAATGTTAGTTGCAGCATTGTTTGGTCATTTTTGCAGCTCAGGGGCAGGAGGATTTATACAAATATAACATTTAAGTATAAGTTTTCTTATACTTTAAGTTATATCTGTGTAAATATAGTTAGAATGCTTGAGAAAGGTTTCAGCTTCATAGGATTAAAAATGCAGATTCTAGATTTTGGGGGTTTTCAAAAAAATCCAGGTGTAGCCAATTTTCAGAATTCAGCATGCCTTCAGCAGTGTTATCTCCCACAGACTGTCCTGGCTATTTGAGGTCAAATTGAAGTTAGAACAATGATTTTCTAATGATTCTAATTCATTTTCTCACAAATCACTACTGATCCTGATAGACTTAGCTCAACCACTTGCTCACACTCAAGACAAACATTACTTTTCAGCATGCCAAAATTGCTCAAACTCATGCTTAGACTATCTTGCTATGATATATTTGCTTCTAGTTTTAAAGAAACTATTTACCATGATGTATTTAGTTTTATAGAAACTAACTACAATGATGTATTTACTTCTAGCTTTATAGAAACTATTTACTAGCGTGCTTCCTTCCATCAACATTCCATATGAGAATCCGATTTTGTACCCACTTTGCATTTATATATATCTAAACTCTGCCTGTTTCTTTTATGTTCTCATTAATTAACTCATTGGATGCATCTTCTCATTGAATTTTGTAAAAAAATACTTTTAATTAAATTTAAGCTATTTTTTAGGTTCTAAGTTTTTTCCAAGTTTTCTTTGGGCTTGGCAAGTTTTTGCCGAGTGAAGCTTTCCAACTGTGATTCTAAACGTTGTGATCCAAGATGAAACACCAAATCTTCAGCTCTCTCTTGAATAAGGATACTTATATGCTAAACAATGTATTTAGATTGTATGATCAAATGAGACAACCCCAAGGCTCCTTCTTATTGCCTCCTCAACAAGTGGCACAAATTCTTTGTGGAAATAAAGCCTATTCCCTTTGTTTAATGACTGCTATTTTTTCAAATGGTGTCATTCTTGTTGTTGTGAGATTTATGCCACTACAACATGCATAATCGAATACTTTGTATTCCGAGATGAAACACCAAATCTTCAACTCTCTCTTGAATAAGGATGCTCATATACTAAACAATGTATATAGAATTTATGATCAAATGGGTCAACCCCAAGGTTCCTTCTTATTGTGGACTTTTACTTAGTTATAATGTCGTGATATGCTACTAGCACAAGGGGACTTATGCTGTTCATTCTATAGACATCAGTATCTTCAACTATTTCTTTAACCAAAGAAATTGCAAAGCTTAAGGGTTGAGAAAGCTATTCTACTCCTAGAATGCAAGTAATGATGAATATCTTTGTAACTCTACTATGCTCAGTTTAGCAATTGACATCAACCAAGCTAGTGTGATCTCCTAAAGTAAATGTGTGATGTTCAAACTATTACAATTCTATTAACAACATCCATCAATCATATCAATGTGCTAGCAATAATCAAAGTTAAGCTTATGAATATGTTTGTTGCCCACACAAGGCTCTCTTATATTCAATAAGCAACTAGTGGTATGGTCTAAACAAGCTCAACAAAGATGCATCCAAAATATCTTCCAGTTAACTGAATGTGATTTCTAATTAATATGAAATGAAATCCTATTCGTAGTGAGAAAATGTAAAAACCATGCATTACTCCAAAGCAACACAAGTAAATGACCATGAAGACCAACAATAAATTAGCAATTACTTGGATAGCATAATGGCGGCAATTTCAACAAGTCTCCACTTAACGATTGATTTGAGTTGGCCTTTTATAGTACAAATACAATGAGTGGCCAACATAAATTCAGGATCAAGGGCCAAGATTTAGCTACCATAGCCCAAAGATAACTGCTAGCTACAAGAATTAAATGCTTGTCCAATTACAATAAAGCATCACTTTATGGGCCAATGAGAAAATTACATTGCTTTTATTGTTCAATGAGAAAATAGGGTAGGTAGAAGTGTTAGGTGGACTTCACATGCACACTTGGCATGATCTGATTGATTGTGCTTGGACTCGCTTATATGGAACTTTCTGATTGGTTGAAGATGAATGGGTGCCACCTCAGCAAGCTTTTTCTGTAGGCTATCATCTCTTAAGCTTTCAACTCAAATTCTTCTCCACCCTCTTGGAAATCTTCTCATTGCCATGATTTCAAACTTGTAAAAGTGAGGATGGCACGCTATGCATGAAATATCCCAAGTGGATATTTGCTCTGCTGCTGCTATAAATTTTATTTAAATAATTACATTCTCCTGTAAGTGTTTTAATTATCTTGCAGAACTAGATGGAAGTTGTAGAAGGAATGATTTTATTTGATATTTTTCAGAATAACTTGGTACATTGTAAAGGTGGTAACAACAACAAACAGATAACAATAACAATAGCTTGATACAAACATATGAAATTCTGGAAATGCTTTTCTCTGTGCCAATTAGTTTGATATCAAAACTAATAAAGTTTGGTACCTCAAATACAATCAGTGTCTGAAATAAGAAGCGGGTAACAGCTGCAATCTTCAATAATTATGTCCACAAAGTCCAACGCCCAGCTGGTATAGAACTGCTGCACAAATCTGCTCACAATGATCAACGCCCAAAATGATGCAATCTGCGGAATGCTGCAAAGATAGTCTTCACTTTCCCACGCCAATGATATGAACTGCTGTAGGAACTCCACCAATGTCGAAACCTTGTGCAAGAATGAGCAAATCCGATCTAGTTGAGGGCTATGTCCCAACTCAATCAACTCTCAGCCTAGGGTTGGATGTCCTAGTGAGGGAATGCTCAAATTAGAGCCAAACGCCAAATTATGTTCTCCAAAATGTTCAAAGATACTTTTCCTTTCCTTGCATTGGCCTTATATCATCTTCTCATGTAATTCGAACCCTAAAAGTAATACTTGAGAACTTTATAATATAAAGTTATATTCTTTAATAATTGGCACCCAAGTGCCTGAAAATCATTATTTCACCAATAAGAATAGTTCCAAGTGTCAAATAGGTCCCTGAAGATGATAATTAAATAAAAGAGGTTGAGCTCTTTCCAAGGGACTATCACATGACGACAAAACTCACCAGATGGAGCCAAAAAACTCCTTATTACTCCCTAGTAGCTAAAAACTTAGCCTTATTTAAATTATTAAAATGCTAATTTAAGAGAATATTTAAATATAATAAAATATTTCCCAAACAATGAATTGATAGCCAAAACAACTCTACAAGGTGAAACTTAACTTGTCACCTCCTGTGATTGATGCCTAATAATTTGAAATAACTGACAGTCTCATCCCTCAAAAATAGGGATACTCCTATAAAATAGGAACATCTTCGAATCTCCCAAAACTGAAACCATAGAATGATCTCGTAGAGACTCAAGACTATAACCCATCTCCACTTCCTAAAATGTAGGAAACTCCTACAATTAAGGAACTGCTCTCAATTGCCCTCTTACTGTCTAAAACTCCAGATCCAAACACTGTATACCCTGATTGAGTCTCTAAACACCACTGCCAACCTACGAGACCCCATAATAGGCTAACTCTAATGTCACTGCTAGACAGAGCTAAAGAGGGGACACGACAATCCTCCCCTCTTGGAGATGCTTGCCCACAAGCAACTGCAAAGCTAGATGTTGTAAAATAGTCTCGCTCTCCCAAGTGGCGTCCTTTGTAGGAAGACCTCTCCAGCGAATTAGATACTCTCAAATTACCTTGCTTCTTAGCTGGCGTTCCCTCTCTTCCAAGATCTCCTCAGGAACCAATGTCAACTTACCTTCCTCATCCAATGGAGGTAAAATTGGAGATGGTATAATATGTTGTCCCGGTGCCTTTTTCAGACATGACACGTCGAACACATTATGAATCCTACTGCCAGATGGTAACTCAATCTCATACGCAACCTCTCCAACACGTCTAATAATCCTGTATGGTCCATAAAGATGAGGCTTGAGCTTCTCAGCTCCACCCCTTTTAAGGGTGCTCTATTGGTAAGTTTGCAGTTGTAGGTAAACCATATCCCCCACCTCAAATATCCTTTCAATCTCGTGTCGATCAGCATAGACCTTTTGCTGATTCTGTGCCTGCTGAAGATTTTCCTTGAGAGATCTCATGATGTCTTGGTTCTCTTGCACCCAATCCTGTGCCAAAGGAACCTTGCTGTCACTAACCGCTAGATCAACAAAAGATAGAGCATCGTAACCGTAGAGGGCTCTAAATGGAGTCATAGCAATCGACATATGGTACGTAGTATTATAATAATACTCGCCCAAGTGCAACCAATGCACCCATGTCCTTTGCTGCCTTGACACATAATGACACATATACTCTTCAACCCATTTATTAACAATCTCGGTCTGCCCATCTGTTTGTGGGTGGTAGTTGGTACTAGGTGTCAATTTTGTACCTATGAGCTTGAAAAGTTCGTGCCAAAAAGAACTCATGAACTTGCTATCCCTGTCATTCACTATGGTCTTGGGAAGACCATGTAGCCTAAACACCTCTCTGAAAAATAACTCTGCTACTTGAGATGCTGTGAAGTCAACTGCAATAGGAAAGAAGTGGGCATATATAGTCAACCTGTCAACTACCACATATATGCAGTCTTTCCCTTGTACTCGAGGGAGACCTTTAATGAAATCCATGGAGATTCCTGTCCACTTTTGTTTCGGTATGGGTAAGGGCTGCAATAAACCAGCAGTGTCAGTATGCTCAGACTTATTTTGTTGGCAAGTCATACACTCCCAAGGATGACGTAGAACGTCATCCTTGAGATCTTTCCAAGAGAATCTCTCCCGAACTGCCCTGTAAGTCTTACCATACCCTGGGTGCCCTACGGAAGGAGTATCATTGTAGGCCTGTAGAATTTGTTCCTTCAACCGAGAACTCAGAACAAGGAAGACTTTGCCTTTGTAATAGATAACATCATCTACTACACTGTACCTATCATTTGAAACTAATCCATCCATGACCTCACAAGCATGTTGATCTTTGGAGTACTCAACTAAAAGTTGAGCCTTCCAAGTTGTTGAAATCTCACTTAATGAACATAGGGTGGCAACTAATGGTTTCCTGGAAAGTGCATCAACAACAGTATTGTTTTTGCCCTTAATGAACTCAATGTCAAAGTCATAAGCTTGGATCTTGCTCACCCATTTTTGTTGTCTGTCATTGAGTTCTACTTGATCAAGGAAGTATTTCAAAGTGTTGTGGTCCATTCTTACCACGAATTTACTGTCAACAATATACTGTCTGAACTTGGATAATGCATGCATGATAGCCAACATTTCCTTGTCATATGTGGAATACAATCTCTCATTATCCCGCAACTTCCTACTCTCATAAGAAATGGGGTGCCTGTTCTGCATCAAAATCGCTCCTATATCCACGCCTAAAGTGTCACACTCCAGCACAAATGGCTGCGAGAAATTAGGAAGTGCCAAAACTGGTTAAGTACTCATAACCTCCTTGAGTCTGTCAAAGACCCTCTATGCCTGTTCTGTCCATCTGAAAGCTCCTTTCTTTGTGAGGTCCATCAATGGTGCTACCAATTGAGAGAAACCCCTCACGAATCCCCTGTAATAAGCACACAAACCAAGGAATCCACACAACTCAGTAATGTTATGAGGCCAGGGCCAGTCACGAATCGCCTTAATTTTCTCCTCATGCACCTTCACTCCATCAACACTGATCACATGTCCCAAATATAAAACCTCTCTAAGTCCAAACTCACATTTAGATAACTTAGCAAATAGAGATTGACTCTCCATGATGCTAAGTACCTTCTCCGCATGTTTGAGATGGTCCTCCCAAGTATGGCTATAAATCAAAATATCATCAAAGAATACCAATACTGATTTCCTCAACTGCTAGTTGAAGCTGTGGTTCATGCATGATTGGAAGGTGGCCGATGCATTGGTAAGGCCAAATGTATCACCAAGAACTCATAATGTCTGTAGTGGCAGCGGAAAGCAATCTTGTGTACATCCTCTGATTGTACACAAATCTGATCATAACCTGAATGAAGAGCAATCTTAGAGAAGTAGATAGCCCCATGAAGCTCATCTAACAACTCATCAATACGTGGGATCGAATATCTGTTCTTGATTGTCTTTTTCTTCAGTGCTCTGTAATCTATACACATTCGCAAGGTCCCATCCTTTTTGACAAGTACCACAAAAGAAGCAAAGGGGCTAGAGCTGGGGCGTATGAAGCCCATGTCCAACAACTCATGAATGGTCTTCTCAATCTCATTCTTGTATGCCCTAGTATGACGATATGGAGTGGTGATCACTGGTTTAGCTCCAGCCTCCATTTCTATCCCATGCTCAAACCCTCTATCTAGAGGTACACCAGGAGGTATGTCACCAAAAACTCTGCCATATCGGTCCATTATTGACTGAATATCAACATGAAATGTTTTGCCATCCTGAGGAGTAGGTATTTTGGACTTCACAAAACAACGTGTAGCCCAAATCATATCATCATGTCTAATAATAGACTCCATCCTGCGAGAGGTCACCTCCTTAGGTCTACCATCTGAAGCTGCTCTCAAGATCACCTTCTTCCCCCCAGACAAAAACTCTAATTGCATGTAGTAGTGATCAATAATATACCTTCCGATACCCTGTAGCCACTGCATACCCAAAATAACATCATAATCCTTCAAGGGTAGAATATAGTAGTCATCTATCAAAGTAAAATCCCCCATCTGAGTATTAAGCTGTGAGATCCTCCTAGTGCAGCCCAAAATTGCACCATCTGCAACCTTTACTCCAAAACCCTCAAATATCTTAGATTGTAGCCCACGTTTCTCAACCAATTTCTGATCAATAAAGTTATGCGTAGCTCTTGTATCGACCAAGCTCATGATTCACTAGCCTTGTAATGTACCTTTCAGCCGAAAGGCGTAGATTCTGAGATAACCAAATAAGGTAGCCATAGTCACTTTGGCTGCCGCTAATGACTCTGGCATGTCCAATTCCAATTGGGATTGCTCTTGATGAGTCTCCTTGGGATTGTCCTCAATGTCAGTGTCAGGTATCTCCTCATCACCAAACTCAGATATCATCTCAATCAAATGAACCTTGCCCTTCCCCATGCAATGGTGCCTAGGCTCCCAAGGTTCTTTGCATGAGAAGCATAGTTTCTTCCTCAAATCATTCCATGTCTCTGGGTCCATCCTAGGAGGTCTAGCTGACTAGCCATCCATAAGCTGTGAGGTGTTGGCCTTCTGTGGAGGCCGTGAATCTCTGAATGGCCTTTTATCCGATGGATAAGTAGGAGTGGTGTCCAGTTTCAATGTCACATCAATAGCATCCTTAAGAGTGGCCAATTGGAAAGCATGAACCAAACCCTTAAGCCTGTCTTGCAATCCCTCAATGAATAGCATCACACTACACTTCTGGGGCATATTAGGGACCATAATTGCAATGCGTTGGAACTCATTTACATACGCCTTTGCATGTCAAGTCTATCTAAGATGCGCCAACTCCCTATAGTAGAGTTCGGTGTCCTTTTGGTCAAACTAGGTAATTAGCCGCTCAGTAAACTCAGCACAGGAATGAATCAAGGCGTGACCTTGGGTAACCAAACTATGGTGCCACCAGTCATAGGTAACCCCATCTAAATGCAATACGACAAATTGTATAGCCTCTCTCTCTGGCATGGGTTGTAAGGATAAATAAATGTCTAGCTTGTGAACCCAAGCTCGTGCACTCGAATTACTAGTGCCGTCATAAGTAGCCAATGAAATCTTCCTAGTAGCTCTACTAAGATCATTGTTTTGCTGTGGCCAATTACCTTTGTCTCCTCTGAACCTGGCAGTATCCTTGCACTGTGAACAATACCAGGGAAGAGGGAAAACATCCATAACCTTTGGGGGTAGAGCTCTCCACTCAACTATGGCTGCCATGACGGATTCCTGGAATCCCATCTCGAGTGGATCAACCTGTGCTGGCCGCTCACCATGTAAAAACTGTGGAAGCAAGGGTCTATTTGTAGCAGGTATATGAGGACGTTCCTATCTTTGGGAGTGAAGGGAGCACCCAACCAATGTATGGGATCTATGGCTTCCAACAACTGACACAGATCTGCTGTGTCCCTACCTGCCTCTTCACCTATCCAGCTCCATCCACTCCAAATTTTCCTGTAGCCTCTCAATCGTCTGGACTATTATAGGTTGAGTATTGATGAGAGTCCTCAATAATTCTTTTTCATCCTCATCAGTGGTGTTTTGTCTGTTTCCTCTCTGTTCATCTGCCATAGTATTTCCCTACTCAATTCCAAAACCTTGATCAAGTTGAGCTCTCTTGCGCGTATAAAACGTGTGTATCTCAGCTCTTGAGTGCATAGATTTGTAATCAAATCCACAAGGTAGCAAGATCAGGCTCTGATACCACTGAAATATCCCAAGTGGATATTTACTCTGCTGCTGCTATAAATTTTATTTAAATAATTATGTTCTCTTGTAAGTGTTTTAATTATCTTGCAGAACTAGATGGAAGTTGCAGAAGGAATGATTTTATTTGATATTTTTAGAATAATTTGGTACATTGTAAAGGTGTTTACAACAGCAAATAGATAACAATAACAATAGCTTGATACAAGCATATGAAATTCTGAAAATGCTTTTATCTGTCCCAACAAGTTTGATATCAAAACTAATAAAGTTTGGTACCTCAAATACAATTAGCGTCTGAAATAGGAAGCTGCTAACAGCTGCGATCTTCAATAATTATGCCCACAAAATCCAATGCCCAGCTGGTATAGAATTGCTGCACAAATCTGCTCACAATGATCAATGCCCAGAATGATGCAATCTGTGGAATGCTGCAAAGATAGTCTTTACTTTCCCACGCCAATGATATAAATTGCTGTAGGAACTCCACCAATGTGGAAACCTTGTGCAAGAATCAGCAGATTTGATCCAGTTGAGGGCTACGTCCTAACTCAATCAACTCTTAGCTTAGGGTTTGACGTCCTAGTGAGGGAATGCTCAAATCAGAGTTAAACACCAAATTATGTTTTCCAAAATGTTCAAAGATACTTTTCCTTTCCTTGCATTGGCCTTATATCATCTTCTCATGTAATTTGAACCCTAAAAGGAACCCTAAAAGTAATACTTGAGAACTTTATAATATAAAGTTATAATCTTTAATAATTGGTGCCCAAGTGCATGAAAATCATTATTTCACCAATAAGAATAGTTCCAAGTGTCAAACAGGTCCCTGAAGATGATAATTAAATAAAAGAGGCCGAGCTCTTTCCAATGGACTATCACATGATGGCAAAACTCACCGGATGGAGCCACAAAACTGCTTATTATTCCTTAGTGGTTAAAAACTTTGCCTTATTTAAATTATTAAAATGCTAACTAACTTAGGAGAATATTTAACTATATTAAAATATTTCCCAAATAGTGAACTAATAGCCAAAACACCTCTACAAGGTGAAACTGAACTCGTCACCTCTTGTTACTAATGCCGAATAATCTGAAATAACTTACAGTCTCATCCCTCAAAAATAGGGATACTCCTAAAAAATAAGAACATCTCTGAATCTCCTGAAACTAAAACCATAGAATGATCTCGTAGAGACTCAAGACAATAACCCATCTCCACCTCCTAAAATGTAGGAAACTCCTCCTACAATTAAGCAACTGCTCTCAACTGCCCTCCTACTGTCTGAAACTCCAAATTTGAACACGGTATACCCTGATTGAGTCTCTAAACACCACTACCAGCCTACGAGACCCCATAATAGGTTAACTCTCATGTCACTGCTAGACAGAGCTAAAGAGGGGACATGACAATGCACTTAAATCTAGAACTTAGATTTTGAAGGAAATTCAAGCTTATAATTTCCTCTTACTTGTAGCGATGATACTTTGATTGTATCTTTGTGTTGCTATTGAGTTTTCTATTTCCGTCTTTATCTTTAACTTTGAGCCATCCATAAAAGTTTTGAACACGATCCTGCTACCATCCTTTGATCTCCAAGCATCACCTTTTCTGTAATCACCCTGTAAAACAAGAGAGATAATTGAATTAAGTCTGGACATGATGATCATGGACAAGATTGGAGTATTTCAAGGTAATTTTGGCATGATGCTTATGAAAGAAACTTTACTTCTAAACCATCTTTCAATTTCAGATCTGAATTCCTTCCAATTGTTGATTAAATTGGTTGATTTATCTTTCATGCATACCAATTCAAGACCAACTTGATCAAGAATTTTTTATCGAATGGAGGGCGCAAATTGATCTTTGAACCTGAATCACAAGTGGATGTAGGTGGAGATTTGAAGTGTCGGACAAAAGCTGTTAAAACTTATATACTTTTTTTGTCATTTTAACTTTTAAAGAAATTCCTGATCGTTTGACACTTGCTTATCCTAAATTTGAAATTCAGATTTCATAATCATGAGTTTGAATTCAATTACCAATTGTTCGAACTCCGACATTAGCTTTCTAAGTTCTTAGATCTGCACATTGTATCACTTGGAATCACCTTTGAAACTCATCACCCAAACCTATTCTAAGTTCCGGCAACTCATTTCATGTCTAGAAATGTAGCTGGGAAACAATTAGGAGGGCACGTATATGTGTCCAAGCCTTGGTCCGGCTTGCCCGAGGCCTGGTCACAATCCGACCAAGGTTTGAACAGCCTAAATTCTAGCCTCCTTTGTCACACATAACAAAAAAAATTCATTTTGCTCTTCATTTTCATTGCAATGTGATGGTTTAGGCATTGATTTTAGCCCTTGGAATTCTGGATTTGATCACTACTTTCTCTGTTCAAGGCCTAATAACACACTTTCATGGCAAAGTTGATCTTTCAGCCATTTGGATCAGACTTATTTTGGGTAGAGAAAAGTGGCCTGCACCTTGATGTCCATTCTTTATGCAAGAATGCCTATACAATTGAAATTTCCCCAAGGCAAGAGGGTGGAATCTTGAGGTCTCTAAGACATGCTTGTCCAAGGCATGGTCAGATTCCGACTTGCCTTTGGACAGGATTCCAGGTCAAGTGGTAGGGCAGAACATAAAATGTAACAATTAAGTCTTAGACTTTAAGTTATATTTTACGTATATGGTATATACTGTTTGGATGTTTGTGACTTCTAAGAGTTATAATGGAAATTCTAGATTGTAGAAGATCCTAAAATTTTTTAGACAGCCAAATTTCAGTAATCAGCACGCCATCAGTGTTCTTTTCCATAGCTTTTCCTGACCATTTCAAGATAAATTTGATATTGGAACAAGGATTTTCTAAGATTTTTCACAAGTTTTCTTATATTGAAATCAAGAATCTTCATAACATTTCACTCTTTCAGGTTAAAATTTCATCTCTTCTTGCTTTGCAATCTTCACTTCTTTTTATGCTTTGGCTAATTCATTTTATCACAAATTCCTTGACTTAAATTCTACATCCTTGACTAGCTTGGCCCAGCTCTCATTCCTATCCCCTGTCTGACTTGACTCCCTACTGAGCCAAAGTTGCTGAAACTCATCTTTAGATTCAAAGACTTGAATATTGCCACTGAACTAAGACTACCTGTGACAGCTACCCCACCACCTAGCAAAAAGATGTGGTCCCCATTTGCAATGGGGTGATGGAGTGAAAACCTCACAATTATTCCTTTGTTGAACAACCTTTTTGAAGGCTAATATGATTTATCTTTCACATTTCTGAGTGTTGCTATAATAACTCTATGTGATTCCTTTGTTGAATGTCCTTTGTGAGTTTTAATATATTCACCTTTCACTTTATAAGGAGGTTATGTTGCAATTTTTGGCTTTCAACAGATTTCTGCTGCTCCCTTTTGTTGGTTTTCTGGGATTGCCGCAAATGTAATAAGCACTGCCATGAATTTGGTATGTGTTTTCCAATTGCAGCTTCACCTTATATTTATAAAAGATTGAGAGAACAGACATGTCCCTTCATACGACATGTCTGTTAATTATCATAATTAAACTCTTATATATATCTCATACATATCTTGATGTAATTTATCTAAGTAAAGCTACAAAACATCAACACCTTTCCCTAGGGAATTCGTTGCTACCTTTATGTGTCTCCAATGTTAAATTTCTGTTTGTTAGGCCTGTTTAAATCTTGGTAGCATTAGTTTCAGTTTTGAATCTCTTATGAATGCTTGGCATGCAGAGGTACTTTCACCCCAAAATTTAAAATTTGATTCTCACTTCTTATGAATTTATCATTCTTTGTTGAAGTTTGTAGTTGCGATAGAGATCTTTATATTTGCTTTTATGAGATAGAAATATGTATATTATGACTGTTATGGTTGTCTTCAGCTGAAAGAAATATTTGTGATTAAATTTAAGTTAATATTATGCAAAAAGACATGTGTTATATGTCATGTGAAGTGTTGAATATGTGGAAATATGAAAGGTCTTATTTTCGGGACTCAAAGAGACCTTTGCGTGTAAGATGAAGAGTCTTATGCAATCTATCTATATGATTGCTTGGTATATTGTAAATCCATCAAGTGAAAGCCTTGTACTATGAATGTTTCTTGATTAATAAAAGAGATATTTCGTTGGTGTGGTTGGGTTTTTCCCTTCAAGTAGAAGGGTTTTCCTAGGATAAATGTTTTGTGTCTTTTGTATATTGTTTATGGTTTTTGATTGTTATTTATCTATATTTCTTGGTCAAAACTTTAACATGGTATTAGAGCCAGGTTCAATAAACAACAATAATGCAATTCATGTCTTGAAAATCATTTCTTTATGGCTGAGTGTTGAAGTTCTTTTTTAAGTTTATGATAGAGGTGTGATAACCTAAAGCCTTTTAGTTACATAAATCTACTTCTGCAAGTTAGGAGTTCATCTTGCAGGGCTATGATCACGATTGTATGATATTTGTAGCATTGTAGTTACTCAAACTTTTGTTGAAGTGTATATTTAGTTATTCATTTTCTTATAAGTCAGAGCCCCAGCCTAGACATGTTGTAATGAGCTGTGTCATTCCAAATTTCCAAGTAGATGTAGTTGAAAGAGATCAGGAGCTTATGTCGGTCAATAAGAGCTTATGGATTTAGTAGTAATTGTGGCAATTTGACTCATGCTTTCAAAGAAGTTGTAGCCTATGTTTGCATCATTTCTCATATTGCTAGAATACACTACTGTTGTTAAGGACCCCAAGGATCTTCATCAGTAGTTTGTCGAAAAGGAAGTCAAGATTCCTGAGGATATCAACCATGCATAATTCTGTCTGATATCTTATCATCGAACCTTCTCTATTGTAATAAATGGCTATTCTTGTGCCTCGGGAATACAAAGATGGAGCAGTTTCATTGTTTTCTGTTGGAATTCTTGTTCGGTTGACGATTCCTTGTCCAACATGGATGGAGAAATGTTGTCCATATTGCTAATGGATGGGTGATTCAAGTGATTTGATAGAAATGACCATTCAATGACTCGATTTCTCAAATTCACAGTAACCATGGTTATTCTTCAGTGAAAAAGTCACATTCTTGCCTTGTGGAGCAAACAACCGTAGCAGAAGTAGGATGCACTGTCCTTTGCAACAAAATGGACCCCACTTTTTCACTCGCAAAGATGTAGAATCTTCATTGCCATTAGTTAATTGGTTTGAGATCTTTCTTTCTTCTTTAGGTGCAAGTTCTTCACGCCCCTTCCATTTTGTTTGCTAGTTATTTATCATCATTTTCTTAAGATGTAATTCGTTTCTTCTTTTCTAATTATTTTGATGTCTTCAATTTCTTCTTTATCTATCATCACTTCTATGCTTGAAGTGGAGACTCTTGTTTTTCTAGAGTGTCAATCTTCTCAAACTATGATGGTGATTTTGGTAAAAGAAATGCATTTTGAATACCATTCTTGTGCCTCTACGTGATTGTATGTATATTTAGAATTGGAATGAATCTTTGAAGGCATATAGGTGGTTACATTTTATTTGTCATCCTTTGGATGGGTCGGGTTGTAGTTTTTGGAGGCCAATTCAATGGGCTACTGAGAAAGAAGTGCAGAGATATAGGCCCTTCATTGACATAAGAAGAATCTAGGGTCTAAATCAGTCACAGGTGTTGTGAGTGGAAGGGTTTGAAGGACGGTGGTGGCAAGGTGGCTCAATCTGCCTAAAGCAAAGCACGAGGTTCTACCTGGTCTCCCAAATGGCAAGATTGAATATGATGGTTGACCATCGTTTTTGTGCCAAGTGTACGCTTCATCAATCTTCGGGAGCTCACCTGAGTGACCTCATCTACGTCTTGGACATTAAAGGCAAGGACAATCCCAAAGATTGAGAGGCCTTTATCTAGCTTTCCTATTTCTGCAACATGGAGGTTCACTTCATGCACTCTGTATCAGGTACAAGTACTAGTGATTACCGATTTAATATCAAGGTTTGACAACAATTTAGAATTGGTCTTGAAGTTCACATAGGTTGTGTGGAAGTAGCAAAAGCTCACAACTCAACATTCATGGGAACTTGCTATTTTATAGGTGTCATCTATTATCATAGCTCATTTATTAGGTTAAAGAATCGAAAAGAGGGGGCGTTATTCATTGAAGCATTGGGATTATTTTTTGTATTCTTTAGCAACTATTTTTTGTTTTCATTATTGTATCTCTCCTTACGAAAATGGGCTTTTGCTTCGGAGATGGCGATGATAAGTTGAGTCTTGATGCATGAGTCTCATTGACGCTATCACTTGGGAAGGGTGGAACTTATTTTCGATTAGTCAGTTACTCCTGGGTATGTTTCGTATGTCAAAGGAAGACAGTTGACCATAGTCTATTCCATGCATACACCACTAGAACGACAATTTTATATGTGAATCTCCAAAATTGCAAGGTTATGCAAAAAAAGGCATGATCTTCATCTCAACGTCAAAGTCATCATCGAACCCAAAACATTTTGTGTGGAGTTCAAATCAAGCTCGTGTTATATTCTGGGTGGGTTGGCTGCTGGTTGAGCTCTCTTAAAATCTAAGTCTCTGTTATCTAATCTAATCGTAAGGAGCCTGTGTATTATTTAGATGATATATTTGGACATATATTTGAAGTTATAAGTAGCTTGGCCACATGCATTACTTCTAAAGATGCTAGTTTTTTTAACACAATCAAGGAGATTATACTTCAAATTGATAAGTATTTTGAGTTATATATTTGAGATGAGTGTTTGATTTTATGAGGCGATTAATAATCCCTCTTATTTGCAGGGTTGCAACAAGAATCATAAGATAAGATGTTGCTTAGTAAAATGGACTTATTTGCATATGAGATTCAGAGGGAGCTTGTGTTCTGGAGGAAGATGTTCAACCTCAGAGAGAGGTCACATCAACTATTGTATTGTGTAGATCAAAGTCATCCCTACAGAGAGGGAGTATTTCAATAATTTTTTGTGACGTTAGTATCAAATTTTTGATAGCAAATTGATGCCACGAGCATTGCATTAGTTGTAGAGGCAGAAGACAAAATCTCTTATACGTATTTATTTGTGTGCATGTTGAGACTAGATCTCAAAGAGATAAGTATTTATGATTATCTCCTGAATGTTGATAATAAATAGTGTTTGTTTTTAGTGATTGATTATCTCTCGTGACTGTAGGATGCAATGGGATGTAGAGAGATTATGCAATGTTGTTTGCAGTCTTGATACTAAACTGGTGGCACTTTATTGAAGGGGGAAGATCATATTTATAGAGAGAGACTATTCAACTTTAGAGGGAGATTACATGAGATAGGGAGATGTCCAACCCTTTTCAAGTTTATGTAATAGGCAGCCATCTTATTGTGGTGATTAAAGTTGTCCTTCCTGTGAGAGAGTCTTTGTTAAGAGAAAATCTGGGTTATTAATGCATTCTTCTCCTTTGCGAATAGGTACGGTGGACCACCCTCTGCAAGTAGGCATGATGGATATCCATTCTTCTCTGGGAGAAGTCTAAGGTGAAAGTCCTCGTTCCACCCTATGCAAGTAGGTACAATGGACCATCTTCTGCGAGTAGGCATGGTGGAAATGTATCCTTCTTTGGCAGAATTTTTAAGATAAAAGTCTTCATTCTACCCCCTGCAAGCAGGCATGGTAAAAGTCACGTGTGTGACTCCATTCTATGTCCTTATGAAGTAACTATGGTGGATTATGTTATGGTGAGATAGCATATGTTACGTGAATTTATCATCTTTGGTTGCAACTATGTGTGCATGCTTGACTAAAGATCTCTCTCTTGTTAAGAGGGAGTGTTGAAGTTTGTAGCTGCGATAGAGATCTTTATCTCTGATTTCATGAGATAGAAATATGTGTGTTATGACTGTTATGGTTATCTTCAGCTGAAAGAAATATTTGCGATTAAATTTAAGTGAATATTATGCAAAAAGACATGTGTCATGTGTTATGCGAAGAGGCATGCATATAGAAATGTGAAGTGTTGAATATGTGGAAATATGGTCTTATTTTTGGGACTTAAAGAGACCTTTGTGTGTAAGATGAAGAGTCTTATGCAATCTATTTATATGATTGCTTGGTATATTGTAAATCCATCAAGTGAAAGCCTTGTACAATGAACGTTTCTTGATTAATAAAAGAGATATTTTCTGGCTTGGCTGGGTTTTTCCCTTCAAGTGGAAGGTTTTCCCATGATAAATGTTTTGCGTCTTTTATATATTGTTTATACTCTTTGATTGTTGTTTATCTATATTTTTGGGGCAAAACTTTTACATTCGCTACGTGATCAGACCAATTTCTGATTGAATTGTTCCTAACTTTTAGATCCCCATGTCCACCTTAGAAAAAAGCCTAACATCAAAGCCTACTGTTACATCACAGCTTGGATTGCTCTCAGGCTCAACACGTCAATATGAAAGATTTAATTTTGGAAGGAAATTTTTAATTTCAGTCTTCTCGGTGAGGACTTAAGATAGTTATTGGTGTGCTCCAGTGCTTCCATAATTACCAGCTTTCAGTTTGCAAGCAGGACTCAAGAGTGCAGTAGTGAATAGTTACTTGTAGAACTGTGGCATATCACACAATTTTGGACACTTTTTCCTAAGATCTTGCTGTGTTGTATGGGGATGAGCTACCCGGTCATGCTTTAGTGGTACGCCATTCGATGATTGCATGGCACACTTCATGTGTGTGGCAAGGAGTTAACCAATGCATGGGTGTTTGGGGCTTGACTTTTTTGGCATATGTTGTGGCAGTTTCTTGCGTGGTAACTTACTAGTGGAAGGTGCTTTTGTAGTGGCTAGTGGTGGTAGGGGCTTGCATTGTGGCTCAGAGGGCAGCAGCAATGTCTTCTTTGCAGAACTTATATTCATGGGCTTGTTACGTTTTACAGGCTAGAAGATGTGGCTTTCCTTGGTGGTGAAACATCATAGTTAATAACACACATATTTGTGAGGTTGTAGTTTCTGCAGTTATTGTGTGACAATTTTTTCATAAGTTGGTAGAATAGGTGGACAAGAGGCAGATTCTTCTGGACGATCGAGGATCTTGACATGTGTTTGACTGTTACTGATTCATTTCTCAAAGTGAACATGAATTTTGACATATTAAATTTTGAAAAGTGGCAAATAGTCAAAAGGAGGATGCTTGGCAACCAAAGATGTTTCACCTTAGGATTTAATCTCTGATCACCAGATCTTATGAAAAGGCATCATTCCCTTTATAAGTCAGGTTAATTCTGATTGAGTTCTGCTGAACTTTCAGGTCCCCATCGCCACTTCAGAAATCGACTAACATCAAGGCCTACTAATACATCTACAGCTTAAATTGCTTCTCAGGCTCAGATAGTTGTTATAAAACATTGATTTTGAAAGAAATCATTTTAATCTGTCTGCTGGGTCAGGAATTAAGACAGTAATTGGTGTGCTTGAATGCTTATATAATTACCAGCTTTCAGTTTGCAACAGGGGCTTAAGGGTGTAGTAGTGAGTAGTTGTTTGCAAAACTATGATGTGTTCACAATTATGGACACTCTTCACTATAAGAGCTTGGCATGTTGATGGGGGATGAAATATAATGTCAATAGTTTGGTGGTATGCACAGTGGTTTGTTGATTGCATGATGCACTTGGTTGTCATGTACATGGCAAGGGGTTAAATAATGCATGATACTGCATGTGGTTGTAGGTGCTTGCATATTGACTGACTAGTGGAAGATCCCTTTGTGGTGGCTGAGGTGGTGGTAGAGGCTTGCATTGTGGCTCAGATTGCAGCAGCAATGTGTGCCCTGTGGTACTTACATGTGTGGGCTTATTGCAATTGACATTCTAGAAGATGTGGCATTCTTTGGTGGCTAATCATCATAGTTCATGCCATACAAATTGATGAGGTTATAGGTCTGCAGTTAGTGAGTGAATTTTTCTGTAGTCAGTAGAGTAGTTGGACAAGTTGTAGATTCCCCTGGATGATGAACACTGTTGACATGTGTGTGAGTATTACAGACTCATTTTTCACCATAAGTATTAACTTTGACATATTGCATGTTGACAAGTGAAAAAAGATGAAAAAGAGGATGCTTGACATGCAGATGTATTTTCACCTTAAAATGTAAAATTTGATACTTAGATCTTAAGAAGCAACCATTCCCTATTTAGATCAGGCTAAGTTGTGATTGAGTTCTAGCCAACTTGCAGTTCCCCATTCCTGCTTCAGAAAGTCCCAACATCAAAGCTTACTGCTGCATGTACAGCTTTGCTTTCTTCTTAGGTTCTCACAGTCATTATGAAAGATTGATTTTGAAAGGAAGTTTATTAATTTCAGTCTGCTAGTCCTGGAATTAAGATATTGATGTGCTCAAGTGCTTCTACAATTACCAGCTTTCAATGTGCAAGAGGGGCTTAAGGGTGCAGTAGGGAATAGTCGTTTTCAGAACTGTGGTGTGTTCACAATTTTGGACACTTTTATTTTTTAAGATCTTGGCATGTTGTATGGCGATGAGATACAAGGTCAATGCTTTGGTGGTTTCCTCAATAACTCACATCAATTGGGTTTGGACTATGAGGCATTCGGGTCATGTAAAAACTAACTCTAGCTAATATATGCCTTTCTACAAAATTGCATGCTTCCATCCCACTATCTATGGGATGCAATGCACTATCTACAGGATACTTCTAAACAATCTACAGGCAAAGCTTACTTCTTAACTACTGTCAGATTGGAGCATTAATAACCCTATCTTATGCAGGTCATAGGATTTATCAACTGATATCACCTTGGAAGGAGAGGAGTAGTCTATGTCTTAAGGGGTGTACACTATCTCTCGTGTTGCTTAAGAAGTGAAGAATCTAAATTCCAAATTGTGACATTAGAAAGTACCGATTCAAACAAATGATGGGAAGGATTAATATCAGGGCTTATTAATCTAGTTACATTACTTGAAAGGGATTTGAAAAACATGTTAGTTAACTTTCAAGTCTGGGTACAATTTATCAATGCATATAGGTAATACATTGAATCCCTATATGATCTCTATTCAAAACCCATACATAGACACATGCAAACATTTATTTCATTCAATTACTATTATAAACATTTTATTTAGTAGAAATGATTAAATCCACAGATATAATATTAAATAAATTATAAAACGCCATATCATATTGGTATTATTTACCCTAGTTGGCAAAGGCCAACCTTAGGAACAAAATCCTAGGCTCAACAATGATTTTCCCAAGATTCGAGCAAAGAACAAAGAACAAAGAAACAAGATACTCTTATCTTCTAATTGCACATTCAACATAATAGAAATAAGCATCAACACATGGAGACACCAAATTTAAGTGTGAAAAATCTTTTGAGAAAGCATTGTCAATTGGTCATGGAGGAAGATAATTGTAATCTTGTCAGTAAAATATCATGGACTAGTATTACGTTCTTGTATTAAATTTGGCGCATTAAATGCCAATTTAGTGGACCTCAGGACTTTGAGCTTTTCTAGACAGTAAGTGCCCCTTTAAAAGAAAGAATCATTTCAAAATGTACTTTTCTTCAGTTGTTTTCTGCTTCAATCAGAAATAGATTTTCTGATCCTTTTTACTAATTATCATACTGAAGGAGATATTTACATTAATGACACTGCTATGTCGTATTACTGGTGGAAGGATAATGCAGTTTTTGGGATAATGGATTGGCACATGCTTTAATGTGTGTATGCTTATGTTTGCCATTGAGAGGAAACGATACATTGATAGTTATGACTTGTATTATAAATTTCTCTTTTACACATAATTAATAGTATTACATCATTAACAATGAATGACTGCATGCATGGAGTGCAGTCTAACATTATGTCTAGAATTACATTATATCTAATAAAGACACTTGTCAATTCTATGTTTGTGTGTGATCCACTTAAGCGACGGCAAATTTGGGTTTGATAATTTAATTGGATGATGAGATTGATGAATGCTTCAAAATGCAGCACACAATCTGCTGGTCACCGTCAACAAATATAGTTTTCATCTTTTAGCTTGCCTTGCTTAATTTTTTTTTGATAGCTAATGGGCCAAAGCCTTGATTATTTATTATTGATTTATTATTATTTGTTGAAATTAATTACTTATTATGTGTTCAGCTCAAGCAGACTCGAACCCAAGATGTCTCAGATGAGAGGCTCGTAACTTACCATTATGTTATAGGCTCTTGCCTGCTTCCCTTGCTTAATATTAAGTATATATGAATATAAGAGAATATCCATTCTTAAGTATTCTGTACTGCAATAATATTTTGTATAGTTAACCTCCTTATAGATGTGCCGAAAGCTTGTCTTCCTTTAAATATGGCATCATTTGATACAACTGCTTATGTATCCGATTCTTGCAAATTTCAGTTGTTGCTCACAAGAGTAAGATTCCACAAGACAATGGAGAGATTACAAAGGATTTTTTCAGGGGCGGGTGGCATGGGACCGCCTGCTACAGATGGTCCCATGCTTGATTCTTCTGAGCAGGTCTACATTTCATCACTTGCCTTGCTTAAAATGCTCAAGCACGGTACTAGTTTCTTTCCCATCAATTTTACTTTATTTCAAAGCACAATTATATTATCATAAATTTTTATATATGTATTAGGTTTTTGAAATTCAAATATTATATAGACAGGTAACTATTAGTTAATATGGTGAGATCACGAAACATGATTGTTAATAAAGTCATCTGAAGTGAGGAAAACATACCTTTTTCTACTTTAAGTTATGTTAGAAGGTTTCATTGGCTTATGATTGGACGTTGGGGTGTTATGAACCTGTGATTTTGCAAAATCAGGTAGAGCTGGAGTTCCGATGGAGGTTATGGGATTAATGCTTGGTGAGTTTGTTGATGAGTACACTGTTCGTGTTGTGGATGTATTTGCCATGCCCCAGAGTGGTACTGGAGTCAGTGTAGAAGCTGTTGATCATGTATTTCAGACCAACATGCTTGACATGCTTAAGCAGACTGGCAGGTATTTTTTTCTGAAGCTCTTACAGTTAGACCCATATACCATACCTCTTTATCTTTCACCGAGCCTTTCTTAAAAGTCATTTTTTTCTTCATAATCCCAAATGTCTGTTTTACACTTAATCCATGTTAAGAGTCTAATGTTTGCCAAGTTTTTGAGATTATATTGTATGGTTGAGCCCTGTAAAATAGGATAAATTTTGCTGAGGGAGTTTTAATAGGAATGCACAATTCAAATCCCGTCTTGGAAACATGGACATTCTTAAAGAGAGGAAATTATATGCATTTTTTGCATTCTACTTTCATGCTGTGCAGTGTCATGAAAAATAAGCTTTGTCATTGACAAAAGTCTGTTCAGTGCAGAAACTGAGAACATTTATTTGATTGTATATTCTATCTGCGGAATTCAATTGTGTGGTTTGTGTTTGAAGATCTGCAGTGCCACCAAAGGATTATAATACTGCATTCTATTTGTGATTCATTTCAATAGTGAGATACCAGTAAACACTGTATTTTTAAAATCTTTAGGTCATAGTTGATGTTATTTGTATGTTAGCTTGATCCTATTCATTTTGGAGCTTCTTTTGAAAGGGCCCTCCATCTTTTCAAGTTTGATGCTATGTTGAAGCAAAATGTAACAAAAGTAGAGTTATACATTCTAGTTCTTTCAATAATGTCTTGTAATGAGAACTCTTTTTTTGTTCATGGAATTCATTCTAGCAGCTCTATTGCAGCAATGCATGAAAAGTTTTCATTGTTTTAGGTTAAATATTCATTTGAGGATTGGTTTGCATATTCATGCTTTTATATGATTCACTTTGAGTATCAGCAAGCTCATTGAAGTATCTATGTTCTTTGTTGTGGTTAAATTTTTGCAATACCTGCAGAAAATAATGGTTTAAAACTAAGTTACTGATTTGGGTGCAGATGTGGTTGTGGGTACGAGAATCTGGTACACGGTCACATGTAATTTTTTTGGGGGGGTTTTGGGTGCTTTTGGGCACGATAAATATTAAATGCCAAATCTATGTTAATTGTCATAAGAATGATTTGCTAAGGAAAATCTTTGTTAGGCAACAAAAGAATGATTTGCTAAAAAGGAAGTATTCAAAATAAGGAGACACATATTGATTTAGAAGTAATACTGATTTCTATTATGAACAGTTATAAGAAGTAATGGTTCTTGCGATCAAACAATTGGAGACATACAACTGATAGTTAAGGATTTCATTAATAAATCACAAAGCAAATAAATTCATCAATAATATAAAAGTACCACTGTATAATAACATGGACACAGATAATTCCAATATTCGGTGACAGGACAAACTTCAACTATATGATGCGATTATATTCAAAGATAAATAGGATTGGTTATAGTCAAAATAAAAAAAGGGGATTTGTGTATCAACAATAATATAGAAGTCAAAGATTAAAAACACGTTAACTACGATATTATATGCGATGGTTGATAGAAGACATCAGTATTACAAAGGCCAAGTTTTGTGTGATTTGGGCTGGAAAATCTAAGGGAATCTCACAGAGTGTTACAGCTCCCTGGAATGTGCTTGGATACACATCCACAAGGAGCTGTAACGCTCCCTATGAGCTTCCCCACACATCCGACCCTGCAACTACCTTCAAATGCACTGCTTCTGCATCCAGGCAGCAGGTTTAGAACTTTAAACTTTTGATTGTTTGCCCTGAAGGTCAACCAGTTTGATGCATACGAAAATAATCTAAAATGTAACAAAACATAGTATGACAGAGAACATACAACTTCTTCTCTATTAATTCATCAAATGCTTTACAATGTATGACAACAATAGCTAAATAGAAATACGACAAAAGCCAACAACCGTAATAATAATGTCTGTCGAATGTAGTACATAACATATGTACGGTCGAAGGGTTGCGAGCGCCAAATGTCGTGACCATTGCCATCTACCTACCCCTTCAACTAACAAGTATTAACAACTCATAATTGTTAATGTTTTGGCCTAAAAATTAATGATAAACAACAATAAGAAAATTAGAAAATGGCACAAAAAGACACGATGACTTTATCTTGGGAAAACGCTTCCACTTGAAGGGAAAAACTCAGCCACACCAGCACATTATTATTTTTAAATAAAAATGTTTGAGTACAATGCTTGATCCTTGATGCAGTATATAGAATGAATTGAGAGACTCTTCATTACATAACTGAAGGTCACTTCAATTTCCAAATATGAAACTCTTCATATTTCCATACGCATGCCTCTTCGCATGATACATGCCACTTATCATAAATGTCTTCTTCAACTGAAGATGACCATAATTGTCATAACGGTCATATTACAGTTTACAATTTCATAAATTCAGAGATAAAGCTCTCTATTGCAGCTACAATCTTCAACAATCCCTCCTAGCAAGAGAGAGATCTTTAGAATGGCATGCTTACAGAGCTGCAACGAAATATGTCAATATCACATTTATTCCCATAAACACTTTATCTCGGCATAACATAATTTACCATAATTACTTCATAAGCACATAAAATTGAAGTCACAAAGACACTCACATGACTTACACCATGCTTACTCGCAAAGGGTGGAATGAGGGCTTTTAGCTCAAACGTCTCCCAGAGAAGAATGCATTTCCACCACGCCTCATCGTAGAGGGTAGATCTAAGGCCTTTCACCTCAAACTTCTTCCAGAGAAGAATGCATTTCCACCATGCCTCAATATAGAGGGTGGATCCAAGGGCTTTCACCTCAAATTTCTCCAGAGAAGAATGTATTTCCATCATGCTTTAGTGTAGAGGGTGGATCCAACGACTTTCACCTCAAACTTCTCCCAGAGAAGAATGCATTAACAACTAAGATTATCTCTCAACAGAGACTACCTCTTAGTAGGGACAACTTTGTTCATCACAATAAGATATTTGATGCAACCTCCCTCTGAAGCTAAAACATCTCCCTTTGAATATGTATCATCAAAGCAACATCCTCATCTTATTACTTATTGTTGCATCTTGCAACCAAGAGAGATATTAAAAACTCATAAAATCAACTATAATAGAGATCAATGCTACAATCATATACTATTCAATATTACAGAATACGTATCTCCTTGCAGTCCAGATTTTCTCAGCCGTCCAATCATTGGATGACCTTGTAGTACAGGTTTTCGCAACCGTCCAATCATTGGATGACCATGTAGTCCAGATTTTTGCAGCCATTCAGTCACTGGATGGCCTTGTACTCATCTATCTGATTGCTCCTTGTGCGGTTCTTATGTTGTTTCAAAAGTTTAGGCATTGATCGTTTCGTTCACATGGATTTAGGTCTTGATCCTCCTCTTCCCTACATCTATTCTCTTCATTCTGCTGCAAGATCTACTGGCAGTAGTTCTCTCTATTAGTCTTTTCTTGTGAGTTTTGCAAGGGAAGGAAGGTTTGTGCCAATAGCTTGGGAAACAACATATCAACCGATCTACGGTGGTGCTCACACCGAGTGAAGTCCACACTGCACCTTGTGAAACTTCCTCTAGTGTGGCTTCCCTTCGTATGCAGGTTTCAATAGGATGCTTGCAGAATGGATGTAAAGTACATTATCAATACCCTTTCACCTTTGAACAAATTGTCATTTTCACTGTTGGTCTACCTTCCTCCACTAGTTGGCCCATTATGCTACCTTCACCATGTAACTCTCCGTCAGTCCCAAACTCAAATTGACAATGGTGCCAAATATATGCCCCATAGGGTAACTAGTTTAATACATACGAGAATAATATAAAATGTAACAAAACATTTAATGACATAACTCACAACTGCTTCTGTATAAATTGATCAAATTTTTAACAATGTATGACAAAGAGTGCTCAACAGACAATGACAACAAGCATGATAATAATGTGTGCCGAATATAGTACATAACAAACATAAGGGTCGAAGGGGTGCGAGCACTCAACGTCGTAACCATCACCAACTATCCACCCCTTTACTAACTAATGAGTACTACCAACTCATAATTACCCACCAACATTGATGGCCTATTCTATATCTGTGGCACATATATAGATCAACGAAATGTCTTTCCTCTTGGGTTTTGTGCCCATTTAGTATTAATTTTACATTCATAAATTGTCTAAAAATTGGCTCAGGCAAAGTATTGCAAATGCCAAACTATGAGACAAGATTAAGATTTATTGTAAAAAAAGCCTCTATTAAACAGTGTTACACAGGGACTCCCACCCCTCTCCCAAACCTCGGAGTACACATCCCCAAGACGTCTCCACACCAGGTACTCACGTACCCAAGTACCCCCACCTCCACCATTCCGCAACCATGTTGCTACCAGTGTTGGGACTTGGATTTCTATTTGACTTTTGTTTTTTTAATGTTACTATTGAGTATGTAATATGTTGCTATGTTGAATGTTCAATGGTTCTAGTACATGTTGCAATTTGGCTATGTTCAAGCATTTTAATTTGGTATGTTCTACTGAAACATCATTTCATAACAAGAATTTCAAGTTCTATATGTATACTATACAACACTCCTTGCCCCATCCTTCCCTGGCCGTACGCCCGCCATCCCGAAAATGAGGTCCATTTTCCATTACAATAATAGTATTATTAGTTAATGGTTATCTATTGTAAATATCTAATTAGCTTTAGTTTTCTTTTGTTTCTTATCTTTCTTTGTTAGAATGGAATGTTTCTATTCATTACGATCGTTTCCTAAGGAAACATCGTTCAATTCTTTTGTATATATTGACCTTTCAGTCTTTGTTAATAGAAACAAGTATTCTACCGATTACTTCCGTAATATGGTATCAGAGCTAATACTTCAAGTTTTTTCGAAAATTCTATAATTTCTTTTTGAAATTATTTGCTTCAAAATTTTCAAAATTATTTCTGCGATTTCTCAAAAGCCCATCTAGGGTTTTCCGTTTTTGTGAAGAATTCATGTGTTCACAATCTTTTTTCTAAAGCTGAAAATTGCAAAACCGGAGGTTGTTTTTTCTGCAACTGCGAGCTCCAAAATTACGATTGGAACAGGGTTTGGCATTTTTTGTTTTTGCTGTTTTACCTTCTGCAAATCGCGACTAGAACATGTTTGTTTCCACACTGCCATCCGTGTGATTTCCTGCTCGATCCGTGACTGCAACTTGTGGCACAATTGGTGCCCTCATTTTCTCAAGTTGTTGTTTTTCTTTTGGCTGTGTTTTCTACTAAAACAAGCACCATTCTTTGTGTTCATCTTTGTAGCTGTGATTTGGAACTCAAACCAACGGTTTTTTCCTTTAAAATCTTCACTTTTTAAGCCTGCAAACACCATTTTTTGCCATTTCGACCTTTCATGGCTGCTGATTGTATTTTCTTTTGAAACCCTAATTTCTGAGCTTGGAAAAATATTTTGATTTCATATTCTTGGTGGGTTTTTCGAGAGCTCAATTGGGTTGTCATTAGATTTTTCTAGGTGCCTTGATTTTCGAGCCAGCGGATTTAAAAAATGACACCATGTTCCTTATGGGTTTTTCGAGCTCTCTTTTGGGCCACTCTTTGATATTTTTAGGTCTTCCATTTTTTGCCTCGAAGAATGTGCCTTCACAAATTTTCACAATTTTCCATTTAAAAATGTGCCATGGCATCTCTGACAAACATTCTGCTCAAGCACAACTCCAAATTCAATGGTTGAAATTATGGCACTTGCAAGCAGTGGATCATCGCAATTTTTGAATATCGGAACATTGATCAATTTGTTTTGGGTGTTACAAAACGTCCGACTACTCCTGGTTCTGATCATGATACATTGGATCTGAATAATCGAGAGGCGGTGATGCTTCTCAAATTATCCATGGCTGATGATCAACTTTCTTAGATTCCATCCGGCAAGACAGCTGCCGAGATCTGGACGCATCTCAAAGGTCTTCATGAGACTTTTGACAAAAGCAGAGCCTTCTTTTTGAAACACTCTGTTTTCTATTGTCATGGATGAGTGCACCTTGCTCCAGGCACACCTAAATTGGATTCAGGAAATCTGTGATTAGTTACTTGCTATCGATCGCAAGATGGAGGAAGAGGATATTGTGGTTATTACTCTTTGGAGTTTACCAAAGTCCTATGAGCATTTTATCTAGACTCTCAACATCACATCTTCTGGTGTTAATTTGAAGTTCACTGATCTCTGCACACCGCTACTTCAGCAAGATCGGTGGAAACAACAGTTCGGTAGCAACTCCAGTTCCACCACCATAGAGCAAGCCTTTGTTGCAAAATTCTTTCAGAAGGATAAAGGCAAGTTTCAGCAGCCATCTCAATAGAAGTCTTCTGCTCCAGCATCAGATGGTTCCCAAAAGAAGAACATTCGATGCAACTACTACCACAAGTTTGGACACATGAAGGTTGAATGTTGGAAATGCTTAGCTGCACAATCTAAGCAATCAGGTTCGCAGCCCAAAGCAAACAGTGCATAGCACATTGAGCAGGTGGAAATAAGCAAGTATTTTACCAATTACTTCTGTAATATTTTCCCTCCGTCCCAGAAACTTGCCCTCCGTCCTAGAAACTTGTTCCGATGTCCCGCCGTCCCGACATAACATTGCTATTAAACAAGATTCGTTAAACTACTTGATTGAATTGGCTGATCTCTACAGTCACAAACAAACAATATAATGCTAGATCCGCCTCCTTTGATTCTTTTAATTTGCCTTAAACCAAGTTCTGCAGAGACCAATCCTTTTCAGAGTGACCATCTCTAAATATTATTGTAATATTAATCAAATATTACTTAGTTAACAAGTTTCAACACTTTGTAATTGAATTTTTTCCTGGATGAATCAGAATTACTGAAATTGGTTCAGGCAGAGCACTGCAAATGCCAAACTATGAGACTAGATTAAGATTTATTGTAAAAAAAACCTCTATTAAAGAGGACTCTTTAAACTACTTGACTGAATTGGACGAGCTCTACAGCCACAAACAAACAGTATAATGCCAGATCCACCTCCTTTGATTCTATCTATTTGCCTCACACCAAGTTCTGCAGATACCAATCATTTTCAGAGTCATCATTACTAAATATTATTGTAATATTAATCAAATATTACTCAATTAACAAGTTTGAATACTTTGTAATTGAATTTTTTTCTGGACAAATCAGAATTACTGAAATGAATAAACGTGGTAGCCCATTAGCAATTATCATCTATTTTTAAATAGACAAATTCTAAAATTTTAGATTTCCACCACAGTACAAATGGCAGAACAGCAACTTGATTATTATGTATGGCTCTAAACAAGCTGCCCTGCAAATACAAAAAACCGCAGTGAGTTGGTCAAGCATAGATGGCATTGAAATAGCTGTCACAAACCTGCAGGAATGGTACTGAAATAGCTGCTACAAACCTGCATATATGATGCTGAAATAGCTGCCCTGAACACCACAAATTGGTGGTGTGGAAGTCACCAACCAATCAGATTTGGCATTGTGAAAAACACCTTGTTAGAATAACAATGGTGCTTATGGAAGCTGCCCAAAACATTGAGTAGGTCCATGAATTAACTCTCTTTCAAACCTGCAACCTTTGAAGCTCAAACATGTTAATTTTATGGTAGTGCTTGTTAACTACAGGTCCATGAATTAACTCTCTTTCAAACCTGCAACCTTTGAAGCTCAAACATGTTAATTTTATGGTAGTGCTTGTTAACTACAGGCAAACAATTAGACCTATTGCCTTCCCATTAATAGATGATAAGCGCTTATCATCACCCTGGAGCACATTACATATTTTGCATATCACAGAATTTATCATTATTGATGCAAGAATGGCCTTGCATATAAATGAATCAATGCCTCCTAATAGACCTCCAGTCGGTCTTGTAGTTTTGGTGCCAAGAATAGGATCACATCTATTAATTACAAGTTACAGTCATATAGGTCTTGCCCAATTACATAATTGCGTGTTACCTGAATTATCAAAATAGGGCTACAGCCAAATTAGGATTGATTTGATAAAGTTCATTAGCAACATCACTAAGGCTGACAAGCCAAATAGCCATTACGTGTACTAGGTTGGCCGTACAAGGGATCCAACCTAGCTACACATCAGCCCTCTTAGCTAGGGAGGTTTCCTTCAATATCTGAATTACATAGTGACAACCACCATGGCTACTGCTATAGAAATGCAAGTGAACACAACCACCATGGCTACTCCCAAAGGGTGGATGCATCATGGCTACTTCCATGAATGGAAACACAAGTGTGCATCACAAAGATGTGATGACATTCACCATGGCTACTTCTAGAGGGTATATGAATACAAGTGCTACATAATGGAGTTTCTTCCATGACATCCACCATGCCTACTCACAGAGGGTGGATCTACCATGCCTACTCGCAAAGGGTGGAATGAGGGTGTTCACCATAGATTTCTCGTAGAGAAGAATGCATCTCCACCATGCCTACTCATAGTGGGTGGAACAAGGGCTTTCACCTCAAATTTCTCCTAGAGAAAATGCATCTCCACCATGCCAGCTTGAAGAGGGTGGACTCAGGGCTTACCTTAGACTTCTCCCATAGAAGAATGCATTTCCATCTTGTCTACTCACAAAGGATGGATCCACCATACCTACTCGCAAAGGGTGGAACAAGGGCTCAACTAAGGCTTTCCTAGAGAAGAATGCATCTCCACTATGCCTACTCCGAGAGGATGGAATGAGGGCTTTCACCTCAAACTTCTCATAGAGAAGAATGCATTATCAAGGGCTTGCATCTCAAACATCTCAAATAAAGAAGAATGCATTAACAAGGGATTTCATCTTGTACTTCTCCCTCATATAACTCATTAAAGCACATAAAGGATCATCTAAATGTTGAGACTCCCTCTTAATAGGAGCAACATTCTCATAGCTTTAAGTATCACAATAGTAGGAGTTTCTCTGCAATGTTTGTCCAACAAAGAGCTTTTGCAGTTACACTGCGACACAAGCTTGCTGATCCTTTGCTAAGGACTTGGCATTCTACATCTGCCACTCAAGCTCCCTTTGACTCTGATTTCTGCAGCTGAATAGTCTCCCTCTAAATGTCATTTCTTCCTTGGGGAAGAAATTAATTGCAATGACAATCTGAATATTTTCTTTTTCTTAAATTTCCATCAGCAAGCAATAATTTCCCAGTATTCAATAATCCATCGAACCACATTTTTGACACCCATTAGTCATCAGAAATCTTCTAGAATCCAATTTCCCTATTCAAGTTTGAATCATTTCCTTAGACCCGCTTTGATACCATGTTAGTTTTATGGTAGTTCTCGTTAACCACAGGCAAACCATTAGATCTATTGCCTTATCATGCATAGATAATAAGCTCTTATCATCACCCCCAAGCACATTACAGCACATTACATATTCTGCCGCAAAATTCATCATTATTGATGCAAGAATGACCTCAGATATAAATGTATCAATGCCTCCTAGACTTCTAGTTGGCCTTGTAGTTTTGGTGCCAAGAATAGGATCAGACTTATTAATTACGAGTCGCATTCATATGGGTCTTTGCCAATTACATAATTGCAAGTTCCCTGAATCACCCAAATAGGGCCAGACCTAAATTAGGATTGATCTGACAAAGTTCATTAGCGACATGGCCAAGGCCGAGAGGCCAATTAACCATTGGGTGTACTAGGTTGGCCCTAGAAGGGAATCTGACGTAGCTGCACATCAACAAAACACAATCTCTAAATGGGATTACACTGGGTTTCGTTTTGCTGATCCAATGATGGAAATCTAGGGTTTTTTGTTCTTCCATCTTCAGCAATAGATGAATAGGTTGTCCAATCTATTTGAGGGATTGAGATAATAAACAAGTTTCCATCCTTTGGTTAGAACTTAGGACCCTTGTTTATTTAGCCCTTGGACGCTGAGCCTTTTCTTCAAAATATTTTTGTTCAAATTCTCAAGGTCCTCTCCAACAACACTTGGGAAGACAAAATATCTCTTTAAATTACAAAGAACCCCACTTTAGCTATCCACATAATAAAAACACTTTAAGTGATCTCTTGATGTCAATGTAAAAAGCATAGCTCACTTTAAGATTCTTAATCATTTCCATAGAATAATTTCACCGAGCCCACAAGAAACAGGTTTATGGATCATCATGGTAACATACTGGAAAAGGGGATACGGCACCATTATCAGTTAGGTGTGCTATATTTTTGTGCACTACCATGGAGGCTTGCATATCCATCCTATTAGTGTAAAGTAATGTTAAGTTTAGTTAGGTAAGTTCAATTTGAGTGATTAAACTCAACTGTAGTTTGAGTATGCAAGTTAGCATGTCTGTTCGAGTGTGCCTTTAGTCAACCTAGTGGAGTTAGGTGCCACTATTTATTGGAACGCTGATGAGTGCATTTGGCATATGTCAGATGGTATTCTTGTGGATGCTGAAGTGTGTTCATACTGTCTTTCTTAGCTTGTTCCGGTTCACTATAGCCTCTCACCAGGATCTAGCTGACAAAGAAAAGTTTGATTTCCCTTTGGCTGAATGGCCTTGTGATTAGCTCTGCTATTGGACATCTGGTCCCAATTTGTAACCAGATTTGATTGATTGATTAGACCAGCAATGCATAGAATTAGGAAGTGAGTTGATCCTACTGTCTGAATTTGCTGAATTTAGAGCAGGAACCTCATTGCTGTGAGATGATGAAAGCTGGAGGGGTCAATCTCCAAGTAAGTGCTCTTTAATTCTTTCAATGAAGACCTGCAACTGGATGGTAAATCATAAATAAGGGTGGCTATCAGGTTGTGCCGGCACTCAGTTGATTGAATCAACTCCATATAGATCTTCAAATTATATCACATGTAAAATAGTTGGAAATCTGGCCAAATGTGTGGGGTGTAGGGGTATCCTTCTCACCTCACAGCTACCTTCCTAGGTTCTTGCCAAAGGGTCCTGGTGTGGTGGGGTTAGGCCAGGGTGCAGCCCGTGCACCCAGGATCCCTGCGGGCCTGGCTCTGCCAAATCCTTCACCAAATCACAACCGCTCTTACAAATTCCTCTTGCCATGGATGTCACTGCACAAAGGAGGAGGCTGCGCGAGTTACAGGAGATATTCATGTGCAGACTGTGTCAATTCTTTGTGGTGCCCAAGCTTAATATTATGGCCATTTCATACTCCAACATCAAATCACCATATGGAAAAAAGCTTATAAGATTCGCTTAATTAAGACCCAAAGACTTTGAATTTGTTTTTATGAGTATCATGCTTTAACCCTTTTCAATATTTATAAATTTTAGGTTACAACTTTGATGTTTGAACATGTATATATGAATTTGAAATGTGTGTGTGTGTTTGGACAAATCCAAACCCATACCCAAAGATTTTTTTTATTTGTTCTACCCTAGTACTTGAACTCTGTACCCATACCAGAGCTGGAACCGGAATTGGCATTTTAGCCTCACAGCACTTTGCAATGAAGGGTTCTTGCCAAAGGGTCCAGGTGTGGTTGGGTTAGGCCAGGGTGCAGCCCATGCACCCAGGTTCCCTTCGGGCCTGGCTCTGCCAAATCCTTCACCAAATCACAACCTCTTACAAATTCCTCTTGCCATGGACGTTGCTGCACAAAGGAGGAGGCTACGCAAGTTACAGGAGATATTCTTTGTGGTGCCCAAGCTTAATATTATGGCCATTTCATACTCCAACATCAAATCACCTTATGGAAAAAAAGCTTATTAGACTCGCTTAATTAAGACCCAAAGACTTTGAATTTGTTTTTATGAGTATCATGCTTCAAACATTTTTTAATATTTATAAATTATAGGTTACGACTTTGATGTTTGAACATGTATATATAAATTTGAAATATGTGTGTGTGTGTGTGTGTATTTGGACAAATCCAAACCCATACACAAGGATTTTATTATTATTTGTTGTACCCTAGTTCTTGAACTCTGTGCCCATACCTGAGCTGGAACCGGAATTGGCATTTTAGTCTCACAGCATCTTGCAGTGAAGGGTTTTTGTCCCTGTTTTGAGAAAAAATGACTGCGAAACCAAATTGACAGTTGTAAAAAATGCATAATCTCAAATGATGACCAGATCTCCTATTATATTTGGATGGAAAATAGGACCTCAGGGCTCTAATTTGGTTGGCCAAATTAAAAATTGAGTTTGAATTTTATTTATAAATTTATTGTTTATATTTATATTTAAACATTCACTAGTTATTTATGTATTATAGTTAGCTGATAGGCTATTATATAGGAGACTTCAGCCAGATAATGTAATGTCTCATACTTGAAAATTAATCCGATCATCAGATATAAAAAGCGACAGAAACTTCCAGGCAAGGGTAAAATAGATACAACAATCAGGACAATCACAAGTAGTGCAAAGTCTTAATGGTTACGCTAAAGTCACAATCAATGAGCTGGTGCTGAAGTAAGATGGAGGGAGGAAAGAGACATGTATTCATTGTCCCATAAAGAAACGGGTTAGAATAGGTCGTGGTTTCCACGATTGAAACATTGATTCAAAGCAATAAAAACATTAGGCGAAGCATTTGTTTTAACTGTAGTACATGATAAAGTAAGGTTGTAGTTAAGCATTAGTTTTGCTTTGTTGGATGGGTAGTTAGGAAGAAAGGGATGCATCTGTTGGTTTTCCCAACCAACCAATCTTTATATAAAAACTTTGGAATATGGATGATGTAGTCATGTTTGGGTATGAATAAAAGTAATAATAATTCCTTGCCAATTTTGGTATTTCCGGAAGTAGTAATAGATGCTCCATCGGTACAACTAAATATTTGTTGTATTGTTTTGTGTTAATATCCATTCTACATTTTGGCGTCATTGCCTAAGTTCGAGCCTGGAGGTCGTTGGCGAGGCAAGATGGAATAATGGGAAAACCCTTCTTACCACATATACAAGTAATGAACATGACGGTGAAGAGGAGGAAAATACCAGAGAAGATAAGTTGACACGCGATTTGGTGACGGCCTCAGAAGTTTTTGTTGACCAATACATGTAAAGGGAAGCTCGTGGGAGAGCGATTCCGGAGGGCACGGTATGGGATGAACGTGCGGTACCACCAGCGGTGTACGATCTAATTGGATAGATCCCTAGATTGTTGGCAAGGAACATGGTACATGTGGAAGATGAAAGAGTAGAAACAAAAAGAGAATGAAGAAGACAAGTGCTTCAACAGTTTGTTGAAAGGACAAGGGAATTGGAGGAGTTTGATAATTCAAGAAAGATAAATAGGCAATAAACCAATTCATGCCCCTACTTCCAAACAAATATTTAAGGCGTGTGCCAGAGGGAGAAATTGAGGATTAAGTCGCCCTTAGGACATTACGACTCCAACAACAGGAGGAAAGACGATGTCATCTAAGGGGACGAGTGGACCACTTCCAAATCGAAGAAGGGTTGATTGAGAACACAATTGAAGGAATAGCCAATTTGGCTATCTCTGAGACACCAGGAAGGAAGGTTGAAAAAATCCTGAAACCATTGCATGAAGAGAGCATTGATAGGAACATAACTCCACCCTAGATGGAGATAGTGTTGCGCGAAGCAACGAGGAAACTAGCTCGTCAGGAGGGAGCAACTACAAGCAAGAGGGAGTGTCTTGGTAGGAGGGAATGTCGTAGCAGGAGGAAAAAATAGGAGAAGAATGATAATAGACAAACAAAACCTTCCTAAATTCACGGGGAAAGGCTCAGAGGACACTACATGTCATTGCAAAACATATATAACCATATGGAAAGCCAATGTAGAGAATGATGCAAATGAATGACTCAAAGCATTTCTCGCCACATTAAGAGGTATAGCCATTGACTTGTATACCGACTTGGAGGTAGGCAAGAAGAACACATGGAATAATCTCTGTGCAACCTTTGAAGAAGAATTCAGACTCCTTTAGGAATATTATACAAATCAATAATACAAGGCAAGGTAAGAATGAATTTGTCAGAGCGTACAGCAGGAGGCTGAAGGAATTGATAGGAAAGATTGACAACAAGCTTGCCGATGGATTGTAAAAAAGGTGGTTTATTGAAGGGTTGACACTGTCCCTAAGAAAAAAAGATTAAAATAGTGTCACCATCATCCCTTGTGGACACCTGTACTCGTGTAATAGATATAGAAAGTGAGGATGAAACCAAGACCATCCAAGCACTGAGGAAGGATATGATGAGGTTATTGAAGGAGGTAGCGAGAAGTAAAGAAGACAAAAGAGAAGGGAGGGAACTATGGTGTACAGATTGTGAAAAGGAGGGCCACACAAAAGGGACATGTTTGTGTAAAGCGTTTTGTGATATCTATCAGGTATTGGGACACATAATCAAAGATTGCCTGTACAATCTAAAAGCAAGGAATGCATATGCATTTTCACCCAGGGAGAACAATCAACACCACCCTCCACCCCTTCAAATGCAAATACAGAAGCCTCACCCGGAGGATACAAAAATAACATGCAGGGAAGCAATAAGAATAGCAATAATAAAAGCAATAACAACACACCTAGTAGAGTAATACAATACGATTCTAAAGGAAGGGCAATGATCCAATGCAGATAGTGCAACAAATGGGGACATTTCGCACGTGAATGTTAGAATGTCAGAGGATAGAATGGAGGAATGTTGTGTAAATAGTGCGGACTAGGTAACATGAGTATACTAATTACCCTAGACAAAAAGGGATGAACATGCTTGATATTGCAGAGCTTAAGAGCGAAGTATTAGCCATCACAAGAATGCATGCCAAGGAATTGGAATATCCGGTTGCAGCTACAGAAAAAGAAAATTTTTAGGAAGTGAAAAGGGATATTAGAGATAAAATGATAAAGGAGGGAGAAGCAAGTATGGTTAAACCCCCAAATAACCAACTTTTATCAAATATCATGAAACAAGTTCAGGAGACCTCCATTCCCATGAAAATTGTAGATCTATTAGAAATGCTACTGCAGTTGTGGGTAGCAATAACACAAGGGACAAGTACCAAAGGAGTACCTTCCAAGGAGGAGAAGAAACAGGAAGCACAAGTGGGAAAAGAAACCAATACCTTGTTCACCATAGGAATGGGGAGGACATCGACAATAATGGAGATGGAAATATTGGGATGTAAACTCTCAAACACTATAGTCGATGGAGGCTTCGAGGTGAAAGCCCTATCTAAGGAGACTTTGTGGTGATTGCTCTAGAAAAGAAAGGGTATGATGTGTTGTTGGGAAGAGGATGGCTAGTCACAGCAAGGGCCATCCATAATTGGAAGAGAAACACCTTATCCATTGAGGTAGATGGCAAAAAGTACACTATAGATCTAAGGAACCAGTCTGTAAGTTAGGACTTGGTATCGGATTCACAAGTAGAGGGAGAGGACCATGAAGGGGTAGAGCCAGATGAGGAAGGGGTGCTCAGACTGGGGGAGTGCTCAGAAGATGAAACGAGCTCCCTCAACGGCCTGTTTCATTGGCAGATAGGAGACTATGAAGTATTCCAACTAGAATGTAATATGTTGCAAATCCAAGAAGCTGAATTTGAAGAAAGATATCCAGAGGGCTATAAGGAATATAGAGAGGGTGCGACAACTCTTAACAATAAATCGACACACATATTTGAGGAGGTAGAGTACAAAGAGGCTAAGTTGCAAACAATAAACTTGGGTGAGAAGGATCAACCCAAGGAGATTTTTATAGGAGATGATTGGGATTCGGTGTTGAAGGCAACATTATTTAGGATTTCCCTCGAAAGCAAGGACGTGTTCGCATGGACCTACAAGGATTTGAAAGGAGTACCTTCAGAATTGTGTTTCCATTGGATACCATTGATACCAAGAGCAAGACCAGTGCGCAAACAACCATACTGAATCAACAAAAACTACGCATCCAAGGTTCATGAAGAAATTCCAAAAATACTTGAAGCTGAGAAAATATTTTGAGTTCTCCTATAGTCATATTATTGAAGGACAGTAACCAATTCCGGATATGTGTCAATTTTAGATGCTTGAATGCGGTAACTATAAAAGATCCTTTTCCAATTCCCTTTACAAATAGCATCCTATATAAAATAAGATAAGATAACAATATTAATGTCCAACAAAAAACCACAAGGGTTTATGGGATAGAAGAGGTAGCCGACCATGAAATGTACTCCTTCATGGATGGATTTTTAGGATACAATCAGATCAGTATTGTTGAGGAGGATAAGATAAAGACTACATTTATCGTCAAAGATGGGGTATATGCCTATAACAAAATGTCGTTTGGGCTATGCAATGCATTGACCAAGTTTCAAAGAATCATACTACAATCTTCGATAGTATGTTTGTAGGGAATTTCAAAGCCTTTCTAGATGATTGGTCCGTCTACAGTGGAAAGGAGAATCATCTCAAAGTCATTAGTGAATGCATGGATTGATGTCGAAGAGCAAGGCTGGCCTTGAACACGAAGAAATGTAGATTTATAGTCCCACAAGGTAGACTTCTTGGTCATATAGTATGCAAGGAAGGATTGAAAGTCGATCCTGACAAGATTGGGGTCATTTTGGATATGGAAGCTCCATTAGATGTAACTAGTGTCAAGGTCTTCTTGGGACACGTAGGGTACTACAAGAGATTTATAAAAGAATTTTCCGAAGTATCTTTACCCTTGGAAAAACTAACTTGGAAAGAAGAACGATTTTGTTGGGAGTAAGAATAGGAAGAGGCTTTCCAGGAACTAAAGAAGAGATTGGTAGGTGCTCTGATTCTCATATACCCTGACTAGAGTAAAGACTTCCATGTCCACGTGGACGCTTCTAACTATGCTATAGGACCACTTTGGCACAAACTCGAAAGGACAGGCTGGACCGTCTAGTGTACTTTGCAAGCAAGCTATTGTCAAAAGCCAAGCGAAACTACAGTACCACTGAAAGAGAGGCATTAGCTATGGTCTATGCAGTTCAGAAATTTAGACATTACTTATTAGCTACTCCTACATTTTTTGTTGATCATCAAGCCCTTATGTATTTGGTAAAGAACCTTGTGATTCAAGGGAGAGTAAGTAGGTGGCTAATCCTTCTGCAAGAATTTACCTTTAAAATCATCGTTTGGCTTGGGAAAAGTCATGTAATTGCTGATCAATTCGCAAGAATCAAGTTTGGAGAAGCCTTGGGAAATGGAGTAAATGAGGACTTCCTTGATGCCCACCTATTCCAAATGGCCGTACTACCTTAGTGGTAGGAAGGGATCGGAGAATACTTGTCAACGACCACCTTTCTGAAGGAGATACCAGCGGCAGACAGAAGAAAAATTGCACTCAAGAGCAGGACATTTCAGTTGATTGAGGGATTGATGTATAAGATGGGGCTAGACTAAATTTTAAGGAGACGTGTCATGGAGGAAGAAATTCCAGTAGTTTTGAGGGAATCCCATGAAGGGCTGGCAGGAGGCCATATGGGACCTGATGCTACAACTCGAAAGGTATTATTGGCAGGACTATGGTGGTCCACACAGTATGCAGATGCTCGAGAATGGGTCTTAAGCTATGATGCATGCCAAAGGGCAAGCAATCCCCTGAAAAGAGATTTTATGCCATTATTTCCATCACAACCTCAGTAATTATTCAAGCGTTGGTGGTTGGACTTTGTAGGGCCCTTGCCTTAGTAGTAATCAGAGATCAGATACATGGTGGTGGCAACATAATATCTTACAAAATGGGCGGAGGTACAAGCACTCTCGGACAACATAGCTTTCAGTATGGTGAAATTTATTTATGAGCAGGTAGTAACTAGGTTTGGCATACCCCTATAGCTAACAAGTGATAGAGGGGTGCACTTTGTAAATTACACAATCAATTTGTAGTTTTTCATTCCTTTTCTAGTCCCCACTATCCAAGGGTGAACAGTTAAGCAGAATCTACAAATAAAATACTGTTGGCAATTCTCTACAAGACTTGTGGAGTGGAGAAAGGAGATTGGGAGGAAAGACTTCCACCAGCCATATGGGCATATAGGACTACCTACAAAGTCACCATTGGGCGAACTCCTTTTCACTTAATGTACGAACAAGAAGCAGTAATACCATGGAACTTGTAGTACCAAACCTAAGAATAGCCATCGGACATAGGTTGGGGGACGTGGAGAGTGTAAAGGAGAGATTCAATACTCTGATAAAACTGGATGAGAAAAGGACACAAGCTCAATGTGCTACTGAAGTAGCACAAAGGAGGCAGAAATTATGGCATGAAAAACACTTAAAGAGGATGAATTTTAGACTAGGCCAATTGGTCTCAAGTGTAATAGGAAAAGTGAGATAAAGCCAAGAAAATTCAAAATCTGGTGGTTAGGACCATACAAGGTAATATAAGTGAAGGAAAATGGGGCTATAAAATTGTCAAGTTTGGATAATAATATTCTAAAATATTTGGGGTTTGTCTACTGAATAGATATAAAAGAAAAAGAAGAGGGAATAAACGAAGAGGGAGTAAAAGAAGTAAATAAAGAACTAATAAATGAGGGTAGGTTATATAAAGCATTCAACAATAGAATAAACCCATGACCTATCATAATCTATTGTACTCAACAAGACAACTCCATAGGCATTGGAGAAGCTAAACGGAGGAAGGTTGCAACCCATGAGAGAAGGGTAGCCGTACGAGGCAGAAGTGCGAAGGGTGGCAAGCATGTATGCCAATTGTGGAGTGATTGTAGCATCGGAGAAGGGCCATACACATCAAAACAGGAGAAAGGGTTGTGCGTGGAAGCAAATGTGTATGCGTACAAAGCCTTGGCATATGCAACAACACAGGTGGTGGTGCCTAGACACACGACAGGAGGGGTATTCAAGAAGCATGCGTACATTTAGCAACACCACACATACCGCCACGTACGAACTCTCATCCATCAGTGTGTGTGAATAGGAAAAGAGTGTGTATGGACAAAGTAGAGAAAGGTTGGGGAAAGACAAGTTCCAGTACGTTGGCTTCTAGCGTATGCAACCAAGGGACACAAGTGGGAGGGATTGTCAAGGAGGGTAGACCACTTACTAGCCACCCTTAGAAGGGCGTACCAAGGGGGGCAGGTATCTGTATTTGTACGGGCCACTAAAGAAGGACCCAACGACATGTTAGTTCTTTGGTGGAATCAACCAAAGCCGTGTGGACAAAACAGTTGGAGCCCAGGAAACAGTTGGATCATACAAACAATATAAGTCGTCGTGAGATTGGTGCAGTACCATAAAATTATTGATTCAAGGAAAAAGACCAGTCTTGTAGGTTCGAAAGGAAGGGAAAAGGATGATAAGTAAGAAGATTAAGGGGAAAGTTGGAGCCAAGATCACTGCTGATAATGTCACCTTCGAAAGTGTAGTGGGTAGTGAATGTTGTACCTGGTGGAAAAATGTAGAAGATAATCACATACTGAAGGAAGCCCTATGCAAAGAAGAGGTAGACAAAGTAATATTCATGCCTATTTTTGATTTGAAAGAATTCGAAACTATATTGCGAACCATGGTGGCAAGTTATGATAAGGACAAAAACAAATCAGTGATCCAATATGCGCAACAAACTATAACAGTTTTTTACACGGCGAAAGAGATAAATAAGTTCTTTGGGATTCCTCATCGGGGACTAGAACTCACAAAAAGCCTAATGACAATGGAAGAAAAGAAAAAGTGGTTGAGGTTGATATGCAGAGAGGACCTCACAAAACAAGATTGGGAGGGAATTATCAACAACAAGAAGAGTAGGGGTTTAGAGAAACCGTTATAGCCAACGATGAATGGCGATGCATTGTAGACCTCGTGAGGAGTAAACTTACTATTAGAAGCTGCACCTCAGACGTTGCCCTATGGATGCTACCTATTGTGGTTGGATTGAATGAAGGGTGTAAAATTGAGCTTAGTTGCTCTAAGAAAGGTTACAGGAATTCATGGAATTGAAGCACAAAGCATTTTATATGCCCCATCATGCCATTGCTCTCTTCTTGGAAATCATCCGAACCCAGGTTGCCACTGAATACATAGGAACATTAGTGCCAACAAATAGGGTGAAGCCCTACAAACCAGCTATGACTTATTGGATTCAGATGGGCACTTCTTGTATAGGATCTGGTACAGGCGAGCCAAGGCGAAAGAAACCAAGACAGGTATGCGAAAATTCGTTTCAGTCATCTAAAAGGTATGCTAAGGGAGGTCACTTTTTTACCAACTATTGAGGGGCCACTATTGAGAGAGATTCCAGTTAGTGCCGAGATTCATCAAAGGCATGAGAAGGACGATAGTCGTACAAATTACATCTATACACTAGGAGATTGTATCCGTATGGATGACGTATGTATCGTGGAGACATTCGTACGGACGAATGTCGTACACCAGGAACAGATATGGATGTTGTCCGTACATCAGGTAATGTCAGTAGCAGCAGCAGGCATGAGATTCCTCTATGGGGCACCACCAAACTTTCCTTACCTAGAGTGGAAAATCTAGTTTCTTCAAATCAGCAGACATGTACCAAGGTAATCAATCTCAAGTGTCAGAAAAAATGTGGCCACAGAGTCTGATTGCAAACGACACTAGGCATAGAAGTTGCACATCGTATTGCCTTGGTGGTACAACCTACAGGAGCTATGGGTGCCCAGAATGAGGTCTAGAAGGAAGAAATCTGCAACTAGGTTAATGAAGACATACCAGTGGGAGAGGGGGACACAGTATTAGAAGAGGCAGATAAGTTGCTTGAAGAAGAAGGTATGGACCTCCACCATCACCACTTCTCAGAGAAGTAGAAGGAGAAGATAAAGCAGAGATACAGAGTGAGAACTTGGGACCCTTGGAGACATTCTCCTTACAAGATAAAGCATAAAGATTTATACATGGAGCGTGCCACCAAATGGAGAATATGGAGCATGCCACCAAATGAATTATACATGAGGCGAAGACTTAGAATATGGAGGCCACAGTTAAAAGCAACAAAATCCTTGGCAGCCTTTATGTAGAAGGACTGTCATATTGACTGGAATTTACTTTTAGTAGGTGGGTACACGTAGGAGGCTATAGCTATGCAATGGACACTCCAATATACCATACCTCCTGCAAAGGAGCAACCCTTGGTCTCATTCAAGCATATGCAGACATGGAAGTAGCATTTAGGACATATTTTTGTCATCAGCAAGAAAAGGAATGTGCAGAATGATTGGGTCGAGAATGGAAGGCAGAGAAAGGTGCTTTGATAGAATGTTGGCAGGTTGAGAGAGAAGCTATAGAGGAGAAATGGAAAACCGAGTACGCTACCTTGGAAGAAACATGGAAGTTAGAGAAGGCTGCCCTAGAAGCGTAGTTCCAAACAGCAGAAGCCAAGAAGATGGATGCATTGTATGTTTTACAAGGGGTACGTGCCAAACAGAAGGCTGCTGAAAAGGAACTTTTATGCCTCCGTGGAGCTTCAAGCCCAGGGATGTCTTCCAACCCTCTTGCTGAAACTTGATTTCTATTTGAGTTGTTGTCTAGACGTCTGGAAGATGACAACTCTTTTTTTGGGGGGATAGATGTATTATGTGATGAAGTAAGGTTGTAATTAAGCATTAGTTTTGCTCTATTGGATGGGTAGTTAGGAAGCGAGGGGATGCGTTGGTTGGTTTTCGCAACCAACCGACCTTTATATAAGAACTTTGGAATATGGATGATGTAATCATGTTTTGGCATGAATAAAAGTAATAATAATTCCTCGCCAATTTTGGTATTTCTGCTATTAGTAATAGATGCTCCATTGGTACTATTGAATTTATGTTGTATTATTTTGTGTTAATATCCATTCTACATTAACCAGCTCTTTGTGCATATCAATACCAAGTCACCAATGCTTGTCTTCAAAAGGTAGAATGCAAATGCACATTAGCTTGGGGACTTGCAAAGATTTTCATTAAATCTACTTGTGTATTTTTGCAACCACTAGATTCCACGAGATCAAACTTTTTAAGGCGGCTCACTTGCCCAGTTCCAACTTTGATGGTTGTTGATGCACTGTTTACATGCAAAGTGGAAAAAATTAGAGGTTGTGAAATATGGCAAAACACCTATAGCTTGCAGTGACTTGCATAGAAATCCCAACACCCTTTCCCTTTTGTCAGATGTCCTGGAAATCTGCCAATCTTGGAAGCCACCGGTGCGGCCTCTTGTTGTTGAGGACCCTCACCCACTTCATTTTTCCCCTAACAAACTTGCTGCAAATTCTAATAAGTCACATGTGTCCATTCAAACGCTTCCCTTTCATTCAAGAAATGCACAAAATTTAGTTTTTTATTACGAATTCCATTCTTGACCATTGTATGGATAGTTTACTCAGTGATTGACAAAGTACATATATTCTTTGTGATATATTATTGTTTAGTGATATATTTTACATAGCAATGTATCAATGGTAGATTTTAACTTTAAGCATATTTTTAATGTGAGTGGTCTTTTTGTTCACTTGTAACAAATACAAATAACAAATTCAATGTAGTACATGTTGAGGCTTCTATCATCTGTATTCTAGTATTGGAATCTTTAATTCTAATTGTGAATCCCATTATGTTAAGTTTGATTCACTAATTTTGGTTAAACAAAATATAATATTCTAAAGGTATTTTAGTGGTATAAAGGAAAGTGCAAAGTAAAATATATCAATTGTATTTGTCAAAAATAATATTATAATCTATATAATAAAATAATAATAAAAATATTAAAAATTACAATTCACTATTAAATTATTATTTTTGATAAAATTTAAAATACATAAAATATTTTAAAAAAATGTTATTATTAAACAAATATAAATATAAAGTAAAATTTAGATAACTAAATTAAAATTTCACCTAACTTTGAATTCAATATTATAATGTTAATAATATTATTATTATAAATGTGTTAGAAATTATTAATAATAATTCTGTTAAATATTTTTTTACAAAATTTATTTACTTTACTGGCATATTTTAGGCCTTAGATTATAGGTATTTTCATCTTGACACTATAATATTATAACAATTTCATATATCATCTTGTTAGGAGCAATTAAATTGACATCTTGGCCCTATAATTCCAACTATAAAATCTATTGATTTTAAAAGATAAAGTGATGTGAATTTGAATTTGTTGTCATAATCTCCAGACATCTTCAATATTTTATAGTTGGGTTTCCTAAGTCATTGTGCAAAGAGGGCTCCTAAGTGGTTTATCTTGGGTGAGTACTAGATCTTAGAATGTGATCGACTCTAATATATAGACAGTTGCAACAGAATTTTATGGTAACCATAACTCAATTCTTTTAGCTCAAAGAAAAATTACAGAATTCAAAACAATTGGTTAAAACTTTGAATGCTCAAACTTTTTAAAATTGACAGGATTGAATTCAGTTATAATTGACGAAGCACTTGTGGCGGCAAAGCTTGTGATTTTGGACAAGGGTGGCATGGAAACTGTAGAGAACTCTAGAAGACAATTTGACAGAGGCAAGTTGATCCAGGCCCTCAGTCTTTGTGTCCAAAATCATAAACTTCGATTTCCCACTTCCCTCATCATGTACAAAAGTCACCAGAAAACTTAGTCCTCTGAAGAATCTGGTCGGTGGGGGACGAAATAAGGCTTTGTGTCATACCACCCCTTTGAGAACACCACTTTGCCAATCACCTCTTTTCTGTGCAAATCCACTTTCGTGATCCAGGAAACTCTAGGCCATGGTCCGCGATGGCCATGTAGCCAAATCGTGTAGGAACACCAACGAAGTTTATGTTGATCTTCCCGGCCTCTAAGTTTACATTGGCCCCGAACTCCCACCAGGAAGATGATCTTCAATCTGAACGTGTGAAGTTGAAGTCTAATCAGGGTTTCAAACTTTAAATAGCTTATTTATCTTGTTTGCAGATAACTTTATTTTGGAGAAGGTTTGAGGAAATCTAAGCTTTTAATTATTCATGGTTCAGCAAAAAACACTAAGAGTGTCTCTATCAAATATTTTGATTGGACATCTTTCCTAGATGTCCTACATTTTTCCAAGCAGAGTTTTATGGCACAATTTGAGGCAATATGGTTGAAATGAAAAACTAATAAATAAAATAAATGTCCAGTTTTGTGTTAATTTATTTAGCCAGATCATTTGCCATGCTTACAACTCTATTCATAGGCAAACAATTCAGCGTTTTCTGTCTCCTATGCCACATCAATTTTTGCCAAATGCAAGAACCTCATTCATTTGCCAAGTTAATTTGCTGGTTCGGATTCGGGTTTGAGGTTCGGGTTCGCAATTTGTAACTAAGTTGCGAAGTCATTTGCCATGTCAGCACCATGTTTCATAGTCACAGGCTTACATCAACATGATGCCATTGCCTGCTTGAGGATCCTGATATTGGAAATTTTGTTGTTTTGTCATACAGTTATTATGCTTTAAAAATGTTGAAAACTCCATTCTTGTACATGCTTTGTGTATTTTGCTTTTCGTTGTCTTGTTTAGTTCTCATTTTACCTGATAAATGCTCACTCAGATTCCTCTTATTTTCGCACTGCAAAATCTAAAATTAAAACTGCAATATTTATATAAGCAGGCAATTTGAGAACATGCTGTTTATAAAATGCCAAAATACTTCATTTGGGTTAGGTATTTATAATTTCGACGCATTTCTTGGTTATTTTTCTTGGTTTTAACCTCAATACTTTGTTATCACATCTAGGTCAAGTGTGTCACTGCAGAAGGTTGCATGGTACAGCAACAACGTAGTTTACAGATTAACATGCTGTACTATTTCCGAGGACATATTACATTGCATAGGGCACACTGAGTGACTTTTTCGTTAATTTCTTATGTGTGATCCACTTTATGTTTTTTTGGTTCTCTTTCATTGGATAAGTTGAGAGCACAAACTTTATATTGTGATAGACATTGCTTTTGTGGATTACCATTCTCCATCTATTTGTTCCTGCTTGATGGCAGTTTTTCCATAGCTTGTATTCAAGATGTCTTTGCTGACATATTCAAAGAAACTTGAACCAGTTTTAGATGATTTTCTATTTCTTCCGTTGTATCTTTTTGTTTCTACGACATTTGGAACCACCAAAAATTCCTAAGCTACAATTTTCAAGCATCAGTTAACCAAAGCTAGAGCCAAACAGCCTATTTTTTGTATCACCACCTGCCAATTCCAAATCCTAATTTAGTGCTAGTGGATCTTTACACACACCCATACATATTGTAAAGATATAATCAAGTTTCCACTAGATCCATCAACCAGTAATGTCTACTCCATCCTTTGGATTCCCTGCGTTCTGGTACTTCGTGGATATACTTTAGAGATAGGAGGGACGGGGGAAGGTGCTGGTACCAGCAGGTGTTGGGTGCTGTTGTCCACTTAACACATGGCAGGTATCACCTTTTTGACTTGTATGTGTGTGTATATATATTTTGGTACGATTTGGTGAACTTTTCATTTTGTATTGTGTACCCTGCTGAAATTGGTATTTGAAATATAGAAACATCAAGTTCTTCAACTTTTACTCCACATAAATTGTTTACTTTAGGTGATATATTTTGACATCTCTGAAGGATTTTTCTGAGTGTATATACAAGTTCTATCCAATCAACTTTTGTATGTTGTCTGAATTATGGCACCTAGTTGCTTGCGTGTGGTCTGAGTTATGGCAATTTGGTGCAGTGTGGAGTAGATTCTTGATATGGGGAACAAAGTTTCATAATTATATATATTAACAACTGAATTTGCCAGTTTTAACAGTACACTTTATATTTATGAAGTCATATAGTTTTTATATTTTATGTTGTGGAAACTAGTTATATCAATTCTTGGTTTTGCTTTGATTAGAATGCTTGGACAGTTACTTTTTATTACCCAATAGAAAGTTTGCATTGGCAATAATGATTTTTGTGATTGATGCTGGTGACATTTCCAATGTGATACTTGATTTTATAATTTGATGAGGTTTAGAGTAATATCAAATATGACATTCAATTTGGGTCATGTTGCTTTGTGCATCTCATGTTTTTTCCTCTGCCGAAAACTTCTGTGGACATTGGATAACTTGTTTGATATTTTTTAGCATGTTCCCCTTTAAATTCTATCATTAGATGAAAGTTTGATTTGGTCTTTTAATGATGTAGGCCAGAGATGGTTGTAGGATGGTACCACTCTCATCCTGGCTTTGGATGCTGGCTTTCAGGTGTTGATATCAATACACAGCAGGTTATAATCATTGCTCTTCTGTTTCATATCATTACTTAATTCCACCCTGTGTGTTTATCATGTCGTGGATAGTTATGATAGTACATCATATTTTTCGCTTGTCATGAAATATATGGCAATTGTTATATTGTAACTGTTCAATTAGAAAGATGCACCTCACTGCTAAGATTAAGATGTTCAAATGCAGTCTCACAAGTTGTGTCAGGCATTTGCAAATTTGTAGCTTAGAATTGTGTTAAGTATGTTGTCTTTAACATTTTAAGGTGTAAAAAACAAGCCATAGGTTATATATAACTTTAATAAGATACATGAACATATGCTGGAGGCAAATGATAGACCTATTCAAGGGTTTGTCCTATGGTTCTGTATCTTTCTCCTGCTGCACTTTTTTGTGGGAAACACTAAACAATGAGGGTACTCTTGCAGAGTTTTGAGGCACTTAATCAGCGGGCAGTTGCTGTGGTGGTCGATCCTATTCAAAGTGTTAAGGGGAAAGTGGTGATTGATGCATTCCGCCTAATCAATCCTCAAACTATGATGCTTGGCCAGGAGCCTCGGCAAACAACTTCCAATCTTGGGCATTTGAATAAGCCATCCATCCAGGTAAGAGACTAGCGGTTAATCTGTACAAAAGTTATTGCATTACTTTTGAGCGTTGCTCTTCTTCCTCATTTTGTTTGTCATTACAGGCATTGATCCATGGCTTGAATCGACATTATTATTCTATTGCTATCAATTATCGCAAAAATGAGCTTGAAGAAAAGATGCTTCTCAACTTACACAAGAAGAAATGGACTGATGGTTTGACCCTCCAACGCTTCGATTCTCATGCTAAAACAAATGAACAAACAGTTCAGGTATTAAATCCTGTGTACAGAAACTTTCGTGAATTTCCTTTATTCCATGATTACATTCTCAGCTATGTATGCATATTTATGTTCTCATTCTGTATACTGTGAACAATGTATGCAGGAAATGCTTGACCTCGCAGTCAAGTATAACAAAGCTGTACAAGAAGAGGACCAGCTGCCTCCTGAAAAACTTGCTATTGCGAATGTTGGCAGACAAGATGCTAAAAAACATCTAGAGGAGCATGTCACAAATTTGATGTCTTCAAATATAGTTCAAACCCTAGGCACCATGCTTGATACAGTTGTTTTTTAAGTTTTAGGAATTTACAAAATCAAGTGAACATCTTTTTCTTTCATTTTGTGGATCCATAAGAAGAAACACAAAGCATATTGAAGTAGTGAGTAATGTCTCTCAGATGGTGACTTGTTTATTGAACTTCTGGATTGTTTATGACAGATACCATATTATCAAAGGAAACAGGAAATTGGATGCTTATAAGTTATGTCAGGGATACCTTTTAGTTAAAGGGATTCGATGTGCAAAAAGTTGATAAAATGAAGTAAATCCATCTATTTACTGGTGTGAGCCATGAGTACACTAGTAATGGATCGATCTCTTTCAGATGAACTATTGGGTTCATGAAATTATTTATAAAGTAAATGTACAAACTTCAAGAAATTTGATTAACCAAAATTGAAGCTAGGTGGAGATTCACATCAGGTGTAGGATACCCACAAATCAGCAATGCCTGAAATTTACTTATTCAGTGAATGCAACAAATGTGTGCAATAATGCAATTAATGATTGCATGTTAAAAGTAGCTAAATGCTTGCTGAAAGTCATATGATCATTGGATGTTGCTTCTTTTGTAAAATCTCTTTATTAATGTTTTAGATAAATACTCTTTTTTTAGTTGTGTATCAGAATATTTAGCAAATATTTCTTTGTTGTTTATTTGAGAGTAAATTGGTATCAAACTAATTTATTAATTTGAAGGGAAACACTTTTAAGTTCTTTTGAAAGGGGGGAACTATAGTACGGCTATAGATTTGCCCCTATGTTTCTCGCCCATAGAATTTATGGCTATGTATACTGAAGAAGGGTACGGCCATGCATGGGGAATAGAAGGTATGGACTTTTTTAGAGTTGATTTTTCTTTTGGGATTTAAAACCGAAAGACTCTTAACAAGTAGGACTTCTCTAATTTGCTGTTTCTGAACCGTTTAAGTTTGTTTTGACTTTGCCTCTTGCCACCTTCTGTAAGGTATTGGGACTAAGTAGCTCGCCCATAGAATTTATGGCTATGTATACTGAAGAAGGGTACGGCCACGCATGGGGAATAGAAGGTATGGACTTTTTTAGTGTTGATTTTTCTTTTGGGATTTAAAACTGAAAGACTCTTAAAAAGTAGGACTTCTCTAATTTGCTGTTTCTGAACCGTTTAAGTTTGTTTTGACTTTGCCTCTTGCCACCTTCTGTAAGGTATTGGGACTAAGTAGGACTTCTCAAATTTGCTGTTTCTGAACCGTTTAAGTTTGTTTTGACTTTGCCTGTTACCACCTTCTGTAAGGTATTGGGATAGTTATTTTTCTGGATAATGTAATTAAAAAAATATTTAATTACAAATAAGAAAATACAAGATGATTGATGCTTAAATAAGAAAATATTTTGTTACAAATAAAAATCAATTGTATATAAAACAATATAGTTTAACTAGAGGCACATCATGACGTTATTTACGCTTCAAAGGTTGGTGGTTGGAGCAATTGTGGATAGATAACATAATGAATACAACTTAATATGAAATATGGGACTCATCATATTATAGTGCTAGATAGTAGTTGAAAGCGATTGTTTTGATTGAGGGAACTCGTAAAAGCTGTAACGTAAGTTTTTGTGTTAATATTGATTTATGAAGCAAGAGCAAACAAGAGTCTAGGGAGACTTCCCTTATTTTCAGAAGGGAAATATATAAAGGTATGGTGGTGGAGTTTTAACAATTTTTATATTCGAAGGAACTGTTATTTTTTAGGAAAAAGGTACGGCAAAGTATTTAAAAAAATTAAATACCAGCAGCAAAGAGTCAAAAAGGAAAGTACGATAAAATATTAAAATATAGAAGTTCAATAAATTTAACATTTTTAGGTGATAAAATATAGAGGTATAGGATAGTTTAATAATTTTTTTATTTTAAGGTTTTTGCACAAATAATAGGTTTCATTTTCTTTAGGTAAAATATGTATGATAGAAATGTGTATGGATTAGTAGAATGAGATGGAAGAAGCAGCTATATAGATTAGTAAAATCTTGTTTTCTAGTTAATCTTAATTGATAATAGTTGTGTAGAGATTTATGATAGTATTTTTTAATGTCCAAACAATGAGCCTCTTTTATTTGGCTATACATCGTAATTGGTGTTCATTTCGAGTAGATTTTTTCTCCTAGTAATGTTCACTTCTTGAAATAATGTACACTTGATTTGGCCTAGTGGTGGATAATTTGTAGTTGTTGAACATTCTTGAGTAACTAAGGAGGAATGGATTAGTTATTCCACTCGTTAAAAAAATTCAAATTGTTCTAAACACTTAACATGCAAATATTGTTACTTAAGATATTTTGGTCAAAGCATAGCAATTCATGTTCAAAAAATAAGAATTAAAGCTTAAGTACATAAACACAGTGGACACCAAATTTTGCATAGCCCATTTGGGAAAAATCATTGAGAAGCTACTTCTCATGAAATGATAACAACGACGACGAAGGTGACATTGGTCAAGTAATTTTACATGTCAATAAGGCTAACTGCCCAAATAAGGGGTGTCGTTGGTAGGCTAATTGCTTGAGTAGTTATGCCTTGAATACAAAAAGGCTCTTTGTCAATACAATAAGGCTTAATTGTTGATACAAGGGATCATTGCCAACAAAAAAAATTAAAACTAAAATAGAGTATCACGTGAAGCCTCTACAATTTTAGTTAAGAATTGATTGCACCTCCTCGATCAATTGTTTGAGTAGTTCAAACTTCCATTATACAAAAGGTTCATAGATATGATCAGATGAATGCACACTCTCTGACTTGAGTAAGCCAAAACAAATTTAAAATAGGACACCATCTTGAGTAATACGACAATCCTCGAGCATGTCAACACACTACCACGATCTTAGGTGCCGACAGATATGATAAGCACTTTAGGAAAAACTGCTTGGATCAAAATCATAAACACAATTAACAAATGATTTGAGTCAAAACATAAGCTCCAAGCAACCACTAAGGCATGGAATAAGATTACTATTAATGCTCAACCAGCCATCATGAACAACATATGAAACTCTATTAGTGAGGAAGACAATCAATGCATAACCAACAGATACACCACAAGTGTTGGAAACTAGTCAATTTACAATTAGCAATCCACCACCGAAACACTAGAGGTTGAGTTAAGCATGCCACATACACTTGCTAGGTTATCGATTGCATCTTTCATTGCATCAATGACAACCACAATGGTAACCATCAAGCTCACATTCCAACAATACTCTTGTAAGAGAGGACACAAATTCAAATCCCACTAGGGCATAGGGTATGTATGCCTTGTTTGTCACACAAATAGGTGTTTCTCACAAGGAATACATGGTAGTCTCATATTGTTGTCACTATATGTAGACTGATAATATATGTGTGGTATCGTGGAATATAAATTGACCTTTCCTTTCATTTTTTAATCTAACATCACCTTATATCTTATTTTGGTTTTTAGAAACAAAACAAAAAAAAACCTTTTTGGACAGTTTCCCTTTGGGGAAGTACCTACCTACGCCTACGTTCTTGTCTTTATAAGGATTCTTGTACAATGTAATATATCAACTCAAACCAATCATTATTGAATCATTTAATGTCAGTCTAAAAGTGATATTTATTTGAGGATTGATGCAAGCTCGAGACTCCTTGATGATGGAGTCTTTCCTTGTAGGGGTTTGTCCACATCCTTCCATTCTTGTGTATAAATCGAGGAATTTACTAATTTTTCTTTGTTTCTAAATTGTTTCATTGTTATATTTTTTTTTACTTAATCATGTATTAATTAGATTCAAACATTGCATTATAATATTCTTGTTATGATGTTTACCTTGTACTTCAAACTTTATAGTAGAGATATAATTTTATTTTATCTTATAAGGAAATGCTTTATTGTAATATTGTAGACTTTTATATTATACAGTGATTAACTATTTTCCCCACAGCCAATAATATTGTTGTTCTACGTTGTGACTGTAATATGCATTACACAGTGATTAATTATTTTTCCCACAACCAATAATATTGTTCTATTTTGTGAGTGTTCTATTTTTGTTCAAATGTTTGTGTGGAGGAAATAATTGAGCTTTAACAGTTCCCTGCACATTACGGAGGCCGGAGGGTTTTCATTGGCCGAACTAAAGGCTGTGAAAAATCTCACGCAAGAGACCACTCATGTATAGAGGAAGTGTGCAAAAATCTTAGTCTTTTGATTACCAAGCAGTAACAATTGTCAATTCCTATTACCGAGCAGATGGTATGCATCAACAATGGTAGCCAGATGAAAGAGTAAAAGTAAATTTTGGAGAGTGCAATGAGTGCAGGCGAGAGAACAACGATTTGATCTTCCCCAATACCTCGAGGATGCTGCACTGACAAAAAGGCATTGAATGCTTTTAACAATAATATATTGATTTTCTTTCCACTGTATATGTGCATATTCACAGTTTTTGGGAACAATATCTTTGAATTCTTACAGATTGTGTTCGTTTGTAGAGATATATTCATACTGCTATATTGATTTCTCTAAGCTACACTCAACCATAATTGTCCAAACAAAACCACTTTCAGTTAGTCCAAGGTAAATTTGGGTTTTCTTTCATCAACTTCTCAGATTCCCAATACAACATTCAGCAAATTTAAGCTGTTCTTATTATCATTTATTTGTTTCGCTTGCAAATAGTGATTTTTGCAAATTGAGGATTGGGAATAGGTTCAGGGGAAATGTGGTTTAAACGGTAAAAAATATCAACTAAAGAGGCTGCAAATCATAATTTGTTTTCTTAGAATTAGGGAAATTGCAAAACTTGAATTGGGTAAATTGGGCAAGCAATTGCATATATTACTCAACTTGGCATCTAAAACTATCTTATTTAGTTTTCTTCTTCTTCGCGTTTATGCTTATTTACAGGCTCTCACTCACCTTGGTGGTAATGAAAGCCTGTGTAGTCCCAGATCCTTTACATGATTTCTATGTAGCTAACATGGCCACAGGTAAGTTTAAAATTTAGTGCAACCACAAAATTTTGTTCATGTGTTTATTTGTCTTTCCTTTTCTCACTAGATTTAATTCAAGAGCCTGTTATTGTATGCACAGGGAAAACATATGATCTGGCATCCATTACCAGATGGATCAACGAAGGATTATGCAGCTCCAATACTCTTTAGTATCTCCTCTGTAGACAAATATAAGAAACTGATAGGAGAGACCCTATAAGCCATTCCAATATTGCTAGATCTTCTTCGAGATGGAACTGCAAGAGGCAAAAGCAATGCAGCCAATGCCCTATTTCACCTATCATCTTTTCATGGAAATGATTTGCAGGTAGTGGCAGCTGGGGCAGTCCCTTTCCTTGTTGATCTTCTAACAGATGAAAGAACAGCTCTTGTAGATGACACTTGCTCTATTTTTGCTCTGCTTTCCAGGCAATCTGAGGGTTTAACTCCAATTAGTGAAGCCTCTACAATACCTATACTTATCAGTCTTCTTAGATGAGCTTCTTCCTCACCAAAATGCAAGGAGAATTCAGTTGCTATCTTTCTAGCGCTTTGCTGCCATAATGGAGCTCTTGTAGATGACGCTTGCTCTGTTCTTGCTCTGCTTTCCAGGCAATCTGAGTGTTTAACTGCAATTAGTGAAGCCTCTGCAATACCCATACTCATCAGTCTTCTTAGATCAACTTCTTCCTCACCCAATTGCAAGGAGAATTCAGTTGCCATCTTTCTAGCACTTTGCTGCCATAATGGAGCTCAAATTATAAATATGTTGTTGAGAATGTCGTCACTGATGCCTTGTTTGTATAGCCTTCTCACTTCGCGCATTCCTCGAGCCAGAAATAAAGCCACTTCAGTGTTTAGAATCCTTCAAAATTGGGAGCCTTCCCAATCTCGTCAAAACGTTCTCGCCTCTCAAAATCAAAATCCTGTTGCTTTGGCGAAGTGCTGAGTCACTCCTCTGACTCATTCTTTAAATTTGTTTGATTCCTACCTATTTGTTGTACACTGTATCCTTCGACCAAGGATCGATGGAAAATGTAGACAAATATGTCCTAATATAGACATTTGTCTTGTAAACTACATACCCTGCATAAAAAGTTATAGCATATGATCATGGATCAAATATAAATTCATCCGCAATCTAATAACCAAATAAACTACACATTATCCACACATTCTATTGATAATATGGATGGAATATAAATATACGGTTTAAAGACCCACCAGCTCTGTAGTTTTCAGCAAATAAAAACTATTTGAATTGAAAAGAATAATGAATGATATTGCCTTAGTAGAAGAGTGGTGAAACCAAATTTGCTTTGCCCTTGACGAATTTTCAATTGAATGAACAAAGGATAAAGTTGAGTTTGGTTTTTCCCTCTTCTTCTGTATCTACTACCAATCAATAAAAAATTGTCCTTACTTTTCGAATTGCCTTTAAGATCAAATTCAGTAGTGAGCATGAGGTGAAGAAGAGGTACAAAAGTAGGGACAAATGATGATGGGGTGTTAGATGGGATAAGGAAAAACATATTTTAGGCCTTGAGTGAATTTAGGGTCCATCCAGTAGATTTCTTTTCTTCAGTCTACTATTGAATGGCAACTTTACAGGCTAGAAAAAATTGAGTAATAGAAGGTTAGGAACCAGTTATCTAGACTTTAGATGGAGAATGCTAGAGGTGAATCACTTTGAGGCATTCATGACGGTGTGAAGGTCATGATTAACATTTTCAAGCTTTGAGTGATCCAACTAATAAGTCAAAATCATTCTTCTCCATTCACAGAGCTTTCTTTGTCTAGTCTTATATAATATAAACTTGGATCTCCTGGTTGGTTGCCAAAATAGTGAGTCTCCTTTCTTATTTACAAATATATTTCTTCTTGGTTGTGATGCCATACCATATCTAAGCAGGCTCTGTAAATAAGAAAAATATTTCCCACCATTCTCTGAGAACATGACAATATGATACCTAAATAAAAAAGTGGTCAGGTGCTAAACTCTTAAAACCCACATTGCTGGTAATACATTATCATTCTATTCAACTTGTGTCTACCAATGGATGAAAAGAAGAATAAGGCATGTTAGAAAAAGCATTCTTGCTGCACTACCAAATATTTTGATCAAAACATGTTTCTTAAAAGCCATATTTTTTAGACAATGGAGTACATTAATGGAGCTTGCTTGGTTTTTGACGTTTGTGTTGATTCATGGCTGAAGTTGGTTGCCAGGATATGGCTGAATATAAAGTCAAAACCTGAAAATTTTCAAGCTTCAAGCTGATGGAGTTTTTGAAGGTAATTTTATTCTCATCAGGAAGAATGTGCATCTAATCTTAATAACTGCAGTTAAAAAAATTCTTCTATGGTCAATCTGTTGTCAACTGATGTGGCTTATTTCTATGCCCACTCTTAAATCCTATTGTAGGTGCTTTATCAATCAAGTTATTTCCTTCTTTGTAGTTAGTCAAAAAAATTGATGCGAGTGTAGCATATTTCTGCCATTTTCTATAAACTACATTATAGGTGCTAAGAGTTCATGCTATCATTCTATTAGGAGTTCATTACTGAAACCCACCAGCTCAAATGCCAACTAAGCTACTGGGATTTTTGTGGTTCGTTCTTCCAACAATACAAACCAGACATAAAAATGTTATGGGCAGATACCAGATACAGTAGTGTGTACTTCATAACCCAAATCTGTGAACACAGATGCCCTGCATAGAAATTGTGCATTTCATGACACGAAAAGTACTAACCAGTTCATACCCAGATCCCTAGCACAGATCCCCAGTAAAAGAGCATAAATGCAGGTTGCAAAACTGCAGTCATACATACATTTTGTAACAAGTTCGTGTGAAGGTGGACAATATCAAATGTAATGTCATTCCTCCAATATCAGAAGACTCAATGGATGAAAGCGGGCTTCTGGAGGAGAAACATTTCCCTTCCAGAGTATCAATTGAGATGGCCCCTGAGAACAAATCGAAGCTTTTGGCAGTATTCTTAAACATGTCATCTGCCAACCCATCTGTCGAGATGACCAACGAAAGGAGTGTGGAGAGAGGGTTCGAACCCCCAAGCAGATTCGTTGTATTATCTTCTTCCTTAGAAAAGAAACATCCTCCTCCGACTGTATCATGCTATTCATTCAAATGAATACTCTTAAAAAATAGACTTCATTTTTGTTAACGTTTGGTAGCTTCTATCGGATAACTCTATGGTTATTCATATAATTATATATGAGATATAATAGTATGTGAGACATAAGCTTATTGTTTGAGATATATATATATAACTAACACAATTAAGTTTGTATTATTAATTATCTATTTATTCAATAGACATGTCTATTCATTGACCTATGCCTAATATAAATGAGAGGATGTTGCATATGGAAAACATATACCTTATTATAGGCAATGCCATTACATTTGCAGCAGATCCAAGAAACATCAACATGGTGTCAGAGCCAAGTTGCAAACGTAAGAAGGTGATAAAGGAGAGTTAGACAACCAGTAGTTAAATTATCGATGAATAATGTGCATATGAGTGAAAATCTCTCCACAGGGGTTAATATGGAAATGGTGTGATTAGAAGACTGAAATTATTAGTGACATGAAATGTGCCCCATCCCGGTGGACATAAGACATAAGAAGGTTAGTTAAATCATTATGATTTGGACATACTTGTTGGAGTGGTGAATTGACAAGTGATACAGTGAACATAGCTTGTCGGACTACAAGGGCTTAGTCTTTATTGAAAAAAGTTGGAACTTCATGGAACTTTGATAGGTGCAGTTCTTGGTAGCAAACTTATGGATATTTTTGATATTAATTGACACCTCTGTCTGACAAGTCTTATACTGTACTATCCTAGTCCAAGTCAGAAATTTGAAGAAAATGATAGAGTTGGGATAAGTGCCGACTCAACGTTTGATAAAATGATTTTGCTGAAAATATATAACAAATCGTTGAAATCTAGGTGCTTGTGTATTCGTAATAATCAGTTGGGTGTTCAAATAAACGCTATGTTGTAATCCCTATGGGTTCTTAAAGAAATGTTTATCTGATGACATCAGGTTGGGTAGCACACAGGGAGGGATGGCATTCGTTTCACTAATGACACGCTATGTACAATTGACGGGTTAAAAATTAATTATACAACAGCTTATCAAGCTATGCTTATGTGGATGACCATACTAATCTTGTAGTTCGTCGCTATTTGTTGTTAAGACATAGTTACAATCGATTGTTTCTCCACTGTTTAATTACACATCTACCCATGAATAATAAATAAAGTGGAAACAAAACATGGTAACCACAGGGAGGTAAGGAAGAGGTAACGAAGAGGAAAGGTACAAAATCCCACTATGGACATAAATGATAGTGTGGACATGCATCAACATAAGCAAGAAGTTGGTAAGGAGCCAAATGCTATTACATGAACAACTAATAAGCAGTGAAAGGAAACGGTACCAAGACAGAGAAGGAATAAAAATTCAATGATAATATGATAGACGGGAATAAATATGGAATAAGAACTGAAGGCAATGAAGGTAGAAGAACCATATAGCGATAAGTAGAAAAGAATCCTTTTAAACGACAATCGGTAAGAGACAAGGAGTGTGTAAAGTAAAGATTGAGTATTATCTTAATTTTATATATAAAATAAAGAGTTATGGTATAATCATTTATGTTTTTGTTAGTAATATGCATGGGTTGAATTGCTAAACATCAAACCAATGTTATCATTCTTATCTTATATCTCTATATGAGCTATTTTCCTTGGTCTTTTCCTCCGAGAATGTTTTTGTAGGAAAAAGAGCGAGATTAAGATTCAATGGGAGAAGACTAAGGATGTTATTTGATTAACCTCCTGTGAACCTGATTTTATTGATTAAGAGAGAGTAAACCATGCTAAGATGGTTTCTATAATGATCAATAAGTTGTCACGGTCAAGAGGATTGTGACCATGTGACTTTTATATGGGCCTATCCCCTGTGTACATCATGAGGAAGCGACAACTTCCAAATGATCATCACTTGTATTTGGAGAAGTTGTTGTAAGGCAACGATCTTACAATAAACTTGTATTATGAGATGAAATAAATTGAGTAAATGGTGTTTTGCATCTCACATTCTGGGAGGCCATTACTCTTAGAGTCCTTGGTGAATATCATTGATAGTCTAGGAGACCAATACTCTTGATATCAAATGTGATATCTAAATGTTTTGAGTAAGTGATGAATATCATTGATATTTTGGGAGGCCAATACTTTTGATATCAAATGTGTTATCTAAATGTTTCGAGTAAGTGGTAAATATCATTAATATTTTGGGAGGCCAATACTCTTGATATCAAATGTGATATCTAAACCTTGTTTCTAAGTACTTGATGAAAATCAGATGTTGATATTCTAGGAGATCAAGACTCTTGATATCAAATGTGATATCATACCCTAGTTTGAGTGATTGATGAATATCATATGTTGATATTCTAGAGATGAATACTCTTGATATCATATGCAATATTAATGGTGGAAAACTTCTGAGATATCCTTAAATTCCTAATATTACCAATGGTGTAATATTTGTCTTGTGTTTATCTTCCCTTGCTAAGAGCGAGTGTTAATGTTTGGTAGCTTTTGTCAGATAACTCTATGGTTATTCATATAATTATATATGAGATATAATAGTATGTGAGACATAAGCTTTTATATATATATATATATACATATATAACAATTAAGTTTGTATTATTAATTATCTGTTTATTCAATAGACATGTCTATTCATTGACCTATGCCTAATATAAATGAGAGGATGTTGCATATGGAAAACATATACCTTATTATAGGCAATGCCATTGCATTTGTAGCAGATCCGAGAAACATCAACAATTTTCCTCTTACACATCTCTACAGCAATGAGGTTCATGTAGATCAATTTCGTTGTATGGACTATCTAAAGAAGGGAATTGGTAGGCAAACTCCTTCATACGTCTTGACCTTCATTTTCCAACTATATAGAAGTCATGAGCTGATAACAACAAAACTCTTTCTTTATTTTTTGAGCTATCTTATGACGGTGATATATAAAATTATGGCGATGATGATGGCGGTTCTCTGCTATTGTTTGCTAGAATATCTATAGAGTCTAAAATCCTCTTTGTAGCTTCTTTCAGATCAAGCGCTTCAAATAGTGACAATGTTCGTGTGAAAAGACTTTAAATAAAAGAAATTAGGAGTTGATTCAACAGCAGTAAGGCCTCCTTCAATTAATGCAATTCAATTTAAGAAAATTAGGTCATAGCAAATCCCTCAATTGTTGATTTTGGTCATAGCAATGGATATCAAAATGTGAGTGTCTCCACAAATTCCTCTATGGTGCATCATGATGTGTCTCAACAATTTATATCGTCAATATTCAACAATAAAATCAATACTTCATAATAACATATATTAAGAGACACCAACTCAAAAAGCTATAATCAAATCAAATATAGAGATCTTGAAATAAATCAATGTTATTACAAACTTAGTGGAACAAACTTATAGACATGCACCAATTAGCTGTGTTGGATACAAGATTTTTAACAATTGCTAACATCTTTTTTTGTACTTGGCATGAACTATGTTGCCCTCTAGCTCTTCTTTTAGTAGTCTTGTAGAGATCCCAATATTGTAAGGAAATAACATCTTTTTTGGAATTTGGTGAGTCTAATCTCTTTATGTATAAGCCATGGAAGCTAAAAATAAAGGATCTTTTAGAGGATATATATCAATGGAAAGTTATAAAATTAAAGTATAAAATTTTGGGTGGTTTAAATGACTATTAGGTAAAAATTGGATAAAAAGGCAAGTGAAACCATATGGTCGTGCCTTGCACATTTTATTGTCTAGATTTCTAAGAAGAAGATATTATTTTTCTGTGGAGAAGAACTAAAGATTAGAATTATCAGATTTCCACAATCCATTGAAATGTATAAATAATTTTTGGATTTGATTGTGTATATTTTTTAGCATTGACGTTTCGGATCACACTCCATGATCCATCACCAGGATGAGAGAATGCAAGAATAAAAATTGTGATGGATCATGGAGTGTGATCTGAAATGTCGATGCTAAAAAGCATACACAATCAAATCCAAAAATAATTTATATGAGAATTAAAGAGATCAATCAAAGGAGTTTCATAAACAAAAATAACTAAATAGAAAATTTGTATTCCTTATATATAAATGAGATAAAGCATTTGAAATATTATAGTCCCATTTTCAATTGGTTAGGTGATATTGATGTTGAACTAGAAGAGGGTGCTTCTTATTTTTTACTTCATGCTATACTAGAATGTTAGGGGAATCTTACTATTGTGTTGAGTGGTTCTTCTATAGAATATTATATGTATCTATGTTCTAAATATTTTTGAAGGCGTATGTGATTAAAATTCACAAACTTAAGTGCACTTAGGGCTAGAATCTAAAACATAGAAATAAATATACAGCTACTAGGAAACTAAAATAAAAGTAGACGAGGGAGGAGAATTGGAATCACCCTTGATTTTCCCCCACATATTAGTGAGGTTTGAGGTGAGTAAAAGATATGTGAACTACCTTAAACATCATCTTTTCTTGAACAAGTTTCAAAAAAAAAAAATTGTCTTCACATAATATGGCCTTAAGCTTTCAAAAGTTATTTTCATGCTTCTGGGTAAGATTGTGTGTGAGTTTATTAGCATCAATGTTTTGGATCATACTTAATGATTTATCTTAATATGAGAATTTGAATTACAAAACATCACATACAATTCATGTTGTAGGGACGAGTATGATTCCCAAAAATTTGAGATCAAGTTCCTAATAATATCTTCAATCCAATTAGAACATGGAGTTCAACACATAATTGCCTAATTGTCTTCTGGCGTACTATCATTCAAAACATGTTTCTTCACATATCGTGATCTTGCCTTTCTATCAAAACCAAACTTATTTGTCTTTTTGAGGCATTTTCCTCAGTTAAAATAGATGTCAACGTCACTTTTTTGGAAATGTTTTTATCCATTGATTGAGATTATTTTTCAATGGAACCCAAACCTTTCTCGACACCTCTAACAATATCTTGTCGTAGGAGATAAATTTTCCTCCTTTCCAACATTGAATCCATACCCAACAATTGTAATGTCTCTTTTAACTCATTGTAAAAAAGTACTATTGATAATATTTTTGATAGAGTATCAATATTTTTGAAATGAGAAAATACTCCATTTACATCTTTATCTATTAAACTCTTTGTAGTATTTATGGGTTGTTTAGCATAAAATCTCAATTTCCCCATATCCATTTCAAATAAATGATCTAAATTTCTATAAGTTTCTCTTTAGTTGTTTATAGTTATATTCACGTGCTCATCCATACCAGTATAAGGATGCGATCTCAAATTTTCTCCATCAACCAATGTTTGAACTTGGGCCTCCTCGTCTTCTACTATATATTTTTTTAGCCTTTTTTGCTCTAATATCTCTAGATTTGGCTCTCGACTTTTGCCTTTATTTTTGCTTCTCAAGTCTAGGACACAAAATTCATATATAAAAGACACAAATTTTGAATATATTTAACTGAGAGAGAGAGAGAGAGAGAGAGAGAGAGAGAGAGAGAGAGAGAGAGTAGGGGATGCATGGAACAGACACTACTCTTGAGGAGACGCTGAAGAGACACAGCCCTCCAGTAGGTAATAAACAATCATTTTGAGAATCTGAAACAAGTGCATACAATAAAGAAAAGACACATCATTGAAGGATATATATGCATATACGAACAATATTATTGACCAAATTAGTATTAGCAAAATGATATTGCACATAATCTTCATTACAACAGCATGGAAGCTTTGCGATTTTAATAGTTATACTCTTTAGTCCCAAAAAGGGACATTATAAATAGGGAGAGGAAGAGCTCAAGAGTGGAGAAGGGGGGTGAATAGATCTACAAATGTCTAGAGAGAGATTGGTTGGTTAAAAATACGAAGGAGAGCCCATAAAGGGGGGGGAGAGAGATATATCTACAAATCTCTAAAGAGGGGGTTGGTAAAAATAGGGGTAGGGAGAGATCTTTGAATCTCTTGAGAGAGAGATCTAATTGTAACATTCTAAGTTACATGATACAATAAAAAAATAAAAAAATAAAGAAGCATGTGTGGTTTGTCTGTAAAATGTATTTATTCTTTCTTCACATGATATTTGTACCTTTGGGGGTGAATGCTTTTGTGCCCTCTTATTTAAATTGTCCTTTTATTTCCTTATTATTATTTTGAAAATATGGTCCTTAATAATTCCACTCCAAATTCTTTTCTCCTCAATTTGCCTCATACAATAAAAAATCAAATTAATCTTGCAATTTTGTTTTGGAGAAATGTAAAAAATTACTATTTTTAACAAGATTAAAATAAAAATAAAAATTGGTGACTAGTTACGGTTTTAGAAAAAACTATATAAAATGAAATTTCCTACTCACTTTCTTTGTGGCTACTTAGTTGTGTACAATTTCTCCACAGACAAATGATCTTCTAGATTAAACAGACACAATCTATATGTGACTTATAGTGGATTTTGTGGATTCAATCATATAAAAGGAATTTAGGTTCATAATATTTGAGCAAATTATTTTTATAGTGCATCTTGTGCTAGAAAATGTGAAGCTTTATTATCTAGAATTCTCCCAAATAGGAAGAATTATCGCAAATTATTTTGTGTAGTTTTATATTACTATTTAAATATTTTCTATTATCATGATGCTTTGAATGTGATTGTGAAATTTGTTTAAAATTGAAGTTTGATCCTAAAGTAACAATGCTCCACATGGTGATTGCTACAAATTGTTATTGAATGCAACTATTTATAAACACAAGATAAAATTATAGTGGAAAAAAATTAGAATAATATAGCACCTCTATTATTATACCTTTATGAAATTTTCCACTATAACATTTTCAATAAAAACCAATGAAATAAATAACTATTATATATTTTTTTGAAAAAATTACTAAAAATCAATGAAAATGATAAATTTTATTGCAATTTAGTATATAAATAATATTGTATTTTTTTTTATTGATAAGAGGCAAGTGCCCATCTTTATTAATATCATAATTATTTAGAAAACCCCATTCAAGTGCAGGCACTGGGGGAAAACGAACGAGGTTAAGAAAACCCCTGGTGTAGTGGGACCAAAGTCCTAAATACGTACAAATGCCCTAAGAGGGACTTGAGAGGACATTTCCTCTTTTACAACATTTTTAGAGGGCATATACCCTCCATTACAAAAGTTTAAGGATTTTGTTACATAAATGAAAATAAGATCCTAGTGCTCACTAAGCGAGTCAATTTACATTGTGATAGTTAACTCCCATCCCTACCATGAAGGAAATTGAAGAGAAATCCTAGGCAGTAGAAGGAGTTGCTTGCAAAAGATCCCATGTCAAAATAAACAAATAGGAAACCACAACAACCACATCTTAACAAAAAATTAGTATCTTATAACAAAATACCTCAAATAAACTAAGAATCATAGATCCCAACAATGCATTGGTGCTAACTTAAAGCCCCATATCTAATTAGAAGTGAGGTTTAGAAAAATGTCACATGCAAGAATAGTTCAAACCGCCCTTGTTACTTATTTATAACAAATTTAATTAAGCTTTCTGACCTTTGAGAAAATAAATGACGACAAGCTTTGTAGTAGTAAATGAAGCCAGTTAGATTGTTAGATCTTACTGATTTATTCTAGCCAAAATAGTTGATTACCATACCAGAGCATAGTTAAGAAATGGTCTATTACTTAGGATGTTGGCCTCTTCAAATCAAGAAAATTATTATTCAAAAATCACAAGTAGGCTTAATCAAATATGCTTTAAAGAATCCATCAAACTTACTTCCATAGGCTAATAATCCAAGCTGAAAATATCAAAGTAAGCCTATAATCTCATTAGAAAAAAAATGCAAACCCAAATGTGCTCAATCTGGATAACTAGGTACCATGAAAAACCATAACTTAGATATAGATGCATTATTATCATACTAGCTAGATATAGCTAGGAGATCGCTCAACATAAATGCAAACTGCACGAATTGCAAGATATAGTTCCTACCATAGAATGTTATTCAATATTAACTCAAATCAGTTTCATAAGCCAACCATATCTTAATGGGAAAGTGAGAAGACATTCATCATAAGAACTTTAACCTATGATATTAGAAAGATGAAATGAGATATAGATCATAACTGAAGAAAGTCTTTGAGCTATAAAAGATTAGTGATAAAATTAAAAGTTCATTAGAGCTTTAAACTAAAAAAGGTTTAAGAAATATAGAGATAAAACGAAGGTTTAAGTCTTTAAGATCCAAAAAACATCTAAGATAAAGACTTTCGTTCAAAAAGATCAACACTAGTACAAAAAGAGCAATATGTGACTAAAAATACTACTAAAATTTGTATATAAGTGACTAAACTTAAGACACATGACTATTAGTAGTTAATATCTAGTCATTTATAATGCTACTAAAATTACTACTAAGCGATCTTAGTCACTTATTTGGTCACTAATTTTGATCATTGATTTAGTCATATTTAGTTGTATATTTAATTACATATTTAGTCATATATTTGATAATTGATTTAGTCACATATTTAGTGGTATATTTAGTAGCCTATTTATCATATAATTGGTCACATACTTAATATATTTACTCATGTATTTGGTAGTATATTTAGTATCATATTTAATAGTATATTTGATTACATATTTAGTAGTATATATAGTAGCATATTCAGTAGCATATTTAGTCAAAATTTGATAGTGTCTTTTCTCATAATAGGGCACGATGGAATCGAACCACCATCCTCCTGCTTGTAAAGCAGGTGCTAGACCATTAAGCTAGCACCCTTTTAGTAATGCATAATATATTATTATTTGTTTCTTTCCATTCTCAATATAGCACTCAAAAAGGTTATGGCCCAATATTTCTTGAAATGGGGGTAGCAAGAAAACATCCAATCACTATGCCTCTAATGTCACCTAGGCCCCTCTTGAACAAATGACTATGAAACTACATACAAACCTAACAATAGTTTTTAAGATCTATTAAAAATTTGTATCATTAATATTAATTTTAATAGAACCTCTCTTGCATCTATCACATGACAATATAATTATGATTGACATGAACATTTCTTTTAGACTCCCTAAAGCCCCATGATGAGACTGAAGACCTCTATTTAATATTATCAACTTGAAAAATTGCCTACTGTCATAAGTTGACCTCAATAATAATCCCAGAAGATTTTCAACAAATAGCATACAAGAAGTTATTAGCTCCTTACAAAACATAAGAATAATGTGAAATGAGGTACAACCAAAGACATTAGAAACTATAAGAACAAAAATATCAAAAATCATACCAACAATATTGCCCCATGGTGTGTACACTTCAAGATTGTAAAAAATACAATCTTGAGAGCATGTAGTACACTTGCAACTTGACCCCCTTTTCCAAATTCAGTGTTAGGATCAAAACTAAGCTACATTATAAACCCACATAGTGCTGACCTTTTCTTCACAATAGCTACAAGAATGAGAAGAAAATAAATTTTTAGATAAAATAAGAAGTTATAAAAACACCAATGATAAATACATAATATATGTTGTAAAGTATAAACCTTTATATGGGTATGCTCAATCTAGTATTATGAATTTAATTATAAATCAAGTTTGGAAGATAGGTTTTGTATTATATGCATGCAAGCATTGTAGTAAAAGCTTATGGATTTAGCATAGATGTTGGGAAGCATTATGAGCTTATTTATCAACCTTGTATACAAGGACTTAAACATACTAATTTGATTAACCAACCAAGATGTTGTAATAGTATGCAAAAGGTTCCATACAACAAGAAGACTACTTTGTGCCTATTTCAACAAGATAAAATATAAACAAATTTGTTTATTCACGACTGTACTTTCCTATGGAAATGTCATTATGGTCCTAGTGAAGACTATGGAATCAATACTAGGATGCACAGAAAATCTTTTAAAGATTTCTTCCTATGAGAGTATGTGATTTGCTCTCACTTGAACAAAGCACTCAGTTGATGAAATTATATGATTGAAGCATCTTTGCCCCTTTAATTACCTCAATGCTAGCACCTTCTTTAAGAACTACCAAAACTCACTATCCACAAGTTTCTATTTTTGCCCTACAACCTGAGGAGAAAAGTAAAACTAAGGGCTCATATCCATGGTAGATACAATCTATGTCTCAAGGTTCAAGTTCAAGTTCTAGTTCAGAAACAATATAATTTGTAAGGCTAGTGTATTGTACATTATAAAAACGGTATTTCTTTCCAACTATGACTTAACTTGAATTCAACATGATAAGGCCTCTAGCATGCCAACTTTGCCTATGGAAATCCCTGTATACTAAACAAGTCCAATGTATGGAGTAAGATAATCTTTGATGTGGCTTTGGTATTGAATATGAAGAGATTTGCAAGAAAGGGAATATATCTTGTAGATTTAAATAATTATGATGCATCATTGGCCTATTTCCTACCTACACTTGGACCTTGAAGGGGGTTGAGTTGTAGCACCCATTGCAAGGGTGTGGATATTTCATAAACCAAATGAGCATTGAAGTTCTGTACATTTAAAAAAAGCCAAATCTTAGGCCCTAGCTCACCAAGACTCGACAAGTCTAGGAAAGCCTCAAAGGCCAAGTATCCCAAGCTTAGCCAACCTATCTCACCCTCGTCTTGCCATATCTTGGTGACTCTAAGAGAGTCTCATTTCTTTAATTCAAAGTATAGGCAAAATCAACAAAAGTTCTTAAGCACTCTTTCAGACACTTGAAAATGTAAATATTTCGCAATAACCACTCTTGTTGCTTCTTTTGTTTGAAAATATGACTAATGAATTAAACACATTTGCAACCTCAAAAACCTAAAAGATAAGCTTATTGTTTAGAAATGAATATTTGTATGCACATATTGCTAAGATATTGAACATAGTTTGTGCTAGAAAAGGACCTCTTTGATAGCAGAAATCTATGTACCGAATAATGAAGTAATGAAGTGTTATAATCAGAATTTATCATATACCAATTGATAAGAACAGTGACCAATGAATTTTGAAGCATTATGAACCAAGAGATTGCAATTGTTGTAACAAAAGCCCTAAATTCTTACTAGCTTCCAAAACTAGAATTGCTTGACCAAGAAATGGATGTTCTCTAACCAAGCATGATAAATTAGAACTTTTATCCTTGCCTTCTTTTAAAGAAATAATGTTATCTCTATACATCATTGAATTCATCTGAGGCTTTGCACGCATGAATCTCATATTTAAGAAATGATAAGAGGATAAGGTAAAGATAACCAATAATTTCAAAAGGCCGAATATGACTTGTGTTTTTTTATATGATTATAATTCATATGAAAATACCATCAATATTTTGTTGGGTCAGAGGAGACTGAGAACCATTTGAATCAAGTGTAAATAGTAAAGATTATTATTTCCGCAGATTTTACTGCTAGAAATTTTACTCCATATAATGCAGGTGACAAGACATACATTACAAGCAAGCAAATAATAAAAGCACAAACAACGTACTTGCAAAAATTAATTCAAAGAAAAAATTTACTTACCTGAGAGACAAAAGGGTATATTACATCCTTAAATTTCACCATCTCTAACCATAAGTCCTCAACCCATTTGTCCAAATTTCCTGTATAACTAGCCTAGATTCTCCAACACATTTGTTATTGCAAAATAATAGCACACAATTTTAATATAAGCTAAATAGAAAAGAACTTACAGTCATGGGTTTAATTCCATGTACTCAATCAAGTGAAAATTAGAAAACCTCAAAGATGACACTAATGAACATTTTAGATAGCTTCCATATCCTAGGAATGCAACATTGTAATGAATTACAACAAACAAGCAGACAATGCTAGACAAACCTGTTGCTCTCATTGCTTTGAAAAGAAAGAGAGAGTCTCAAATTTTGTTCCATTTGCATGTGGTGTTCTTCTAGAGGATAGAGAAAAACTATGACATATATATTCTCACAAAAACAAGATTAAGGTTCTTTTACCAATAAAACATGCACTTTCCAATTAAATAATTCCTCTCTCTCATATCACATTCATGTGCCATAATCCACATTAATGAGTGCCATCTGAACCACATTTCATGAATGGTACAACTAAACATTGTATTGTTTAAACAATAAAAAAAGAAGATCAAAATAAGGTTATCATGAATAAAGTGAAACATAGAGAAAAATCTTGTACTATTGATTCAATAAAAATGTAATTAAATTTGGAAACATGTATTTAGAAAGGAGAATGAATCATAAACAATCTGCACAGAGAAAATAATGACACTATATATATATATAGAAAATCATCTTACTGACTAATATCATCCAAATGTTGGGCATCTATCATCCACAACAATTTCTAATGTGGCACAATATCTAGAGGTGATTGTGATGTTGATTGGAGACCCAAGCTTGACATAGTTCACAAGGACTCAATCACATTCAAAGAAACCTGATCGTATTAAATAAACCCACAATAAATTTATATAGGATAACACTTTGTATATCTATTATTAATAATTTTAGGTTCAAATGTCAACTACTTTGTCTACATTATTAGCCTCCAAGAACTTTATCCATTATTTATCTCTATTGATGTTCAATAAGTCTCGAATTTGTTTCTTATCAAGAAAGTATCTTTAATCCATTGCTACAGCACATCCAAATGACACTTGTTATTACTAGACAACTTATTCCTTATTAGATATACAACACCGAGCATCTTCGACAAGTAGATAATGTTAAAATTCACAAATAATGGAATCATATCGTCGAAAATAAAATCTGAAACTAGACGATACTATAGCAATTATGTCTCTAGACATATCCAATTTGTAACAATTTTGAGTTATAATTTTAAAATATATATATATATAATCCAAGTCGCATGTATATATGTTGTTTTAATCAAATTATATCATAATGCAAGTTTATGAACAAAAAAGGAAGTTTTTGGACAAGTTTGGATATAGAAACAAAGAAAATTTTTGATTTTTTATTGAAATCTTGTTGTTCTCTGGTTCATTTGTTTTTCACCGCATACAATCACTCATGAATATCAAATTGTTGATTGAAAACTTGCATCTTCTCCCTCTGTAATCTCTACTATAGAGGTTAAATCATGTGGTTAGTAATTAAGTCCAATTAGAATAAAAAAAATATTATGGATAAATAATGAAATTTTATTGATATATGTTAACCCAAACTTCATAATTTAATCCACTATTACAATTACAAAAATTAAAAAATGTGACTAACTAACATCTGGTTCATTTGGAATCTCTAGATCGCCAGTACACTAAGGTGTCTTTTTTGCTTGAAAATGGAAAGGAAGAAGCATATGATCACCCCCATGGAAGTGCTTCATTTGGACATAAACTTTTACATATGATCAAATGTTTCATTCTACAAATCGAAACTTGAAACCCAAACTCAAACCGATATTTTTTTTAGTATTTTAGTCTAAATTGATTGGTGCATCCCCGTCACTGTCCTGTCCCTGTCCCCGCCCTGATCTTGGCACCCATACCCCTGCATGTTTTGGTAACACTATAATTTTATATTATAGTATTTTTTCCAACTAAAATTTATTACTACGAACCCTTGAAAGTTTACTCTAGCAGAAGCTGTTAATTTCAAAGGAACTAGATAACAGTAAAACATTCTTAAGATTCTACTGCACCATCTTCCAATAAAATCAAGAATGCACCCTCCATTGGCCAATAGTTAGACCCTAACTACAACAACCATTCCATGCCTCAGGATGTAATTGATGGTCTTGGGCACTTGATTGTCCCCTCTTTTCAGGACATGCACCCTGCTTTATTTGGTACCAAAATGTCAAAAAAAATAACTTTTGAAGGGGGAAAAATGACTGAAGACTTTGAGAAGCTAAAAGGGGCAGATTGTCATTGTAAATTCAGCACATTGTACTTAGTTTACCAAATTTAAGTTTTTTTTGGTTTATTAGGTTCTTTTACAGCCCTCCCCCTGCCAGCTTGAAATTTGTGAAAAATTGACATCCATAAAACAATATTGCCACATCCTTGCATTTTCTTATCCTGGACTCGCAGAAACATTGTTTGTATATACTCTCGCTTTATGATAAATTCACTTTTAGAGTTTAAACATGTGAGATAATTACTAATTAGTTATCATACAAAAACCAAAATCTTATCACCCTAAATAGATTGAATCTAGTCATATTCTCCAAAACGTTCCTTTTTGTGCACCAATGAGATATAAAGGTGGCTCAGTGGGCCCACTGCCTATAAAGAAGAATTGGCCTAGGAACCCTCAAAACGGTCTCCCTATTTATATTTAAAATAACTTGGACACATTGACTAATAGACATATTGTGCATAGCATACAACCAAAAAAGGCCCATAACAAGATGCTCAAATGCTTTTCATTGTATATATATTGAGGTTCCTACAATATAGTTTTTGATGCATAGTTTCACCCTAAAGCAGTAACAACAGACAAGGTCTGTGGTGTATTATTATTGCACTACATCTAGCTTCGCTTCAAAATTCCAAATTGCTACAGTGTTGTATAAGCATGTGCTAATTATGATTAAAAATATTAAATAAATAAAAATATAACAGCTACAAATGAAGGCATAAGTAGGAAAGGAATAATTGGTGAAGCTTATAGATACGTAATCTGCCTTAAAAACATAATACTAATTATTTAAAGTCATATTTCCAGGATAAAGATTACTCTGCACAAGCAATGTTTTATCAATTATCTTTAACAGCAAATAGAAATTAAATGGAGGCAGTCAGAATTTCAAAATTCAACAATTGATAAAATGTCACTCTTCCAAGGCATGCATATAAAACTATACCTCTCAAGCTCTTCTAAGGCCAAGGCTACATCAAGTCACCGTGGAAGAAAATGTCTACTAAAAATTGTTACTACTTATAATTCTCCATCACTAGAAGGAACATCTGACCTGAGTCTTTCGGACATGCTGCTGTTGCCCAATCTCAACAATTTTCTCAAAATGAATCTTGAGCGCTTCTTCTTCCATTGGACCTTGCAGACGTTGGAGCAATATTCTAGCACTGCCCTGCATTGCCAAAGTTTAAATATGAATTCCTTGAAGCATATGTTAGGGAAATATAAATATAACCCATGTTTTCCATATCAAATATTTCTTCACTGGAATTGTTTTTTCTTATGTTCAAATGCTTCTAGTCTACAAATAGCTATACTAAAATCTTCAAAAAAAAATGGCCTGCACGTCATTAGATTAATGCATATATATAAAACCTAGAAATACATTATCATCTTAATTCAAAATATGTTTTAATAGCTCAAAGATCATTCAGGATCATGCCTTTGGAATTCCAGGTAAGGTAGAAGGGTAAGGCTGAGAAGAGCCAGAATCTTCTAGACTGTCACCACTATCTCCACTGGTCCTCTCCATGAGACTTTTATGACATTCTTTACAATCTTTTGGTTTTTGAAAAATGCACTGATGAGATCAAAATACATGGGCAACATCCAATCAAGAAATTAAAAATCAATTTCATGGTTCTATAAAAATTTGTAAAACTACACACCTATAAATCAACACTGCTGCTCTTCAAGTTCACAAATCATTTTTATTTATTCCTATGTAGAATTGAATGATTAAACAAGCAAGAAATAGTCAATCCCAAGACAATCCCAAGACAGGAAGTCACAAGAGCTTGATATCGTAAAACACATTAAAAAATTCATCTTTATTTGCAAGCTGGAATTTATTATATCACTCACAAGTTCCCAATTAGGACCAACATCATGGACCAAAACAAGTGCCTGAAAGACAATATATTGGCAGGTAAGATAAAAAACGATGACACCATGAATATTAACCATATATATTCAAACTTAAGACATTTCTTTAACATCAAGTAGCCAACAATAACATCACCTGATCTTCAAATGTCGACCACGCAATGCCTTGTCCTGGGTGATTGACAGCAGCCTGCACAACTCATAAAGATGTCATCCCAATCTCATCATATCCCTTGCTCGTTAGGACCAGCAGTACAGATTTATATTTATTAGAAGCATTGAATTTTTTTTAAAACCAGAGCATCAAAGAATATTTATTTTAACCATTGACATGAGCATGCAATGGTTCTATTTGGTTTATATGCCAGAAGAAATGCAGTGATTTTCTCAGAAGTGATCTATAGATTCTATGTGATAAAAGCTTGTGCACTGCTTACCTTTGGTGTTTTATATTTCCTGCCTTTGTCCCGATTAGTTGAGAATTTGATGGGCTTACTAGAATTGGACATATTGCTCATTTGAGATGCACCTGGAGATGGTGCTGATATAGTTACTGGTGCCTGTGGAGACATATCTGAAAGGTGCTTTAAAAGTTTTAGTTTCTTTACAGCTGTTTGACCAGCAATTCCTTGTGAATTTGTCATTTGATGATCCAAGGAAGAACCTGATTATCAACACATATACTTAATGATTTAATCATTTCTTAGTATCATCATGTTCAACAAAATGAAAACAAATAACCTAATAAATAAGACAAGAAGAGAGATGTCACCCAAAATAGTACTTGGAAGAAATACTTGAGTTTCGAGTTTCCGTATGTTTACTCTCTCTGCGCATGGAATAAATATTTTCACATGAGAGATTCCAATTACAAATTGGATTTTGAATATGATCATAACTATTGCCAGGGGAAAACATTATTGAATTTCGAATTTCTCCATATATACAAAAATCCATGTTAAAAACACTTTCAACTGTTTCAAGTACAACCATGACATTTCAAGAACATTATGTTACTGACAAATTAGAAACTCCATAAATGGGGTACCTTCCTTTGTACAAATCCTAGAAGTGAGAATTTTCTTTCACGCCTTATTTAAAATATGATCTCATCTAAATAATGCTGGTACATACTAAAGAGAATTTTGTAAATCTTTAGGACATGCAAGAAGCTTGCTTAGAAAGACCAATTTTGACATTCTGCAACACTAAATTATGTGATACATAGAAGGGCTCAAGATCTTTATAGTAAGTACTATTTCCTCTTTGTTGAGAAACATGTGTCTCAACCTTGCAATCTTTTCTTGAAAATACCAGAATTAGTTTGTGGGAGTTTTCCATTTGTTTATGCATTGGAAAGTGGTTAGTGAGTTGTTAAATGAGTCTTGTCCTTAGTAGAATATAGGTAGGCTATTTTTAGAGCCTTGATAACTCATTTTGTGACTTTTATGGGGGTCTAGACTAAGAGACAAAATTGTGGACGGGATTACTATTTTTAACCTGGTTGTTTTTCCATATTGAAAATGTAAATGTCAAAAATGGGTAACATGTGGCATGGTAGTTTTGCTCATGGTTTTGTAAAACCATAAGTGGTTTCCAGGTTGTAAAATCACTATAAAAGGAGGGTTTGGGGAGGCGTTTGGGTAATTGAGTTTAGTTTGCAAGACTGGTGCTAGGAGTCTCTTTGAGTTCGAGTTGTGCCAATGCGCTCCTGTAAGAACTTGCATTGCAAGTGTATTGTAATCATCTTGGTTTGATAATACATTGTGCGAGTTTTGGAAGGTGGGGTTTTTCTCCTGGAAGGGTTTTCCCATGGTAATCACTATGTTGTGTGTTCTTTGTTATTTTGATTATGTTATTATGCATTTCTTGAGATCTTTGCAATAGTTACTTTGATTTGCATAATCGTCCTCTCAAAGATTAGCGTAGGAAGTGATTCCGCGCACCTTTGCTTCCTTACAAGTGGTATCAGAGCCTGGCTAGTTTTGGTTCTATTTGTTGGGTATAGGATTTTTTGAGCTAATCAAGGTTTGAGTGGGAGCTTGTGCAGAGCATTTCATTTCTATGTTGCAGGATTAAAAGATGGCAAGCATGTCAAGGAGAATTAATGTTGAAAAGTTTTTTGGCACAAACTTTGAGATGTGGACGCTGAAGATGGAAGATTTGTTGATTGATCGAGATTTATGGGATGCGATTGATGAGAACAAGCCAAGGCCCACAGATCCGACATTAGCCGCACAATATGATGTGAATAACAGAAAAGCTAAAGGTCTCATTAGATTGTGTCTTGTAGACTCGATTCTGATTAATGTCCATGAAGAACCTACCGCGAAGAAGCTTTGGAAAAAGCTTAGTGAGATCTATCAAGCGAAATCACTTGTGAATAAGATTTTCTTGAGGAAGAAGTTGTATTCCTTGAGAATGGAAGAAGGTGGACAAATTTTTGAGCATCTGGAAAGGTTTAATATGTTGGTGACTCAGTTGACCTTAGTAGGGGTGCCAATGGATGAAGAAGAAAGGTGTCAAATCTTGTTATGTTCATTGCCAAACTCATGGGATAGTCTTGTGATGGTTGTAGGGAGCACTTCAGGTGTCTTGAAGATGGAGGACGTTGTTGGTTCTCTACTTTCTGAGGAGATGAGAAGGAAGGTCTCTCTGAATGCCAAAGAGGCTTTGAGTGTTCATAGAAGACCAAAAGAAAGAGGCAAGAATGAAAAGCAGCATGGCCATTCTAAGTCCAAAAATAAGGGGAGATCGAAATCCCCTAGTAAGTCCAAGGCAATTTGCTAGAATTGCGACAAACCTGGACACTTCCAAAAGGATTGCAAAGAGGAGAAGAAAAAGAAGAAGAAGAAGAAGAAGCAAGATTCTGATTCTGAGTCCGAGAAGGAAGATGGAGATGCTTTCATTGCAGCCTTGGCCACTCATGCAAGTGAAAATGCATGGTTAATAGATTCAGGTGCATCTTTCCACATGACTCCTAATAGGAACTGGTTTAGTAAGTATGAAAATTTTGATGGGGGTAAGGTGTATTTGGGTGATGATTCAGTACTTGATATTGTTGGTCGTGGAAGTATTCATGTGAAATTTTCTGATGGTAGAATTAGAAGATTTGATGGTGTCTTGCATATCCCTGGACTATCAAGGAATTTTTTATCTGTTAGTAAGCTAATAGATGCGGGTGTGCATGTATAGTTTTCTGAAGCAAGTGTAAAAATGGTGAGAGGTGCTATGGTAATAGCAAGAGGAAGTAGATTGGGTACATTGTACCAACTTGATGCACGCACAGTCGAGTGCAATAGTACTTCTGATAAGATTGTGGAAAAGACTACTAAGTTGAAGAAGGAGAGAGTTTTTCATTCAATAGATGGTCGTGGTTTTTGGGTACCTAAGAGTGCTCTGTCTACTGAATCAAAGTTTCCTACAGAGAAGACTATGTTATGGCACCAGAGACTCGGTCACATAGGTGAGAAGGGTCTACGGACCTTGACAAATAAGAACCTTGTTGATGGGTTGAATGACTACAATCTTGAGTTTGATTTTTGTGAGCATTGTATCTATGGTAAACAAAATCGCATTCAATTTTACTCGAGTTCTCATAAGTCTTCATGTATTTTGGATCTAATTCATTCAAATGTATTTGGTCCAGTTGATGTTCCTTCTATTGGTAGATCAGTTTATTATGTTTCTTTCATTGATGATTTTAGCAGAAGAACATGGGTTTATTTCCTTAGGAGTAAAGCTGAAGTTTTCAGTCGTTTCAAAAAATTTAAAGCAATGGTTGAATTGCAGACTGGAAATAAAATAAAATGCTTGAGAACTGATAATGGTGGTGAATTTTGCTCCAATATTTTTGACACATTTTGTAAAGATTGTGGTATTAAAAGAGAGAAGACAACTCTGTATTCTCCACAGCAGAATGGAGTTGCAGAAAGAATGAACAGGACCTTGATGGAGAAGGCTAGGAGTATGCTGAGTGGTGTTGGACTAGAACAAAAGTTCTGGGCTGAAGCTGTAGCCACTACTTGCTACCTGATAAACAAGTCTCCTACATCAGCTCTTGTTGATAAGACACCAATGGAAGCGTGGTCGGGCCACAAGCTTTCACTTAGACATCTGAGAGTGTTTGGTTGTGAGGCATATGCTCATGTGCCAAAGAAGAAGCGAACAAAATTGGACAACAAAGCTGTCAAATGTATCTTCATTGGATATAGTTATGGTGTGAAAGGATACAAGCTTTGGGATCCTGTTGCACAAAAGGTATTTTATTCCAGAAGTGTTATTTTTAGAGAAACTAAGCCTTCTTCTATTACAGTGCAGCCAGAACAAATTAAAGAAAAGAAAGATGTGATTCAACTTCCTGCTACACCTGAGAAAGTTGAATCAAGGCCCTTAGAAAGACGAGATGTTGAAGAAAGCTCTATGAGTTCTAAATCATCAGAGGAAGAGGGAGAACCTAATCATGAACCTGAACCTCCTGAACCTGAACCAAATCTTGTTCGAAGATCTACTAGACAAAGGAAACCACCTGAAAGGTATGGGTATTCTCCTGATGATTGGAGGTGCATATTTGCATTGAATGCTAACATTGATGAACTGAGATCTATAGAAGAGGTTCTTGGTATGAATGATTCAGAGTCCTGGAAAATAGCCATGGATGAAGAAATGGCAACTCTTAAGAGGAATCGAACATGGAACCTTGTACCATTGCCTAAAGGACGAAAGCCTATTGGTTGTAAATGGGTGTTCAAAAAGAAGATGGGTTTAGATGGAAGCATTGAGAAGTATAAAGCACGTTTGGTTGCAAAAGGTTACTCTCAAGTTGAGGGAGTAGATTATGGTGAGATTTTTTCTCCAGTAGCCAAAATGACATCCATTAGATTTTTGCTTTATATTGCAGTAGCTTATGACCTAGAGATTGAGCAAATGGATGTGAAAACTGCTTTCCTTCATGGAGATTTGGAGCAAGAAATTTACATGTCACAGCCAGAGCACTATGTGGTGAAAGGTAAAAGTCATTTGGTCTGTAAATTGAAGAAATCCTTGTATGGTTTAAAACAGAGTCCTAGGATGTGGTACCAGAAGTTTGATACATATGTGTTGAGTTTGGGATTTGTGCGATCTAAATCTGATCATTGTATATATTTCAAATCTGATGGTGATGGTTTTCTGGTTATTGCCTTGTATGTCAATGACATGTTGTTTATTGGCAAAGGAAAAATTTTGATTGCAGAGTTAAAATCTCAACTCTCAATAAAGTTTGAAATGAAAGATCTTGGTGTAGCTAGGCACATTCTGGGAATGGAGATTATAAGAGATAGACATAACAGAAAGCTTTGGCTAGGCCAAAGTAAGTATGTTGGTACTATTTTGAAAAGATTCAATATGCAGGATTCAAGACCATTGAGTGTTCCGGTTACTATGGGAACAAAGCTTTCTAGCTCACAGTGTCCTACATCCCCATTGGAGATAGAAGAGATGAGTCGAGTACCATATCAGAGTGCTGTTGGAAGTTTGATGTATGCTATGGTTTGTACAAGACCAGACATTGCCCAAGTAGTGGGAGTACTTTCCTGTTATATGTCTAATCCAGGAAGAGCACATTGGGATGCAGTAAAAAGAGTTTTCAGATACTTGCGGGGTACCTCAGAGTACTCAATATGTTTTCATGGAACAGGAAGTGAGCATTCCTTAGATATTCGAGGCTATGTGGATTCAGACTAGGCTGGTGATGTTGATAGAAGAAGATCCACCAGTGCATATGTTTTTACATTATTTGGTGGTGCAATTAGTTGGATGAGTAAGCGACAGGCTGTGGTCACTTTGTCCACTACTGAGGCAGAGTATATGGCAGCTACTCATGCCTGCTAAGAAGCTATCTGGCTAAAGAGATTGTGTTCAGATATAGAGTTCAAACAGGGTGCAGTGACAATTTATAGTGACAGTCAGAGTGCAATGTGCCTAGCGAAGAACCTGAATTTTCATGCGAGGACCAAGCACATTGATGTACAATATCATTTTGTGAGAGATATGGTCGAGGAAGGCAAGGTGAAGCTGAAAAAGGTAGAGACTTTGGCAAATGTTTCTGATGCATTAACTAAGCTCGTGAGCACAGAGAAATTCAGATGGTGTTCAGAGTCTATGGGCCTCTTGGCCCCTAGCAATTAAGTCCATGATATTTCAGATCCCCTGACTCTTGCAAGGTGTTCGACAAGTGGGAGAATGTTGAGAAACATGTGTCTCAACCTTGCAATCTTTTCTTGGAAAATTCCAGAATTAGTTTGTGGGAGTTTTCCACTTGTTTATGCATTGGAAAGTGGTTAGTGTGTTGTTAAATGAGTCTTGTCCTTAGTAGAATATAGGTAGGCTATTTTTAGATCCTTGATGACTCATTTTGTGACTTTTATGGGGGTCTAGACTAAGAGACAAAATTGTGGACGGGATTACTATTTTTAACCTGTTTGTTTTTCCATATTGGAAATGTAAATGTCAAAAATGGGTAACATGTGGCATGGTAGTTTTGCTCATGGTTTTGTATAAGTGGTTTCCAGGTTGTAAAATCACTATAAAAGGAGGGCTTGGGGAGGTGTATGGGTAATTGAGTTTAGTTTGCAAGACTAGTGCTAGGAGTCTCTCTGAGTTCGAGTTGTGCTGATGCACTCCTTTAAGAACTTGCATTGCAAGTGTATTCTAATCATCTTGGTTTGATAATACATTGTGCGAGTTTTGGAGGATGGGGTTTTTCTCCCGGAAGGGTTTCCCCATGGTAATCATTGTGTTGTGTGTTCTTTGTTATTTTGATTATGTTATTATGCATTTCTTGAGATCTTTGCAATAGTTACTTTGATTTGCATAATCGTCCTCTCAAAGATTAGCGTAGGAAGTGATTTCGTGCACCTTTGCTTCCTTACACTCTTCTCCACTATTCCCAACTTATGTTTCTATAAGGAATCTAAAAATTGCAAACATAAGTGCCATATGTATGTGGAAATTAAAATTCTAATGAGACATTATCCTACAGGAAAAGTTGTGTACACTAATATTAAATACAAAAAAAATGCAAAACATATATTTCTACCTATGAACTACAAACATTAGACACAAGACATTTCCCTCTGTTTAGAAAAAACTATCCATATTTTCATCCACATATATGTGATATGGGAGGATCCACTTATTTTATAGAGAAAACTTCATCTTCAGCTAACTGAGTACATTCTATTTTGCCTGTTTTGGGTGGTCGACATATTGCAGGTAGAAGTCCAGAATGGTTTACTGTGGCTAGAAAAATTGCAGCTCCTCTTCTAGATTTGATGACCCAAAATTTGATGCAGCCAAGATTGACAGCATCATTCAAAGGTTAATTTAGCTAGAATGATTATACAAAAATCGATAAAATCTCCACAAGCATATGGACCCTACCTAAAAGGATCTAGTTGTGTTTCAGTTAATTTTAGAACCTTTATAATTTCTTATTGCGTGCATATCCAAACTATGTACCCTACCTAAATGAAGAGTTCAGACTTTTTTCAGATAATGTATTGCTTATTTTTTTAATATAGTTCCTAGGTACTCTATACAATACCAACAGCCTAATCTTGCTCCTTTCACTTAACTAGAGGGGAAATATTGAAGCAAGCAATTAAAAAACTCATTTAAGCAATAGACACATTAGAAGCTTCAAAAGATTGGCATGAAACCAAGAGAGACATGCAATGTTGTCATAAATGAGATAGACAAAACAGAGAAATTTATCCCATAGCTTGTTGGAGAAAAATATATGCATAAGGCATAAGGCACATACATAAGTCTCATATTGATTTTAATTTTTGATTCCTGAGTCTCATTTATCAGTCAACAGTTGTACATTATCAGTTAATAGCTGTACATTATGAATCACCAATTTGTATGCACTCAACTATGTGCCACAAAAGCCTGTCAGAGTAGTCACAAAATCTTATCATCTATTGAACCTAACATTGAATATATATATATATATATATATATATATATATATATATGAGAGTAGTCACAAAATCTTATCATCTGCTGAACCTAACATTGAATATGTGTGTGTGTGTGTGTGTGTGTGCGCGTGCGCGTGTGTTTGGATGAGTATGATTTTCATCAAGAGTAACTTGCTGAAGTTTTTGAATAGGGTATTTTAAAAAAAAAGTCTCAAATAGGAAAGTGGGCATGTACCAAAAAAATGATAAATCCAACTAATATAGGAAAATATTTTTTATGTGATATTTCTACTAGGAGTCAATTATGAATTAATTTGAGTTAAACTCATTAACCCATATTCATGATTAGTGGTTCACAAGATAACATCTCTCATGAGAAGGAGTGGAACACTTGGCACTCATTACTTCTAGGTAATGCTTAGAGAGGTTCAATTCATATTATCATGAGTGCAATGAGTTATTTGTAATGTCCCCTTCTAATTTCATTTTTGCAAATCATTTATTTAATGTTTTTTCTCCTTTTTCTGCATTTAGTAAATTGGGAACAAAGAACTACATATATGTATAAATTTTTAAACCATAGGAAATGTTAAAAATTACATATTGGAAAATAAGAGAGAAGGCAAAATGATACGCAATCAGCAAGTGATACATGTTTGGGAAGACAAGAGGCATGTTTCTTGCATTTGCAAGGTCCAATTTTAGCAATTACCAATTAGTGGAAGGAAAGTCTAGTTTGATTTGTGTGTGGCATGGTCTCACCATCATTCAGTTCTATCTTCAGCATTGAAAGATATGCCCTATGAAGTTATTAGCACAATTTCTGCAGAATAGTAATGACAATTTGTTAAGATACAGAGGCAGAGTTTTTGACATGAGAAAAATGCCACCAAGGAGGCATTGAATATGCTAAGAGTTTGTAGAGATAGAGCTATATCAATAAGAGTTATCTTGAGCTAAGCCATTGGTGTGCTCAAGATAGGTCATTGGGAGAAATTAAAGGGAATTTACCAGGAAATGGTCATGTGTGTGTTCTGAAGCAACCTTTGAAAGACTCAGAGCTTGCTAAGAATAGAAATTTTGACATCTCTTGGTGTTTAGGGAAAGGAAGTAACGGAAATGGAAACCAACAGAGGAAGAATCGTCTATGAGAAGAGACATGAAGATATAATATTATTGTGAGGAGGTGGTGATGGAGCCCAAATTTATATCTCCATGTGTAAAATTATGTTGATGAAAGGAAATAATAATCATGAAATTATGGGATCTAGTATTGGAATAAAGGATAATAGATTAAAGGCATCCAGATGTACAAATAGTTTGTAAAATTTATAACAGAGGTTATGCTGGATATAGGGCATTCATTGTATCAACAAGGTGGTGGTTCTTGATGAAGTTCATGAAAGATCTGTAGAATCTGATCTCCTTCTAACATGTATAAAGCAATTTATGCTGAGAAGCAACAAGATCAGATAGTTGAACTTCTTGGAAGGAAATCTGATCATCTATCAGTATTGGAATCATTTCATGATGGTTGTAATGAAACTGACATGATAGATGGTACACAATACCTGATCCGAGATTTGGTGATGCGTATTCATAACCAAGATCAAGACATAAAAAATAGTATCTTGATTTTCCTTCTAGCTTATTGGACCCTAGAGCAGCAATCATTATTTTTGAAACATACTAAGGATCCATGTTTAGCATAGCAGGATTGATATTGATGAAGTTACTAAAGCCATGTAATTTTGTGATTCTTACAGAAAAGAGCATAAAAAAGATGTATCATGACTGGTTTGGGTTTCAAAATCTCAGGCAGATCAACGTAAAGGAGGAATAGGTCATACTTGTGATGGGGAAGTTTTCATATTGGTTTCACGATTGGTATATGATAGTTTTGATAAATAAAAAACACCTGCAAGGCAAAAACTATCATTGAGGAGAGCTATTATAAGGACAAAAATGGATCTTCTAGTAGCACACAAAATGAAACCACATTGACAGCAAATCTCTGTGCAGTTCAATTTAATGATAATCCCTCTTTCACTACATTACCACTAAGCTATCCCTACATTGGACTCACAACTAACCTCCACCACTTGGTTATCCCTTAGTCTCCTAGAATCACATTCATGGCATCCATAAAACCCCTATACATATCATATGGATAAAATCCTCATCATCTACCCTTGTCTTTGTCTTTCAACTCTAAGACAGCTCTACTCAAGTTACATGCAAACTATTGCATGATCTTCTACAAGCATGAACTACTAGAATACAATCCTTATCCCATTATCTTCAAAAAATATATGGAAGACCTAAACCATAAAGACAAAAAATCTAAAACAACTCAAAAGACTTACATCCATTTTTCCTTTCTTACAAAGATTTTAGTTTTAGTTTCTCTCAAGATATACATATTACTTTATTCAATAGATATTTCTTGATGCTTCCAATTTTCTGAAGTTTTTATTTTAAGTTATTATCCATGTTTACTTTTTAATATAGAATTTGGAAATACTGAATAATACAAATATATCCTATGCCTAAATGTCGTTAGTGATGGTTTATTAGGATGAAGAGAGAGAACATGGGGTAATGACTTGCAACCTACAATGGGCATTTGAAATGGAAGATGCAGTTAGAGCACACTTAACATGCTTCACGCCCCCTCAAACTCATTTTTGTCCACAATAGAGATCTAGAGAAAATCCATAGAGTTAAATATAGTTTTAAATTTTCTTACCTTTTAGTACCTTCTCCTTTGTCCTTTTGTTTTTTCTTTCCTTATCTCTACAATCCTTGAGAAGAGCATCTAAACTTCGGCCAAAAGTTGTCTTCAATTACACCCTAACAAACAAACAAAAAAGTGTATGCCCATGAATCTCAAAATTTGTTTGAAAGATCTAATCTAATTTCAAAAACTCAATGAATGTACTAGTGGAATGGGAAGGGAGAAAGGTTCTGGGGGTTTTGGGTGATTCTAAATCATAAGCGAAACATGAACACTTCCAACCATAGCCCAGATATGGATGACCACACTAAGAAAGAGTTAATAAGGGAAGAGAAAACCCTTCAAGCAAGACAAAAAAGGTGCATAAGCATAATCGATTTGATGGCGAAATGTATTACACTAGGTTTTCCCATACTCCCTGCATTATTAAAAAGGAAAAAAAGGAACAACCTGGTGGTAGAGGTCTCTGAGGCAGTGGCCTTTAAATTGATGTCATGACATTATGATATCATATAGAGGGTTCTCTCTATAAAATCTATTTCCCTCCAACACAGATCATCAGGTTCAAAAAATAACTTTTTCTCAGCAATGTGAGAATCTTAAATCTCTTCTTCATCACTGAATTTGTAATTTGCAATCTCATTCACTTCTCTCCTTAGTTATTCCATGATTTATTAACAATTTGTCCATCCAGGTCGACTAAATCAATGGCTGCATAATACGTCTATTTCTTACCCTACATTCTTCAAACTACCGATAAATGTTTAGACAGAGGGAATTTTGGGCAGGTGAGATTTCATAATACTAGGGAAGTGGAATTCAAGGCTCAATTAGAAAATGAGTATTTATTTTATATTTCTTTTTAATTTAACATGAGTGAAAACGTAAATTTTAGTTTAACGAGATATATAATAATTTAAATGTTTAAGATGAATATTATTGATGTGTTTTTATTTTATGTTAATTATATAAATTTAGTAGTTGGGAAGATATAAAAATTTAAAAGATTATTATTTTTTAGAAAGGGTTTGAATATGAATGTTCAAGGTTCTATAATGTTTTTGTACATTACTTTACAAATCCTCTTTCGAAGTATTTCTTTTCTTATTGTAGGTCATAAATTAGTTTATTAATTCTTAAAAATTTGCTAAATGTTGTAATCAAATCATATGACCAAAATATTCCTTTTACATTATTTTGTTGTAGTTTTCCAATGTTACAATTTTGCAACTTTTGTGTATTTTAGATTTTTTTCCACAAAATGTTACTAAATATTGTCAAATTGGTCTCAAAGATCCTAAATATACAAAAATAGATTTAAAATCTCAATCAAAATAATTTCAACCCTTTCTAGATACTTTTCATCATTTTATCACTTTTTAGACTATCAACCACTAAATATACAACCTTTGAGAGGGGACATTATACATGCCTCTATTTGTCGTCAATCTCAAGGGTTTTAGTAATCTATTCCTAAATTTTCCATTTATGATCTTAAATAATATAGGAAAGATGGTAATTTATGTCTACATGATTCAAAATTAGGGATGAGACTCAATTTGTAGAATGCTCTAAAATTTCTAACATGAGTCACATGTAAATGAACTTCTCACACAATAATCTTATTAGCGAACAAACATTTCTAGTGAAATAGAACTTCTAATTTATATAGTAGTCTATGACAATTTTATCAAATGTTATTACAAAGGGAAAAAATAATTATTCAATCAAATTTTATTTGGGTGATTGTTTATTATTGACTAGCTATTTAGTCATTTATTTGGTAGTTTATTTACTCACTTTTTATTTCAGATGACTAGTTATTAGCACAACTAATTATTCAATCACTTATTTAGTCATTCATGTGGTAGTCTATTTAGTCACTTTTAGTTGGTTTCTCTTGTGATTTTTACCTAGTGACCAAACTAGTCACTTATTTAGTCACCTATAGTTGTAAAGTATAAAGAAATAGTAGAATGTGATCAGTTTTAGTCACGTGACTAAAATTTTTAGTGGTGTGACTAAAAGTTTTAGTCACGTAGTCACATATTTAACAAAATGTACTAGTGCAAAGATTGAGATACTAATCCACCCTAAAGTCCTCTTGAAGATCATCAACAATAGACCTAAGGGACCTATCTTGCAACATGTTGTCTTCACCAAAATAACGTTCCAACCAATATTCTTCCAAAGGGTCCAAGATAGAGCATAAATGAATGAGAAAGCAAAAAATTCTCTTGTAAATATCACTCTCTGCCCAAAATCTAGTCAGGTTCTTTATGAAGATGATTGGGCATGTGATAACAAGTTCCCCTCTAACATGCAACATATCATAGTTCTCTGTCAATGGGATCGTATCCAGGTTCTCAAGAAGAACATCATCAAATAATTTGTGGAATAGATTGGAAATAAGGTCATGGTTGGCATAGAAGTGACAGGCAACTGCAATGAACATGGATACAATATTTGCATTGGACCAAAATCTATAAGGGTAGTTTATGAATTGAGTCCCAAGAGAACACAAGATAGCTCTCTAGATAACCTTGTTCTTCACTTTGATGATTTGCATAATTCTCTTGATTTTGATAGGCCTGTCAAATGTCATAAGATGGTAAGGGCATGAGAGCTTAATCGGAGTATCCATGGCGAATTGTGAGTCCAAAATAGCAACCACCCAAAATAAATAAGGATGAGAATGTTTGCCACCCTGTCCTCATAAATTCATTAAAGGTTCTCATTTTGGGTAGAGGGCTAAAAACAAATGAGAAGTAAAAACCACTCCAAGTATTAATTAAGAGGTCGTGTATCATAGGACTATATTCTAGGGTGTGAGACCACCAAAAGAAAGAAATGACTAGAAATAATGAAAGTGTGCCGCCAAAAGGAAAAGGTATGCAAATTGAAGATACAAGGGTGGAAGTTGAAGAAATAAAGGTAGAAAGACTAAGAGGAAATAGTGGTTACCTATCTCCTTCCTGAACAACCCAAATAAATTAAATTAAATAGTTAGAGCACTAGATTAAAAATAAAATAAAATGAATTAGGATTTGAGGCTTAAGGAGGGAAAGGATGAGGATAAAGGGTAGTTCCCTCCTTTCCATCTGCTCTCTCATTGGCAAGTTTATCAGCCAAACCATTGTCCTCTTGATAGATATGATTAATAGTTAAGTTATGGATGTTATTTGCTAGATCTAAAACCTTGGTTAAGAGGGAATTTAATCTCCAATTAGGAAAAGACAAATTCCTAAATGTATTGACCACAATTGTAGACTCGACTTCAATTTCAACTTGGTTTAGATTAAGTTTAATGCATAACCTTAACTCTTTAATGAGGGCCTTAAATTAAACTTAATTATTGGTGGCCTTTCCTATAGGTTTCATGCATTGAGCTTGGATTTCTCCTTCACGATTACGTATATAACATCCTATCGTAGTTGTTCCTGGGTTGCCTCTTGAGGCCCCATCACAATTCAATTTACTCCAATTTTCAGCTGTTGGATTCCAGCTACAAAGAACTCTTCTTAATTTACTTTCCCCACCTCCTTTTCCATAGAAAGATGGTAGTTTGAGACCCAACCATTTATTTCTCATTTTGTCATCCCAAATCGACATGGATTTTGATGTGCCATTAAGGTTTAATAGTTTGTTGTTGAGGGTTTCTATAATAAGAGCCTCTATTTTTAACGTAAGTTGCTCTCAAGACATAGTAGAGTTTTTAAAGATCCTCCTATTCCATTCCTTACATAATTCCAAAAGAATTATGGAAGGGGAAATTGTCTACAAACCATGGAAGATTCTACCCAAATGCAACTTTGGTCAAGAAAGCATGAGGGACATAATCGTATTAGGAAAAGCCATCTTAAAGTTCAATTTACCATAGAGCCAATACCAGACTTTAGATGAATTGGAGTAGTTGAGAAGGATGTGATCCTTAGAGGGATCACATAGAAGACATCTTGGAGGACCCTCAAAGTGTAATGCCCTGCTGGGGAACCCAAAAGAAATAAACCTAATATGTTACAAAGTTTACTTAACTTTTTTATTTTGTCTAAACAACATCAAAGTAACAATAATGCAGAAGCAATATATACATACACATCAAGAACACGTAGTCAATTACAAATACAATTTCAATTCCGCAAGGGTTCCTTCACATTGATTCACATTTAAGAAAGTTTTATTAATAAGTTTAAGTCTCAATTACAATGTCCATAATCATAAAATGAATAAACATGTACATAGTCATATAAGCAAATGCATAAGTACAACTAATAATATGAAAGCACATTTAATGAATAACATCCACTACACATGTCATAGGGTATGTGAAAATCGATACAAGTAAATCAATATACAATACAATATCCCATAGAATCTCAAAACACATGATACATAGATACATCAAATGAATAGAAGTCTTCAAGAAAAGAGGAAGAATGATGATGGTACCACTGTATCAAGGGGCATCCAACATCTATCAATCTAAGGGAGACCCAAATGGTAAGAATACACTACCCCCTGACCACGTTGTTACCTAGTCAAGCTTCCACTCCCACTGTGTAGGAGAGATAATGTACAATCCACACACAGATAGTCGAATCATAAAATAATCCTAGCACTAGTACAAAAACAACAATATATTACTAAATAAACTACTAAAATTTGTAGATATGTGACTAATTTTGATCACGTGACTAATGGTAGTTTATTGCCAGACATTTATCTCCCAACCAAATTTATGACTATACTATTTTAATCATTGATTAGGTCATTGATTTAGTCGTTTATTGTTATTACTTGGTAGTTTTTATGGTAGTTTATTTGGTAATTTTGGTAGTTTATTTGATAGTTTATTTGGTAGTATATTTGGTAGTTTTTGGGTAGTATATATGGTAGTATATTTGGTAGTTGGTTTGGTAGTGGATTTGGTAGTTGATTTGGTAGTTGATTTGATACTATATTTGGTATTTTTTGGGTAGTATATATGGTAGTATATTTGGTACTTTATTTGGTAGTTTATTTCCAGTAGTATATTTGGTAGTATATTTGGTAGTTTATTTGGTAGTTTATTTAATCATTAATTTAGTCATATTAGGGCACGATGGAATTGAACCACCATCTTCCTACTTATAAAGCAGGTGCTCTTCCATTGAGCTAGTACCCTTTAAAGAATAATGCAAAAAATTGACAAATTTGTATTTCCAACATTAGATCTACCATGATCGTGATTAATGTAGTACTTATGATAAAGATTCATTTTTCATTGCTAAAGGTAAAATATTCTTGTAAAAAATAAAGGACACTCAAAAAATGTTAAATTGGTAATATTATTAATTTATTTGTACCTTTCTCAAATTAAAACTTCCAAAGATTAATTTCATAGTTAGGCAAATACTAAGACAAGCTTGGTTCTATTTTCTTTGTGATTATAGCCATAAAAGATATCTGTGCATGTTCAAACTCTTTGACATACTAAGATTTAATTGTCTAGGGTATTAAATTTTCCATTTACTATATAAAACCCAAAAAAGCCCAACTATATTGTCAAGAGATTTAGTATACCAATTAATTTGAGCATTTGCCATAGAAATAGATAATACGAGGATAGATAAGAAGGTTAAAGATTATAAATTTTGGTGGGTGCCTATATGTAATTAGGGTAAGAGAATTTAGCAAGTGTGATTGACGAGGTTTAAATTTAGAGGAGAATTCTATGGAATGAAGATGAAAATGGGTAGTAAAGGATCCATTTTGAGGGATGAGATACTTAAATTGACGTAATAAGAAGTCAAGAGGTGGGATTAGTGCACTAGTTTCAGAATCAATTTAGAAAAGTACAAAACCTTGAATCACCAAATTATTAAAGAGCTTAGTTTATAGGAAAAAAGAATGGAAGCAAAGCAAGTCTTGAGAGACCTCTTATCATATTTAAAGCATAAATCATAGTTGACAAACTGGAACTTAGAGAGTACTCTATAAGCCAAAAAAACAAAAATTAACTCAGCAAATACTTGATAAAAAATTGACATCTTAGAAAGAACTAAGAAAAAAAAATCTCATAAATAAGCATACTTTTTTAAAACAATTCAGTTACAAAATGTACTAAATTAAAAATTGACATCTCAAAAGAGAAAATGCATGGTTTCATAGTGAAAAAGAGATGTGAAAAAATCATTTTAACTAGTGTTTGACTTGCATCAACATTTGTGCCATTTTTTTTGTGTCTATAAAATCATGAGACCTAAGCTTGTGAAAACTCTCCCAAGAAAATAAATGTATAGTACTAAGTAAGAGATTTTGAAAAATATGGAATAAACAATGTTCTTCACATTTTCTTGACAAGATAGATGGACGTTAGCACCCTTACCTTCCTAATTACAAAAAATTAGAATCTTTCAATCACTTTTTTTTGAAGAGTGTCCATTCCACTGCAAGACATTGTGAGAAGTAAAACCTAATATTTCACTCATTCAAATATAAGTTCTTATTAAATGGATGTTGAAAAAAAATAGTTGCATCTAAAAAATGGTATTAATATCATACACTTCATAAGAAAAAACCCCACTACGATCCTTGTCCTAAGCTAAATTCTAGTACCAGCCTACTTACATTGTAACCTCTTTTCAAATATTTTGTATCTCTACCAAAAATAAGGCATTGTTTTCTCCGAACTCTTCTAGAAGTAATTCTATTTTTTTAGAGCTCCTATTAAATTTCCTATTAGTAGTATGTATTAGTTTACTAAAAATAGTATTAAGAAAATTGTGCTTACGTAAGAAAAGTTATAATGCTTCATGATGGGCTAAGTTACCTAGTTTAATCCCAGTGTGTGTTCTACCAAAAAATCCATCCCAATATTAAATCGATTTGCATTTATGTGGATGGGGAAGATAATTTTTCTTTCAAAAAAAATACTATTTAAAATAAAGTATGACTCCATGAATGACTTCTTATTAGTTAATGAAAGATTGTGTAGGCTCTCCAACAAACCAACCAACTAACATTATTTGGTGTGCTAATATAGTATTTTTATTACAAGTTGTAGATGGGTTAGATTTCAAGGAATTTTTTATTTAAATATAATAGGATAGCACGAATAACTTATTTTCTAAAGAGCAACTATCTACAATAATGGAGCTTTTGCTGATAGTTTCCAATTGACCATACAACACTTGTTTGGAATGAATAAGAATTTCCTACCCAATGTTTGATGTAGTAGACATAAAACTAGAAAAAAAAGTTGGATTTCAATGAAATGGTGATCTAAAAATAGTAAATCCAACTGGCCAATCTCTTGATCCAAAAAGAAAACTGGTATTGTCAACTTCTCCATCCTTAGTTTAACCACCATCCAACAAGAACTCATATTCGCCACTCCCTCCTCTACCAACATATCTTCCATTCTTGTCTTCTTCCAGATTGGGTAGGCAACCAAAAATTCACAACCATCATCCAAGAGCGCCTTTCCTCCACCTCCTTTGCCTACTCAAAAAAAATCTAGTCCACCAAGAAAGTCATCTGCCTTTGTCTTCATGTAAACAAATATTAATGAGAATAATTACAATATTGCTAATGCACTTGCTCAAAAAATAGTGAAATAAATTTATCTATTTATGGTTTTATGACAATACTAAAAGCCTCTAGAAAATAAAATATACAATGGGTATAGGGCTATACTATTCTAAAATTAGTGTTGAAGGATTTGTGACAACCTTTCAATTGGTTCACCACATCACTTTTATAGTTATGTTATAGATAAGGAATTATGATATAGAGGGAAGATGAATACCAAAAGTCTCTACAAGATAAAATATACAATGGGTATAGGGCTATACTATTCTAAAATTAGTGTTGAAGAATCTATGACAACCTTTTAATTGATTCACCACATCACTTTTATAGTTGTGTTATAGATAAGGAATGTTGAATGGATTACTACACCATTTATTAAGTTTAGGATGAATAAAAAATTATTACTATTATAGAAAATTTGGATGAATCAAACATAATCATATATTTTCTACATTAAGGGATCTGGAAATAGAAAAATTGCTGCAAAAACTAAGATATAGTTAAAGCCTAAAGTAATGGAGAGGGGTAGAGCTAAAATTAAAATCAAGGCTACGAATAAATGGTTAAAAGAAATGACTATGAATACAAAGGCAATGAAATATTTTAGATCAATATTGAATTCATATTTAAATGGCAAATATATCATCTATCCCAGAGGTGAAAGGCAAGAATCAATCTATAGCACTAATGCATTATAACTACATAGTTCAAACAAATAAATCAAAAGTTTAAAGGTAGAAAATTCAAAGTAGGTTGAAATAGTTAAAATTCTTATGTTTTTTCTTAAAGGTTAATGCATCTACAAGTGAACTTTGCAAGCAAGGAGACTCCTCATGGAAAGTTCAGATTTAGAAATTCATGGAAACAATATTTGCAAAGTAGGAAGCATGCTATGCAACCTTGCTTATACTGTTGGAGCTTTTGCATTATTTTTTACACTCATGGAAGCAATATTTGCAAAGTAGGAAGCATGCTACGTAACCTTGCTTATACTGTTGGAGATTTTACATTGTTGTTTACACTTTGAAATTTAGGTAATCAAGAACATATTTCAATCTTTTACAGTTCATAGTAATTGTTGGAACTTACCTCCAAGATGGAAACAAATATAAGCAATTAATTGTTGACAAAGTTCAAACAATCCATACAATTCTTTGAAATATTTTAGGATAAAAAGGGCTAATATTGTTTATGTGTAGTGTTTCATTTTGAGTTGAACATTCACAAAAAATAATTAAGGTACACAAAGTGCAAAAATAAAGAATTGGTAATTTATCCATGAAAGATGGATCAATATATTCATATAGAAAGATGCATCAAAAATTATATTTAAAAATGTATATTTTAAAATTTGATAACTTCCATTGTATTTACAAAGAAAAGAGTACACTACAAGATTCCAAACAAGTCATGAATTTCCCATTAAAATTAATGCAATTGAAATATACATGTAAATAAAGTCAAGTTCAACAAGACAGGGGTCCATCATTGCTTGCTAAATTTAGTGACAGATTATGAAGTTTGATGAGTGAGCTATCAACAACTAAAATACTCCATGTCTTCATCATACCTATGGCCAAAAGTGAAAAATAGGATGGGGGTTAGTCTAAAATGACTAAGAAATGATGAATCCACCCCCAATCCCTTAAAGGACTTGTTATGCCTTTATATTCCAATTAAAAAAAAAAAAAATATAGCAATCTAGAAAGCATCACAGAATGTGAAGGGTACAATCAGAAATTTGTGATCAATTTAATTGTGTATATGCAAACATAAAAGTAAGGAGATGAATTTTAATTGATTAACTCATAAATTTACTCTTTATCTTGAATAAATGATACATATTACAACATATCAGTCCATATCAATCCTATATGTTTCAACAATGGAGTAGTGTGATGAAGTCAAAAGGAAAGGAGAAATCAAAGTATCACGTGTTTTTATCCAAAGAGTTGTTAAAATATGTAGGTACAGGTATTTTATAAATTGTTCCCATTATGATAAGTTAGTATATCAATGGAAATGAAAACTTATGAATTCTAAGATAAAGAAAAGGAATATTTTATGATTTTTCCTACTTGGAAGTTGGTCACAACAAGATTTATAAAAGGTTTTCAAAAATAAAAAAGAAAGATCATTATCAGTGATATACAATGGACATACATTAAAGAAATACAATAAGTTACTAAATTGAAAATGCCAATTTAAAAATATTTACATGTACAAACATTATATTTACTTATGCTCCTAGAGAAGACATAATCAAATAATATCAAGAGGTACTCAAAACTAAACAAAGAGGTTCCATATGACATGATAATTATTGTTCACTAGAGCATCCAAGTGACTATCAAAACTGTACAACAGTAAAGCTCCTTGATATTGCACATGCTATGAGCTAGCTACAGAGAACATTATAAGAATGAACTTACTTTCATGAGGATTGATGATAAATTATGTTCATCTACACATCATAAGCCAATGTTAGCATCATCATTAAAATGAACATAATCACCAAAGATCAAATATAGTTTATAAAATAGGAGAAAAATCATTTTTGCAATACATTTTCTCAGCATATGGGGATGAATTTCAAAATTCTATAATATAGGTTCCCTCTAAAATAGGCTTAGTCATATTCTCTTGCAGCAAAAATTGACATAGATGGAAGAATAAATATAATAATAGTAGTCAAGAACAACAAGTGTCAAAGAGCATCATATGCATCTCATATATCTAGCTATGGCAATAGAGGAACATTCAGAGCTTACAAAGTAAGATGCCATTAATGATAGTTTTGGAACAAGAAATAATACAGCCAACAGTAAATACACAAGGCAATGAAATTTTATTTATTTTACTCATAATGAAACTGGCAGAGAAGATATTACAAATTAGAGATAAGACTCGAAATTGGAAGAGCATTGTGCATATTCAAATGTCTGTAATTTTACAAATAAAAAAATGTGAACAATAACACCAAGATAGATTCATTAAATATCAGTATTGTATGGGAAGAACAAGCATAGTCATATTCTCTCACAACAGAATTGACATAGATGGAAGAATGAATATTATAACAGTAGTCAAGAACAACAAGTGTCAGAGCATTATATGCATCTCATATTTCTAGCTATGGTAGTAGAGGAATATTTAGAGCTTGCAAATTAGGATTCCATTAATGATAGTTTTGGAACAAGAAATAATACAGCCAACAGTGAATACACAAGGCAATGCCATTTCATTTATTTTACTTATACAGAAACTGGCAGAAAAGATATTACAAATTAGAGATAAGAATCAGAATTGGAAGAGCATTGTGCATAATCAAATTTCTATAATTTTACAAATAAAAAAATATGACCAACAACACCAAAATATATTCATTAAATGTTAGTAGTTTATGGGAAGAATATGCTTAGTCATATTCTCTCGCAACAGAACTAACATAGATGGAAGAATGAATATTATAACAGTAGTCAAGAACAAGTGTCAGAGCATTATATGCATCTCATATTTCTAGCTATGGTAGTAGAGGAATATTTAGAGCTTGCAAATTAGGATGCCATTAGTGATAGTTTTGGAACAAGAAATAATACAGCCAACAGTGAATACACAAGGCAATGCCATTTCATTTATTTTACTCATACTAAAACTGTTAGAGAAGATATTACAAATTAGAGATAAGAAACAGAATTGGAAGAGCATTGTGCATAATCAAATGTCTATAATTTTATGAATAAAAAGTTATGAAAATCAATACCAAAATATATTCATTAAATATCAGTATTGTATGGGAAGACCATAAACAATAGGTCTGAAATGCTAAAAAGAAATAATGAAACTCAAATGTGACTGGACGAATTGCATGAACCATCTATCAACATTGCAACAATGTAAATTACAATGTTACTATTTTAAACAAATGAAAAGATCTATAGGAATGTTAATTTTTCATCTTTAGTGAGGTATGTCATAGGAACAATGAGTTTGTATCAAATGAGGAAATAGGTACATAAATATTCATCTAAGTTTTATGGAAGAGGCCCTCATTTCGTCCAACCAACACTAATATACAAGTTCGTATATAGAGACATTCGAGATTTTTGTAACTGGGGTGAAAATAATAATATCATTAAACTTCAGTTGAAATGATAGCCAACAAGATTTAAAATAGAAAAATGACAAGGTGCATTCATAGAATAATGCCCTCATTTATGGTTTTCCCAATAGGTAATGACATTTATTCAATTTTTTTCTTATGAATATAAACATCATCTCAACAAATCTGAATAAAATTTAAGGTAATGACATTTATTCAATTTTTTTCTTATGAATATAAACATCATCTCAACAAATCTGAATAAAATTTAAGGAAAGTAAAATCCGCATTATTGGATAAGGTTTTCTATAAAAAAAAATTAAGTAAACCCTCAAGCATTCCAACAGCTGAACGAAATGTCTGTTGGCTGCAATAATAGCAGAGTCATAATGGAAACCCACAGAGATCTCTTTTCCTTAAACATTGACAGCAAGGTGTAATAATTCTACAAAGTAATATGACATTCTTTTAAACCTTTACAAAAGCTCCACCTCATAACTAGCAATAAATATTAAGCTTTAAACACTTTTGTTGTAGGAAAAGACACTTTAAAACAAAAAAAACTCCTTTCAAATATGGAGAAATACATATGACTAAAATATAGCAAAAATAAAACTCAAGAAAACCCAAATAAAGATCATAGTCATAAAGCATTCAAAGCTTGCAACTCCAGCATACTGAAATTTTTCAAAAGCTAATAAAAGTTTCAGAGGTAACTATGAAAGGAATCCTATTCCATCATAGCCGCAACGTAAGAAATGAGATTTTTTTAAACTCGCAGACATAAAACCATACAAAGATATGGAAAATACTATGTTCACTAAAGTCTTACCCAAGATCACACACCAACGGCATCCGAAACCTTCCCAAAATACAAAAATCAAAAGTCACAAGATGAAGAGATCAGCTCCATTCTCATCCAAACCCTCATTTCTTCCATGTCGGTAAATAGGGGCTCCAGAAAGTTCGTGGAGTAAAGAATTGAAGATGGTAATGACTTTAGGATTTTATGCCCTATTTCCTCGTGGATTTGACAGTTTATTGAAAAGAATTTAAATAAGAGTTACCTTTCTACATTTTGGTATTTTATATTTTATGTTGAAATTTTCTATTTAAAATATTATATCTTACTTTTATAATATATTCTATTGTATTTGCAAATCCAATTCAATGTGATAATTCATTATTTATTAAAATAGAAATTGTAAATATATTCTAATATATTATTAAAAAGATATCTAATATTGATTTACTTTCTAAAACTAAATGTGTAAAAAGTAATATTTATAGTATTTTAGATAGATTTTTTGTGACACTAATATTTATTGCTTAAAATAAAGGATGGAAATTTTAGTTTGAACATGCATTAAGTTTTATTCTCTTATGATTCTAAATTTTAGAAATGAGTAAGAGTTATCTTCTACTTTCTCCACAATGCTATATAAATTTATAAGTAATTTTTATATTTATTGTATTAAAAATATTTAATATTATACTAATTATTTATATTTTATCTAAGATTAAATTTATATAAAAATAAAATAATATAATCTATTAATGTGTTTTTATAATTGTTATATTAATATAATTTAATATATTCTTATGATATTATACAATTAATCATATTTAAATTTAATTATACTTTCACATTATACAATATCTAGATTTAATTGTTTTTAATTTATGAAAAAGATTTTATTATAATTGTTATGATATGATTCATTTTATTAGCATATGCATTTAAACAAGACTGATAATTTTGTTTTCATGTACTTTTTGACTTGATGTATGGATATGTCTACTTGTCAATTTACTATTCATTTTTAATTCAAATATTTTTTTTATACAATTTAAATATATTTTACTTAATTTAAAAATAAAGAGTACAAACTTATTCCTTAACATTGATAAACAATAGATGTTTTACATCAAGTCAAAAAATAATATTAAAAAAACTAAGTATTTAACAATTATAATTAAATATATCTACGTTAGTACTATAGTTTTTTTGAATAAAAAGGTGGTGATAATTTATTGAACCAAGAAGAAAAACAAAGTACACAAATCAAATGACATTTTTAACATTCACTAATTGGTCTAACTATTAGGGAAACTCCAAAGATAATTCCTTTCTATTCCCTAACATCATAAAATTTTGAAATACTTTTAAATACTACACCCCCTACAACTATGAATTTGAACTTCTATAATGATAATAGCAAAGCGCTTGGATAAAATTTGCAACCCTCCAATGAGACCTAAGAGACATACATAATTGTTTTATGCTTTAAATGAAAAACATGGAACATGTTTAAGGGCTTAGTTTAGACATGAGATGAGAAACCACCTAGAAACGAAGTTGAGGGACACTAAAATGAGGAGTGCAAGTGGACTTTGGTGTTGTTTGACCATTGATAGGTCATAAAGAGAAGTGTGGGTTTGGTACAATACCTAGGAAGTTGATCAATTTGATGTCATGATAGGGTGTTGTTACAAAAAAAAGGTTAAAGATGAGTTCCTAATGAGTTTGCATTAGAGTCTATTTTCCCTCCTCTTCATAACAATGTGATGTTTATTACAAAAATTGTAATATTAATGGGTTATTGTTAGCATTATATAATATTACCAAATATGATAATTTGTTTTAAACTAGTGGATGACTACTGATTTCATATTAGATTGATATTCTTCCTATGGCAATGTTTGTTGTGTGCCAAGGTTTTTAGAAGTATCTTGTAGTAGCAAGCAATTGTGGTATTAGCTCACTATGTTTCAACATTTTCTAAATATAATCGATTGAGTGATAGCACTGCAATTTCAATTTACAAGAAAGTACACAAGTTTTTAAGTCATAGATGATTTCCATTTCTATTTGAGTTTGATGCATCACGTTGGCAGTTAGCTAATAATGATGCATTGGTAGGGAAAAAACTTCATTCATGAGTAATAAAAGTTATACAAAGTTAAAATAATGTATTAATATGATAAAAATATCATCTATCATTCATTTTGTCATTTATTTAAGTGACCAATTGTTTAATCATTTATTTGATCATTTATTTAGCCACTTATCTTTGTATAATCTTATGATTTTACCCAATGACCAAATTAGTCATTTATTTAGTCACTTAATCTTATAAATTGCAAATCATTACTATAATTTCATTACTTTTAGTCACATGACTAAAAGATTTAGCCGTGTGACTAAACATGTTAGTCATGTGGTCATTTATTGGCCAAAATTCTACTAGTGTAGGCAAGGAATCTTGATAGCCAAAACTAACTCAAGGGTAACACAAACTATTCAAGAAGAAGAGATAATCAAAGTTGAAAAGACACTCATCCAATACCAACACCAAATACCAAGTCAACATACAAATACCAAGACCAAAAATATACAACAACCTTGAAATCAATGTCAAGTGTCACAAGCACAATGACCAACAAATAACAATTGTCATCAATAAAAGTAAACTACCAATCACTAACTCTGACAATAAAAAAATACCACCAATGAGTAACTAATCATTCATTAATAAAAGTCAACTGTCAACAATAAATAATATCCAACCAATAAGTAACAATTCACAATAAATACACCATCAAAAGCAATATCCAACAAGTACACCACTAGAGGCAAATATGAAAAAATCAGGAAAGAGACTCAGGCTACATACTATAGAGTGACATCACATGAGCTAACTCTAGAGTTACCCTGGTAGTCTCTCAAGACCCCGACCCCCTAGTGACTCTATGTGGAACTAGAATACCCTCTCATGATGATGAGGAAACTAGTCATATCTCTCAAGGTATGATCTCCATTTCATCCTTAGTCTATACAAGCACTCAAGGCATGGACGAGGAAACATCTCTAACTTATCTTTTTTATGTATCTCAAGGAAAAGGGTTAGGCAAGATATTTTAATTACTATGTTATCACTTGTTACACAACTTACAATGAGTTATCATGACAGCCACTTTGGGCCCTGACCCCCATTGCAAGCCACTCCCATAGAAATGCACCTAAACTACCTTCCCAAAAATTGCAAACCACAATAGTGTCCCACACCACAAAAAGTAATATTGATCGAATTTCATTCCTAAATAGGCAACCCAAAAATAACATTGGTTCCCAAAATCTAAGTTCTCATAATTGTTCAATATCATAAAACTCATAAAATATCAATCGCAATCCAAATAATAAAGTTCATCATGATATCCAGTCAAATAATCATAAAACAATCCTCAAAAATGCCTCTAGTGCACATCCTAACTTGGCCAACTAAACAACCCACAAAGAAAAACCATCAAGAAAATAAACATCACAAGACTATAAATAGAATGTTAAAAAACACATAGTTTTCAGCCACATGATTTAATTTCCACCAATTTGTCTTGTTTAGTTTTGTTAGTGTAGTTTTTTATTTTTCCTATTTTGCTAGGTTTTTCCTACACTTTTTAATAATCTCGCTTAGGTTAATAAAGCATGTCTTATTAGGTGAATGGTTGTGAGGTGTCACCTTCCTACATGTGAGCATCCATTAGCTATCTTGGGAAGATACTTTGCTATCTTTAGTCCGATAGATGGTTGCTCTTCATTGGTTGGTGTTGACACCTCCTCCCTCTTCCTAGCCTATATAAACATGCTACCTGGCTTGTATTTGCATCTCTTGTTTTTGCATCCTCTTAATGTTATTTTGCTTCCAGCATTTGCATTACTCTATTGGAGACTAACTCTATGATGTTATTTTGATTTTGTATCATTTGCATTCATAGTTTAGATATTTACTCTTTGCACTAGTTTTCTGGGTTATTAATCTTTTCAGATTCTAACATGGTATCAAAGCTTTTCTATGTGCAAGAGTAGATTTTAGTTTCCTTATTTGAGAGATTCGGGGGGGGGGGGCAAATAAAATTTATTGTAGTTTTTTGAAAAACGAAGTATGCTCTTCTCTTGCATCTTTGGATGATCCTGAGAATCAGAAAAGTTTTCACAAAAACAGTTTTTCTCTAGGGTTTCAATCTCAAATCTGACAACCAACTTGCATATTTGGAGTTTTCAATCAGTTTTGCAGGTTCCAGCATGCCATTGATGGACTTAAGAAGCTGATCCAGCATTTGCATGTCATATTTTGGTTGCTGGGGTCGTTTTCTGATTTTTGGAGCCATTTTTTACTGTTAAAGGCGTCTGATTTACACTACAGCAACATCTTCTGTTCATCAACAAGAAAAACGCTTTCTGGGTTTTGTTTGTAGCCTCGAAAAACCATCTAGGTATTTTTTAGATTTTGCATGCAAGATGTATATTTTTTCAAAATCGAGCATGCAAAGCTATAGCCATACCCCTCTTCGTTGGCAGCCGCAGATTTGAATGCAGTTTTCAAATGTCTCGTTCTTGCTCATACGGACTCCGATTTTGATGATTCTTGTTATGAACTTGGCTATTTTTTTGTGCTCTATCCACTAGAGGAGTTATTTTTTGATTTTCATGCATGAATTCTTCAAAAATTGCAGATTCTCAGCCGTGACTGTGTACAGTTCTCATTTTGGAAACTTCGGAGGATCATAACTTTCTCATACGACCTCGTAACGAGGCGATTCTTTTTTTGAAAGTGCATGATTTTTTTAGTAGATCGCAGCGGTGCTATTTGTTTCCTTGATTATTGTGCCCAAGTTTCACTTTTAGCATATGCTCTTCATGAGGGTTTGTAATGCATTGAAATCAAGACCACTAAGTATCTCTTTCTAGTGGTAGTTGTAAATGCACTAAAATAAAGTGCCAAATAATATTTCTTTGGGGGGAGGGGGGGTTCCTTGATTGAGTAAAAAGGGGGGGGGGGGGGCGGGGGGGGGGCATTGTCGTGGCTGGGTTCTCTTCTTTTTAGCATTTCTTTGCATTCCTTCATCATGGATCAAACAAATATGCCCATCCTAACTCCATACAATTACTTTGAGTGGAAATCGCGCATGATAATTCACTTAAGGAAAGCTGGATTAAATAGGATAACTATGGGACTTGAAACTGAACCTGCTAAAGATGAAGACAAGCCTAAGTGGTTTAACAAATGTGATGAGGCATATGGAACATTGTGTTTGTCTATTTCTCCTGACTTGCTATTTCACATTGAGTCTTTGGACACACCAAATGAAGTATGGACAAAGCTAGAAACATTATTTGGCACACAAGATTCAATGAGGGGTCATATGTTGGAAAATGAATTAATCAGTTTGAGTCCAGGCAATTTCAACACAATCCAAGATTTCTTCACCAAATTGAAATCACTAAGGCTGCAGTTAAAACAATGTGGAATTGAAAAGAAAGATAAACTTCTCAGTATTCTCTCTAAGCTAAGTTCAGAATATTCTGTGTTTGTCTCTACCTTCTATGCTACTAAGGGTGCACTTGGTACTCAATTCACCATGCCATCTCTAGATGATTTTGCTGTCAATCTCACTCGAGAACAGGACAAGCTAATCCAGATGGGCACTCTTAAGTCCTCTAAGTCACATGCCTTAGCAACCAACCAAGGCACAAAAGAACAAAAAGGACAAAGTAGTAACAACAATAGTAAGGATGAGAAACAAATTAATAGTGAGGAAAAGAAGGATCAGATACCAATTGCTTCAAAAGCAACTATTGATACCTCATCCTCTAATGGCGATAAGCCTAAGAAAGAAAAGGTTAAATGTGCCTATTGTAAAAGACCCAGTCATGATGAACATAAATGTTTGAAGAAACAAATTGATCACTTGACATACATTCTTGAGAAGAATAATATTAGTGTTCCTGAGTCTATCAAACAAATTTCTAATGAAGAGTCTAACAAGGCAAAAGAAAACAACAAGGGGAAAGGAAAGGGCAAAGCTCTTGTTGCACTTGCTTCCTCACCATCCACTTGGGTTCTTGATTCGGGTGCTTCGCACCACATGGCTTCATCTAAGGAAGAACTTGCATCCTTGGAGCCATGTACTATGCCTTCTATTTTGATGGGTGATGACACTCCTATTGAGGTGTGTGGGAGAGGGTCTGTTGATGTGGGGGATGGCACATTCCAAGATGTTCTTTGTGTACCCTCATTATCAACTAATCTCCTATCAATATACCAAATCACTCACATAGGTTTAGGCAAGCGGGTTGAGTTCACTCCTGATTCAGTGGAGATACATGAGTTGCATAGTGATTCTGTAGTTGCAATTGGAAGAGCAAATCATCAGTCACGGCTCTATCTATTTTCTCACTTTGTTCCTGATCCTCCTTCATCTATTTTGCTCACTCACTCTAATGATGTGAGTAAATTATGGCATGAGCGGTTTGGCCATCTTAACTTTCGCTATTTGCATCAGCTCAACCAGCAGAGCATGGTCACAAGGTTGCCTTTGATTCAATTCTCAGGAGGTGTTTGCCAAGGTTGCATTCTTGGTAAGCATCCTAAGGAAAAGTTTGACAAAAGTAAGGCATGGAGAGCTTCACAGATACTAGAGTTAGTTCACAGTGATTTGGCTGGTCCATTTCAACATCCTTCTTTTAGCAGGGCCTGATATGTCCTCACATTCATTGATGACCTTTCTCGATATACATGGGTGTACTTTCTCAAACAGAAGTCAGAGGTATTTCATCATTTTCAAGACTTCAAAAATTTTGTAGAAAAGCACTTTGGGAAAGCCATCAAGGTTTTGCGCACAGACAATGGTGGTGAGTATGTCAACCATCGGTTTGAAAGATTTTGCACTTCATAAGGGATTGATTTACATCATTCAGTTCCATACAATCCTCAACAAAATGGTGTTGCAGAATGGAAGAATAGATCCTTGAAGGAAATGGCAAACTGTATGATTCACTCTAGATCTCTTGCACCACAGTATTGGGCAGAAGCCATTAACTGTGCTTGTTATATCCAGAACCATGTTCCTCACCGAGCCTTGAAGGGAGTTACTCCTTTTGAAGCTTGGAGCGGTCGAAAACCATCAGTTAAGCACTTTCAAGTTTTTGGCTCCCCTGCATGGGCCCACATTCCTATAGAGAAACATAAGGCCTTGGATCTGCAAAGCAGACCTTGCATATTTGTAGGTTATCCTGATGGTGTGAAGGGTTATCGGTTGCTCCACCCTACTACACATGAGTTATTCATTGAGAGGAGTGTTCAGTTTGAGGAGGGATCTTCAAGCTCACTTTCTATCACTTCTCCAACTCCTTCTACCTTGACATTGGAGTCACTTGGAATACATGACAGATCTTCTAATGAGTCAGATTCACCTGAACAGTCTTCTACCTCTACTTCTGATGCAGAAAGTGATTCAAAGAACTCACCTCCTTCCTCTCCTAGTCATCATTCAGAGGTTAATGATTCCCCTCCAGATTCTCCATCTTCTTGCCCACTTTGGGCTAGACAGACCTTGCAGTCTGCAGGTGATTGGGTTGGGGATCCATCAGACACCAGGCGAACTCGTTCACAATTCCAGGATGCTCCACATGTCTTCATTGCTACTGCCTCAGATCCATAGTCTTTTCATGAGGCTTCTAGTATTTTTGAGTGGGATACAGCTATGCAGGAAGAGTATAGTTCCTTGATGAGGAACCACACTTGGGATCTTGTCCCTCTTCCTAAAGGAAGAAAACTTGTTCGATGTAAGTGGATCTATCGGACAAAATTTGCAGCAGATGGGTCAGTTGACAAACACAAGGCTCGCTTGGTCGCCAAAGGATTCTCCCAGGTTCCTGGGATTGACTACTCTGAGACTTTTGCGCCAATTGCTCGAATGAATTCCATTCAAATTGTTCTTGCCATTGCTGCAGCTAATCGTTGGGAAGTACATCAGATGGATGTGAAGAGTGCTTTTCTTCATGGTGACCTTCATGAGGAGATCTACATGGAGCAGCCACAGGGCTTCCTTCAGGATTCTTCACTTGTGTGTCGTCTTCGAAAGTCTCTCTATGGTCTCAAACAGGCTCCTCGGGCCTGGTATGCCAAGATGGACTCCTTCCTTCTATCAATTGGGTTCACTCGGTGCCATTCTGATCCTAATGTGTACATTTTGCAACAGGGTGATTCACTTCTATTTTTGGTTTTGTATGTTGATGACTCGCTAATCACAGGAAGTTCTTCACCCACCATTAAGGCTGTCAAAGTGGCCCTTCAGGACAATTTTTTGATGATTGACTTGGGCTTGTTGCATTACTTTCTCAGGATTGAGATCCTTCAGTCTCCTTCTGGGATCACCATCACACAATCCAAGTATGCTCTAGATTTACTCTCGAGGTTTCATATGGCTGACTGTAAGCCTGCTCCAACTCTCTTCCTTTCTGGAGTCAAACTTGAGGGTCAATGTTCTTCTCCACTTGTTGATGGCACTTTGTACCGCCAACTTGTTGGGAGTCTCATTTATCTGACTCATACGAGACCTGACATCTCCTATGTTGTAGGCATGGTCTCTCAATTCATGCAGGAGCCCCATGAGTTACATTGGAAAGCAGCCAAGCGGATCCTTCACTACATTCAGGGTTCTCATAGTTGTGGGATTCACTACGCAGCAGGTATTGAGCTTGATTTGGTGGGCTACATAGATTCAGATTGGGCAGGTGATTCTGAGGATCGCAAGTCTACTCCAGGGTATAGCTTCTCACTTGGGTCAGGTCCTATTTGTTGGTCGAGCAAAAAGCAGTCTGCTATTGCTCTGTCTTCTACTGAGGCTGAGTATCGGGGGGCTGTAAATGCCGCCACTGAGGCCATTTGGATTCAACATCTTCTCACTGAGTTTGGTATCCAGATTAGACGACCATCATTCATATTTTGTGACAACCAGAGTGCCATTCAGATCTCATGGAATCCAATTCATCATCAACGGACCAAACACATAGAGGTCCACATGCACTACATTCGGGAGCTCATCCATGGTCATGTCATTGACCTTCGCTATTGTCCGACTTCCGAGCAAGTTGCTGATATCTTCACCAAACCCTTCACTGAGAGCAAGTTCCTTCATTTGCGAGCTTTGCTGGGGGTGCGGGATGCTTCATCTTTTGGGGGGGCCTCTTCCTCTCACTCGGAGTCCTGACTTTTTTGTGGGGGGGTCTCTTTTCTCTCTCTTTTGAGAAATCTTATGTACATGGGTACCTCATCAGGCTTGACTTGCTGGGACCCATTTCTACATCCACCTAAGCTTCGCTTATGGGGGGGTGTTAGTGTAGTTTTTTATTTTTCCTATTTTGCTAAGTTTTTCCTACACTTTTTAATAATCTCGCTTAGGTTAATAAAGCATGTCTTATTAGGTGAATGGTTGTGAGGTGTCACCTTCCTACATGTGAGCAAGTTTGGGTCATAAGGATGTATTTAGAAATAAAGTAAAAATATATATGTTAATATAAATCATTATGTTGATATACTTATTTAAAATAATAAGTATTTAAATACCCAATTTTTTTGTGCATATAAAATATCATACAATATTATCATGTTATTAATTTAAATAATCTTAAATTATATATGATTTAATTAATATCATATACGTATATTATTATATTAAAATATTGATATTAATTTTAATTTCTAAAATATTAATATGACTTCTATTTAAGTCTAATATTAATATTTACTTTTCCTTTAATTCATAATGCAACTAGAGATAAAATTATTAATTTAATTTAATTATTTATAATTTCTATCATAAAGCTAAATAGTTATTAACTAAATGATTGCAAAGTGAACTCTACCACAACTTCTCTTAAAATATAATAAAATTATAAATATTTAATTTTTATTTTTTTTAAAATTATTTTATTTATGGGTAAACAGCAGAAGCCTAGGTTATTTTTATTATTATTAAGATTTATTATTATTATGTGTTAATCATGAGTAGATTCGAACCTAAGACCTCTCCAATGAGAAGCTTGCAATTTACTGATGCGTTGTAGGCTCTTGCCTGAAATTATAAACATCTAGATACTAACTTCCCTCTTGCATTAATAAATATTAAATTATTTATATCCAACTAAGAGTTTAGTTAGACTTAAAAAATCACTAATTTTACTAACATTCACTCTAACTAAATGAATAATATTTATTTAATTTTTTAGAAATTAATAAATAATTTTAAAATTTTATTTTAAATTAACTAAATTACTTTAAATTAATTATTTTTAAATAAATAAAACTGAAAATTAAGTTATATAAAAATACACATGCAATTAGTATTTTTGCATGTCTTTGATCTCTCAAATCATGCAACCATACTATACTTATTTTTCTATTTTTACATATTTATTTTCACATGCATGTAACCATACTATACTTAACTTTCTATTTTTAGCATATTTATTTTCACATGCATGTAACCATATTATACTTAGCTTTCTATTTTTAGCATAGTTGTTTTTACATGCATGTAACCTTACTACACTTAGCTTTCTATTTTTAGCATATTTGTTTTTTTTACATGCATGTAACCTTACTATACTTAGTTTCTATTTTTAGCATGTTTGTTTTCGCATGCATGCATAAGTTTAGTTACAACATGTTTTCCTCTCAATTAATTTTTTTTCTTTTTTTTCAATAAATTTTTGCAATTAAACTATTTTAGATACAAGAATAATATTTATCTATATTTAAAAAATTCATGATAATCACATCGTTCTAAAGACAAATTTAAATTGAAACTCTGATTGTTCAATATATTATTTTTCTCCCAATTTTCAATAATGAAATTTTCGTTATATTAGAAAGGGGTTTATAAGAATACAATCACAATAATTTTTTACAGTTTTTCTATAATTTTCTTCAGTCAAGTTTCTCAATTAATAAGTTTTCCTTTATCAAAATCTACAACATAATTTCTTATTCAACAATCACTACCGTAAATTAATAAGCAATAAGCAAACACCTAGGAAGACATGAAGTAGACAGATCTTTCAATAAAATTCTACAATGGATTTTCAAACCCTACCTCAAAATCACATCTAAAATCTGAGACAATATGTGAATGCATGCAAATACAAACCCTCTAAAACTTTCAACAATTCTTTTGATCCAATTTTGAATTTTGCTCTCCAAAACCTGTGTATTTAGAAATGAGCTCTAATTTCCTTAATAAAGAGTTTTCTCCCCAAATCAAAGCTTTGATCAAAACTCTTTATCTTTAATTACTATATTTTAATTTTCATGCACACACTTTATGCAATTCAATCAAAATAAACTTTATTAAATTAAAGCTTTCTGTCTCTTACTAAATCATGCGATATTTTTAATATAATATTTATTAATTTAACTAATAATATTATTTAAAATTTATTAAAAATAAAACTCCTAAATAAATTATTATTAAATTGAATCAATATAAATACACCTAAATTATAACTTTAATCAAATCTTTTTAAATTTAATTCTTTCATGCATATTTAAAAAACTTTTTAATTAAAATATTCTTTTATATTTTATTTTCCTCCAGTTATTAATTAGTGCAAGCACTAATTAAAACATAGTTTATTAATTAAATTAATAATAATAATCAAAGCTCATTGTTTAAATGCAACTCTAATTTAATTATTATTAAATAAAGCAATATTAAATCTTTAATATTTTGATATTTTAATTATCTCTTTTTATCCAACTTCTTAAATTAAACTTTCAAATTAAATCTTTTAAACTAAAGTACATATTTAATTAATTAATAATTAATTAAATATCATCATATTCTATTCTCTTTAACCATTTTTCTAAATTAAGACTTTTAAAATAAAGCACATATTTAATTAGTTTTTTAATTAATTAAATATTCTCATGCTTTTTTTAATCAAATAATATTTAATTATATGATTAACCCAAATATTATAATTAAAGCATTTACCAAATAAATCACATAGTGAAATCCACATAAAACCAACATTAGCAAAACATACCAAAACTCAAAATCAAGCACCACAGACAAATATAAATTCATGGGTTTTAAAAGGGTGGAAAGTCAATTATGAGTCCTCTTTGCAAGACAAGTATTTAGGCTATGGCTAGGATTAGACTTGAACATTATCTCTCTATTCTTAGCACAGAGTTATTGTGATAGGGCACACTCATCTTGGCAATTCAGGGAAGTCAATGCCCGGTACCTACATTTTGCATAAAAGACAAGCATGTACATGTAGATAAATATATCTAAATAAATAGGCAATGGCAGGGACTGGTACATCATGTAGATCCTGACTAGCAGGTGACTACAACTCCCTCCCTTAACCACATCAAACACGACAAACAGAAAGATTAAATGACACATGCACCATACACATGCAAGTATAAGGTAAGTACCATGATAATTATAAGTCAAACATCAAATGCTCAGATAAATAATGCATCATTACGAATATGAAGTAATCATCATTAAAGCATCATCTGACATTACATGAAAGGAATCACATTTATTAACTACAAATTATTAAAGCATCATTAATGCACTAGTAACCATTTTCATTAAACAACACATAGAATATAGTCAACTAAGTAATCATCGTTGATATATCTCTCGTCCAAGTTATGAAATAATATCCTTGAAACTAACACATCCATGAAATATAATAGAAAAGCAAACTATAGGTGGGCACTACACAAAACCTATCCTTCTGATTCTAACAGTTGTCAAGATCCTTTTTTGAAGGGCCAACCATGTTAAGGTTCTAACCTTTGGTAAACATAGGGGATGCTAGCATAAAGAGCATGAAAATTCCACCTTAGGGTGGTGGTTTAGATTGGTCGAATAGTTGTAGCCATCCTTGGTGTTACATTCTCCATTTTTGGATCCATCCCATATAATCATATCTTCTGATCCTATAAAGGTCATATTTATATCCTTTAAAATATTCAACAAAATTGATTCTTCTTTTGGGGGGATATGAAAGATAGAGAATGATTTCCATTTCCATCCATGTGAGTAATCATTATCCTCCTCTACATAATTGATTAAGAAAGGCCCTAATCTATCTTCTAGGATAGATCTAGTGGAATGAATGGCTATGAGTTTGATAATAATTGGATAGCCACCCCAAGAGTACGTCCAAAACCTTATTTGATCTCCTTTCCCAATTTTATGGGTGACCCTATTTAAGATAATTGGTGTGCAACTTATCATAAAGTTCCATAAGTTAGAACCCTTTGGGGGATTCTTTGTTCTAAGGATACTTAAGGTGTCATTAGGTTGTAGATATTTGTTAAATAGTGTTCTAGCCCATTTTAGGTAAGGAAATCAAATCATTCTTCAAATTAGCTTAGCCCCTAAAGCCATAGCTTGATCCTTCAAATTCTTAATGTCAAAGCCCCCTTCTTGCTTGGAACGACAAACCTTATCCCATGCTAGGAGAGAAATTTCATTTTTATCTTCTGATCCCTTCCGTAAATAATTTTTTAATATTTTATTAGGGTCTTCTCTTATCTTTGATGGTAACTCTAGCATCGATAACTGGTAGATTGGCATACTAGACAAAACTGACTTTAGCATAGTGATTCTACCAGCAAGGGAAATACACTTTTCTTTCCATGATTGAATTATTTTCCTAACCTTACTAGTGAGGGCATCCCAACTAGATGCCTTTTTCTTGCCCTGTTCAAGGTAAACACCAAGGCACTTGCATGGCAAGGTACCTTTCTTAATATTTCATATCTTGCTAATAGCATGTTCCTAGACGACAAAGTATTGAAAAAGAAGATCTTAGATTTGGGTAGGTTAATATCTTGGCCTGGAGCTTTCATATAAGAATCAAGGACACTTTTTAAGGCATATACTTCTTTAGCACTAGCTTCCACATATAACATGGTATAATCAACAAATTACCGATGGGTCATTACCTCTCATCCTGGATATCTAAATACCTTAAAGGGAGTATTTATTTTTTAAGTTGCTCAAGACTCTTCCCAGAGTTTCAGAAATAGTAATGAAAATAGATGGGGAGATGGGGTCCCCTTTTCTTAATCCACAAGATGGTGAGAAGAAGTCTTCAAGGGAACCATTGACCAAAACTAAAAATTTAGGAGTTGAGATTCATAAATCAGGTTTACCCATTGGTTAGAAAACCCAAAGGTGTGAAGACATCTATAGAGGAACCTCCGGTCAACTTTTTCATAAGCTTTGCTAATGTCTAGTTTGAGCATCATGCTAGGAGCCTTATTAATTAAAAATGAAAGGATTGTTTCTTGTGAAATTATAATTCCATTGTTGATAGATCTACCTAGGATAAAATAATTTTTTTCATCACTAATTAGCATTGGAAGGAGTTTAGTCAAGCGGTTGGATAAAGTTTTTGACAGTAAATTATATAGATTATTACATAGGGCTATAGGCCAATAATCCTTAAAGCTTTCTACATAATCTTTTTTTGGAATCAGAGCAAGGAAAGTGTGATTAACCTCTTTAAGGAGGCCATTTGAGTTTCTAAAACTTTCCAGGGCATCTATGATTTCATTACTCATAAAGTAACAACATTTCTAAAAAAACAAGTAGGACAACCATCCAACCCTGGTGATTTATCCAGGGCCATTTGAAAACGAGTTTTTGTTACCTCCTCCTTCAATATTTTCTGTAGTAATAGTGTATTTTATTATTTAGTAATAATTTTAGGAATATTATTAAGTTGTGCATTTTGAGAATTCAAGGGGGATCCTTCTAAATTATTTAACATATCTTCAAAGTAAGAAACTACCTCACTGGCAATATCAATGGGTTGTTCCACTACGTTATTGTCTTTATTGTTATTATTAATTTTAGTTATTTTATTGATAGCTCTTCTCTATTTGGTACTATTATGATAGAATTTGGTATTTTTGTCACCCTCGCTTAACCATGTTTTTCAAGATTTCTATTTCCAGTATTGATGCAGGAGCATCCTGGGTTGCCTTTTTATCCTGCTCATTTTTGTTCATTTTGCATGTTGATGCCGAGTTATTGTAGCTCTAGTGGATGTCGAGTTACTGTAGCTCTAATGGATGCCAAGTCACTATATCTCTAGTGGATGCCAAGTTAAAGTAGCTCTAATGGATCCGAGTTACTGTAGCTCTAGTGGATGTTGAGTTACTGTAGCTCTAATGGATGTCAAGTTATTGTAGCTCTAATGGATGTTGAGTTACTATAGCTTTAATGGATGCCGAGTTACTGTAACTCTAATGGATGTCGAGTTACTGTAGCAATCTAGTGTTGACCAAGTGTTCCTTCATGTGCTGAGTTACCCAGTGTATGCCAAGTGACTCTTCATGTGTCGAGTTACCCAGTGTATGCCAAGTGACTCTTCATGGGTCTATGAGTTTGACTAAAAAATCACAAAGTTAAATCCTGATAGCAATATCACAATTTGACTAGATGTGGAAATTATCTCCTACTTATCAACTCTTCATGTGTTGAGTTACCTAGTGTATGTTGAGTGTCGGCATTTGGATGTGATTTCTACGAGCTGACTTTCAAGATTTATTTTGATCATGACATTTATGTTAAGATCTTTTCTTGGGATGCCTCCAAACCATTGTTGGGTCAGCCTTCCTCTGTGTAATGTTCTAGAATAATTTGTAAGCTATTTTGGCAAGTATATATAGAGTGTTTAGGCTTAGAGTTAGGTAAGTTTTTGGGGAAGAAAAAAAAGTTTTTGAGAAGAGGAATTCGGGGAGCAAAATTGAAAGTACGAATTTGAAGTTGGATCTTTGGATGTGAATGTATTTGTAATTGGCTGTAACCCAGAAGGCCTTACAGCTAGGCATGTATGAAGATATTTTGATGAATCAATAAAATTATTTCACTCTTCTTCTTCCTTTGGTTGTTGTTCATTATGTTTGCTTCCATTGTGTTAACTCTTATAGGGTGGTTTGGATAGCTGGGTGAGCCTTTGGCCCTAGTTATTCATCCTTTGCCCGTGTCAGTTGGTATCAGAGCTTGAGGTTCATCCTTGTGGAAATTGGATCGTGTAGAACCCTAATTTGGATTTGGTTTTAGGGTGGCAAATCTACAAATTTGACTTATAGCTTGTAGAGGGTTGCGATCTTGCAGTAACCTAATTTGTAAAGATGGTTTGTGGTAGAAGAAATGTCGATGATGCTATATTGGATCAATTGAGACAAATTGCAGCCAGATTAGATGCTATGGAGACATCCTAGAGGAGAGGAGCACATCTTGATGATGTAAGTGATGATGAAGCAGCAACACCAAACCATAATCCAAAACCTAAAGAATATCAAGATAAGGAAAGATTGTTGCGAGTATTGTGTAGGAAAAATTCAAAGCCTATTATAGAAGTTGTTCCTTATGATGGAAAATTGGATACCAATTCTGTGTTGGATTGGATCTCTAATATGGAGAAGTTCTTTGAGTATGAAAACACTCCTGATAATAGAAAGGTGAAGTTTGTAGTCATTAGGTTGAAAGGTCATGTATCATTATGGTGGGAGCACTTGCAAACTGATAGGCAAAGGAGAGGAAAGGAGATCAAAACTTGGCCAAAGATGGTGAATAAGGTAAAGAAAAAATTCCTCCTTGTTGAGAAAAATGAAAAAATTGAAACAAAAGGACATGACTATGAAATAATATACCGAGGAGTTCTATAGATTGGACATCAAATCTGGACATGCGGATGATGATGTTGAGAAAATTGCAAGGTACATTAATGGATTGAGATATGGAATACAAGATGAAATAAGTTTTGTGAAGTTGGAAAGTGTAGAAGTATATCAATATGCCTTAAAAGCTGAAAAGATCTTAACAAAGAAGCATGAACAAAGACAAAGAGGTAGGGGTGGTAGATTCCAGAGAGGCATAGGTAGATCTTATGGTGAAGGTGGCAAGTCTAAAAAAATTGTGTAAGATAAAGGCAAATTTGAATGGAAGACTGATGACAAAGGCAAGACCAAATGGAAAAGTGGTAATTCTTATTGAGGAAGCACTAATTCTTACCAAGGAAGAGGTAATTCTTATTTTAGAGGTGGATTTCATGGTAATTGTTTTAGATGTGGTAAAGAGGGACATAGATCTTTTGAATGTAGATCCTTTAAAGGTGGGCAAGGTAACAAAAATGCTGTGATTCAAGGAGATGATGAGGGTTCACCAAGTGGACCTGAAGCTGGAGAAAATTAGATGGTGAGAAGAACTATTGGAAATGATTGAAAAAGATCATTGTTGAAATAATCATATGGAACTGGTAAAGAATGTTCTCAATCATTGTTTTGTCATTGATGTCAAACTTGCTACTTGCAGGAATGACAATTGCTTTAGTGATCCAAATACTATCAAGTGGTTGATTGACAAGGAGGAGGCAATCAATAAGCTGTAACTAGAACACCTAGAGAAAGGTTGAAGTTATGATGTTGAAATGAAGTAGAAGGATCAACTAAGCCATTGATGAAAAAGTGTATTAATGACAGACACAGAGAACAGGCACATTGAAACATATCAAATATGTAAGGTTTTAACTAAGTCATTTGTAAAGCCCAACTAAGTTCATTAGAGAGAGGGAGCCGAGCAAGCTAGTAGGTGCCAAATAGATTCCTAGTTGAAGTTGAGCAAGTTCAACTTCAGATGCCGAGTGAACTTCAAGTGCCGAGTGAACTTCAAGTGCCGAGTGAACTTCAGATGCCGAGTAAAATCAAATGCTGAGCAGATACAAGTGTCGAGCAGAAACAGATGCCGAGCATCAAAAAACCAATACTGTCGAGTAACACAGAGATGCCGAGCATCAGTAAATCAATAATGCTGAGTTGCTGCATTATTTTGAAAATTGAAGATTCACCAGATCCAAGCCGAAAAGGTTGTTATCTAGAAATCTGTGAATTAAATGGAAGATAAGAATGATGAGCTGGTGGCACAGAACACCATGTAGAACATTTTTGGAGATTACAACTAGAGTCTAGACGAAGTTTCTAGATAAGAGCAAGATATAGGGTAGATACATTGTATCCTACCTAATCCATTTGAAACCCTAAAGTTGGAAAGGAAGAATCAAGCGGCAAAGGCAAACCAGATTTCTATTTAAGAAGTCATAAGGTCATGAAGCAAAGAGAGGAGAAGGTGGTCGAGCATAAAAGCATGAAGTGTTGAAGGAGGTGCTAAGGAGAAAGAGAGCACAATTACTCTGTTTTGATAAGAAGACCCCAAATATGATTGCATTGGCATGATGAGTAAGAAGACTCAAGGAGACGTAGCTTGAGAGGAAGACAAGCTCTCAGAGCTGAAGTGATTAAAGCCAAGCAAAAGGATAGAACTGAAGAGTGATCTGAAATTTGCAAAGTATGTTTTAAGTTCTATCAGATCAACATTTCATTATTGTTACTCTCTAGCAATTGTAACAGTTAGTTTAAATCCTATGGACTTAGGTTGGTTTAATAGCCATGAGGTAAATCCTTTAACAGGGTGACATTCCAAGTGAATGTTCTAAAGTCCTTTGATCAGGCCCATTCCTAACAATATGGTGAAATCCTCTAACAAGGTCACATTTAATAGTGTATTGTAAGCCTTTAACAGGGAAGGCTTTTAATAGGGCATCACTTTAGAAGAGTGAGAATCAAGTAGCATGTTACTGGTGGTTTTTCCCAAATTGGGTTTCCACATAAATCATTGTGTCATGTGTTAATCTTGCATGTTTTATTGATGCATGTTGATTTACTGTAAATTGATAATATAGTTTATCTAAGTTTGGATTGATGAAAAGTGTATGGATACATTAAAACTAGAGAAAAAGTAGTATTAGGGCATTTGGGCCTTGAATAATTGATTCACCCCCGCTCTTAGTTATTCTAAAGAATTCTAACAAGAACCTTATGTAATAAGGGAAGTGATGTAGAACATGTTTTAAGGAGAAGTCTTTTCAAGACCAAATGTAAGATGGTTGGAAAATGCTGCAAGGTGATCATTGATAGTAGAAGTTCTACAAATTTGGCATCAGAAGATCTGGCTACAAAGTTGCAATTGCAGAGGCTGAAACATCCCAAACCCTATCATGTTTCATGGATCAATGATGAGCATAAGATATTGGTAAGTGAACAATGCCTTGTGAAGTTCAAGATTGGACATTACTTTGATGAAGTTTTGTGTGATATTATGCCTATGGATTGTTGTCATATTCTATTGGGTAGACCTTGGCAATATGATAGATATGTTGCACATGATGGAAGATTGAATTAATATACTCTTTGGGTAAATGGGAAGAAACAAACATTACTGCCCTTGATTGAAAGTCCAAATGAGGTTAGTTGCACTACAATAAAATTTTGCATGGTTAATGGGAAACAATTTGAAAAAGAAGTGACGAAGAATCAAGTTTGTTTTGCCATAGTTCCTAGAGGACCGAGTGTTGGTAGTTGTTGGCTCCTGATTTAACAGTTTTGGAAACAACCAAGAAACCAGAAAAATGCATCTAAGGCTAGCAAATTCCTATGATGAATGCACCTGATTACAGTCTTGGGCCAACTATAAGGATAAATCCTTCTTCACTTCAGGCTCTGTTAGAACTAGGCGGGTGGACCTCAGACTCTTTATATGGTACCAGTGTAAAGGCATACAACTGAATCTGGAAAATAGATAAAATCCCTTAATCTTCTATGTTTATGCAAGAATTCATGGATGAAATAGCTAATAACAGAGCACATGAACCTGAGAAACCAAGTTAGGGAAAAATCTTTTAACCCTTAAACACAAAAGAAAGATATTTGATTAAGATTTGAATCTCAGCATAACTCAGGTATGCAACAACATAGAACATGCATCCTTCAAGCTGGCCAATCCCTTATCCATTGGGCATCAACTAAACCTTAACATGTAGAGGGATACCTAAAGTATACTCATATATTCAGGCATCTAATTTATCTATTTGATTTGCAAATGGACATCAATATTCATAACAACTCTCGTACTTACGATAATATCCTCCTAGTGTAACCTGTAACTCTATTAGTATAAACAAGCATTTACTTGGCTCTTTGTTCCAATAGCAAATCTATTATGATATACAAACTTAAGGGATTGCAACTGAGTTCAAGCTCTTTGTTCTCAAACACAAAACATTACAGATAACAGAAGAAGGAAATGAGAATCGGAATGAAACTAAGAAGGTTAAACTCTTTGCATTAATTTTCTTGAAACCAATACATCATCTGCATATCAAAACTTAGAAAATACACAAAGAATGACTGTGTAATATGAAATGCCTCAAAAGGAATATAATATGTTGTTCATAACAGAGGAACACTAAGAAAATTGGTATCACAACTCTAAAAACTAGAGCCAACCTTGTGGTCTCACAAGTCCTTAAATTGGAACCCTTACAATAAGCAGAAAAGGAAGATATAAAGGAGAGAAGATCTTTCTGGGTCTCTCATGGGTGTGCAAACTGCTTTTGTTTTTGTATACTCTTTATGATTTTTTCCTTGTCTTAAGCCTCTCTAAACCCCTATTATGCCATTAATTATTAAGGAATATAATGCATTTAATAAAGTCTTAAGGTTTGAAAATATTTCTTGAAAAGAGTGGATGTTCATATACATATTGATATATTGTGATCTATTCTGCTACAGGAACTAAAGATGTGAGAATATGGAGTCGGCCATTTAGTTGGAAGACCAGTTTTTGAAGTTGTCGTTTTGTTATAGTTTTGAATGGCTCTGTTTTGGCCAAATGTTATTTTAGCCAGACTATTTTATAAATTGTTATGTATGGCTAGCAGCCAAAACAAACTATTATCCATGTTTAGGAAACAGGCCAGCGGCCATTCTAGGTAGTTTTTAATATGATTAAAGATTTTAGGCTAAATAAGTGAATGTAAATTAAAAGACATATCAATCGCTAATCCATAAAAAATACTCTGTTCCAGATTATCTCTGAAGTTTTAAAGCATGGTTTTCAAGTAGCAATTGGTGTTTTATCTCTCACCTCACAAACCAGAGGAGGGCCCCCTCTTGGGAAACTTGGTGAGACTCTAGTATATTACTTTATAAGTATTTCTTATTGATTGCATGTGTTTCTCTTAGTTTTGATTGTGTGCATTTATAATAAGGTTTCCATATATGTTTGCTAATCAAATTCATTCAGAGCTTGTTGATTAATCATGAATTCAATTGTTTGATGGAATTATTGACTGTGATAGTCTCATAAAGAAATCATTTGATGTTTCTGTTTATTCATTCTGTTCTTCCTACCACTCCCATTCAGCCTTGGCACTCATAATATCATCTTCTAAATTCACTTTACTGTATCCTTTCAGTCGTTAAACCGTAATACTTGCAACTTCCTATCGCTATTTACAATATCCCTTGTTGCCCTTTATCAACTTCCTGCCACATCTTGTATTTGAAACCAGCCCGTTGGAAACAACTTCCTGTCGTAGTCTAAGCAGATTACATTAAACAAAAACTCTACAACAAGCATTCATTGAGATTAATTGTTTAAAAGATTGTAATTGATTGTTAATAGTATTTGGGATTAATTAATTAAAGGAGTGCTAAAAGTATTTGTGATTAATTGTTTAAAGTGTGTTGATAATATTCATAGTATTCATAAAGACATTGTGCTTTGTTTCTAGGTGTGAACTTTAGATTAGAATCCATTTGCAAAAGCAGTTTTAGATATGTGGTAATTTAGACAGTTCAATTTATCGACAAGTAGCAATTGCATTCATAAACCTCTTGATTTATTATCTTCACCCCTTGAGAAAATAGCCGTGATATCTCTCGCAAGTCCACGATTCCCGGATTTGACATTTTAGGGGTAATTTTTGATTCAACTATATCCATATAAAGGCCATCCAATTGAACCTTAGTTTTACCCAACATTTTTGGCACTATTGCCGGGGAGAGATATTAAAGGCGTGAAACTATAATAAGTCAAGATAGGAACAATGAGCCCTTGAGAAATCTTGAGCAATTGTCGACCTTGCTTCGGATAGTACCTTTGGTTTCCACTGCAATAAATCATTTAGGTGCATGAATAGGCCTAGAGATAGTCAAGGTAGATTTGTTAAGAAGGAATCCATAGGTAGCTCAAAAAATCAAAAATCACAAAAAGAAAAAAATCCATCAACAATTGAAACCAAACCAAGCAGTGAAGTTAAAATCCAGCCATTCTCTCAATTCACCTCTCCTACTACACCCTCTGAAACTGCTGAACAGTTTGCAAAATCATACAAAATTAGGTGTAGTAAGCCTCCAGAGCCTTAGGAACAACCCTTTAAGACATATTTTACACCTTGGGCAACCAAATTTTTGGAAGAAGTCATGGCTGACAATGTCAAAAACAACAATGTAGGGGGAAATAATGATGAAAACAATAGGAATGAAATTGTTCAACATAATACAACCTTTGAATTTCCTATTCAGCCTCCCATTGATGATGCCCCAATGAAAAATATCCCTCACTCAGCACTTCCTATATTTCGAGGGTCAACCTCCGAGGATCCTGATATGTTCCTATTCAAATTTGATGTCCTTTGTAATAGCTATGATTATCAAAGTGATGCACAAAAATTAAAGCTCTTTCTAGCTACTTTGAAAGATGTTGCATTACAATGGTTCATGAGTCTTAGGGATATTAGGACATGGAACCAAATGAAAGATGCTTTTCTATCAAAGTATCAGTAGTACTGTAAGACCAAGGAAGTATGGGATGAAATCTTTCGCATGACTCAACAAGAAGAAGAGTTAGTTGAAGATTTCTTGGAACATTTTGCCTTTAGCTTACAATGCTCATGACGTCCTAATTTAAATTCAGAAACCGTCAAGATGCTTTTCCTGAGAGGAATTTGTGATGAAACCATGGATGCCTTAAATTTGATTGGAAAAGTGGTATTTCTAAAATGTCCTTTGAAAATATTTGCGATATATGCAGGAATTATTCACGGTCTCATCGATCTATTCACAGGAATTCAAGTAAGTTTTCTACTATGGGTAATGCATCACGTATTTCCAAGCATGAAATTGGTAATTTATTGGAAGATCTTAAAACTGACTTATTAAACCATATGGGCAAACAAATTGACATGTTGTATTCTCGCAAGAAACACGAGGAAGCTGAAAAGGCCTTAGCAGCATATTGTCCAACTTGTCATAAGAAGCATGGACCGGAGGATTGCCCTTATAATCGAACTCATGTAGCATCACTTGAGGAAGCTAGTAAGACTTCAACGCTACGACCTCTTCTTGAAGGGATGATTCCTATGGAATATACCGAAGAACCAATTTATTATATGGCTCCACGATGCCAATTTTTACCCAGAGGGTTCTCCAATGAATATTTTTTCGGACCACCTCAGCAATTCTCTAACCAAGGCCCATGGTATGGAGGTTATCAACAACCTCAACCTTATCAGCAATGGCCCCAAAGCTTTCTGCCTAGTACACAACCATGGCATCAAACATGGAGGCCGCAACCTTCATATCCAACTCCTCCATCATCATATCAACCTTATACGCAATCCTATTTGCCACAATAGTCCTTTCCTCCATCGCCATTAATAAGCCCCTATCAACAACCTCAACAATTTCTTCCTCCCATACCTCCATCTTCTTTGAACCCACCTTCAAATCCACCACAACTACCTAAACCCACATCCATGCCAACTCAACCAAATCCAAATCCCAATAATAAACCTCCTCAACCAATCTATCATAGTGAAGTGACTAATTTTCCTACCTATCCTGTTAACTCGGTTGAGTTGGATGGTGTACACCTTAGATCTGGGAAAGCTCTTAAAGGACCTACTATCACAGAGCTCCCAGATGAACCTGAAGAGGAGCCAGAAAAAGAACCACACTTTCTTGATTGATTCATTCATAAGCCAGAGCCTAAAGAGCCAATACTTCATGAGTTTGATATTCTAAATGAATTACGCAATGTTAACATCAAAAATCCTCTTTTGTAGGCTCTTAAGGATGTACCAGTATATAATAAGATGATACAGGAACTATGTATCAGACGATCGAAAAAGAAGGATCCAAAAACTGTTCAAGTTATTGGACAACTTGCAGAACTAATGTTGGGAAATATCAGCATCCCAAAATATGCAGATCCTGGTAGTCTTGTTATCTAGGTAAGTATTGGTAAAATTGTTATTCCTAATACACTTGTGGATTTAGGTGTCGCCATAAATGTAATGACAAATGAAACAAAAATAAAATTATCCTTAGAGGGACTTAGACCTACTCCTACAGTGCTTCAAATGGCTGATCGCTCCTTAGTCAGACCAGTAGGGGTTATAGAAGATGTCATCCTTTCCATTGATAGTTGGGATTATCTAATCGATTTCATGATCCTAAAGCCTAAAGCTAAGTTGGGGGGATATCCTCTCATCCTTGGAAGACCCTGGTTAGTAGCAGCCAATGCCCACATTAATTGTCGGTCAGGTAACATGGTTATTTCTAATGGTGAGCAAACAAAAGAATTAACCTTATATCCTCCTACTCAAACATTATTAGATACCGAGGATCCAACCTGGGTCAACAGTGATTCAGACGACAATGTTCTAGTCCTCACCATTGGGAAAGTACAATATTTTGAAGATCCAACTGATGAGGCCATTTTGGTAAATTTTCTTCAGAATAGGTATGAGTCTAATGATATCCTGGAAACTATGGTTTTTCCTTCTCACGCTACTATTGACTGTCCTTTTGGTAATTTTCCTTTAGTTAGCAATCCTAGATCCATTCAACACTTCCTCACGTTACATCAGCTTCTGCCACATTCATGTTTATATAGTCCATTATTATCTTTAGAAAAACCAGAAACATCATTAAGACCTACCTCAGCCAAACCTATGGAAATCCTAACTGGGCGTACCCTTAATATTAATCCATAATTAACACCAGCTCAAGTTAAGGATCTCATAAGTATGCTTAAAGAACATAAAGATGCTTTTGCATGGGAATATCAAGACATGCACAGTATTCATCCTGACACTTGTACCCATCACATTTATATTGAGGAGGGAAGTTGCCCAGTTTGACAACCGCAACGCCGACTCAATCCTGCCTTGTGTGATATTGTCAAAGAGGAACTCCAAAAACTTTTGAATGTTGGATTTATTTATCCAATTTTGGATAGCAAGTGGGTATCTCCTTTGGTTTTCATTCTAAAGAAAATTGGTAAGTGGCGTATTTGTGTTGATTATCGAGCTTTAAATAAGGCTACTAAGAAAGATCATTTTCCATTAGCTTTTATTGATCAAGTCTTGGATACTCTTGCAGGGAAGTAATTCTTCTCCTTTTTGGATGGATTTAGTGGTTATAACCAGATCTGCATTGCCCCAGAAGATTAGGACAAAACTACTTTTACTTGTCCATGGGGAACCTTTGCATACAATGTTCTTCCTTTTGGGTTATGTAATGCTCCTATGACATTTCAACGTGCAGTATTAAGCATCTTTGCCGATCTAGTTAATGATTGTGTAGAAGTCTATATGGATGGCTTTACTATTCATGGAAATACCTTCGAAGAAGCCAAAGATAACTTAGAGAAAGTGCTTAAGAAATGTATTGATACTAATTTATCTTTAAGCCATGAGAAATTTCATCTGTTGATGACAGAAGGAATTGTCTTAGGTCATTTAATCTCATCAAAAGGTATAGAGGTTGATCCCAAAAAGATCCAAATAATTCAAGATCTCCCCACACCTTTGACACAAAAAGATGTTCGGAGTTTCCTTGGTCATGCCAGATACTATAGGAGATTCATTCAGAACTTTAGTAAAATTGCTTCTCGTTTGTTTGCCTTGTTAGTTAAAGACGTTGTTTTCACTTGGACCCCCAAATGTCAAGAGGCCTTTGAAACCATTAAGAACAATTTGGTAACTACTTCTGTTCTTAGAGGTCCTAATTGGGGATTACCATTCCATATCTACACTAATGCTTCTGATTTCTCAATGGGAGCAGTGCTTGGACAAAAGGACAACAATCTCTTCTATTCAATCTACTACATTAGCAAGAATTTCATTGGTGCTGAGGTAAACTATACGGTAACTAAAAAAGAATTTTTAGCTGTTGTTTATGCTATTAATAAATTTCGGCACTACATTACTGGTTATAAGGTGTTTGTTCATACTGATCATTCAGCAATTCAATTTTTAATGAATAAACCTCTGGTAACCGGTAGGGTTATTAGACGGTTGCTTTTATTACAAGAATTTGATGTCACTATACTTGATAAGCCTGGTCGAGAAAATGTGGTTGCAGATTTCTTGTCCCGGATACCTCAGTCAGATAATGAAGTTGTTCCTGTTGATGACTCGTTCCTTGACGAACACCTCTTTGCAATCTCTACCAAAAGTCTGTGGTATGCCGACATTGCCAACTATTCGGTTACATGCAAATTTCCACTGCACTTCTCCCCTCGTGAGCATCGTAAGTTGGTGGGCCTCAGTGGACAGTATACTTGGATTAATGGTCTTCTATTTCGAACCGACATTAACAATATCATGCGTCGCTGCATTCCTAAGGAAGATGTGATTGACATTCTGCGTGCTTGTCATACTGAACCTTGCGGAGGACACTTTGCTACTCAACGAACTGCTCAAAAGATTCTGACTGCAGGTTATTACTGGCCTACACTTCATAAGGATTGCAGATATTATGTTCAACATTGTGACCAGTGCCAACGCATGGGTCGTCCTACACGATCAGATGAGATGCCACTTCACACTCAGCTTTTTATTGAGCCTTTTGAAAAATGGGGCCTTGATTTTGTTGGACCTATTAACCCACCTTCCAGAAACAAGGAATATATTCTTGTTTGCACAGATTATGTCACAAAGTGGGTTGAATTAGTTGCACTAAAATATGCTAGGGATACCAAAGTTGTTGAATTCTTATATTTTGAAATCTTCACTCGCTTTTGTGTTCCATGCGAAATCAGTACTGATCAAGGACCTCAGTTCACTTCAGACCTCATTTCTACATTAATCAAGGAATATGATATTCGCCATAGGAAATCATCACCTTATCATCCTCAAGCGAATGGACAAGTTAAGGTGACTAATTGGGAATTGGAGAATGTCCTTACCAAAACTGTTGCACTTCATAAGCATGATTGGGCCACATGACTTCTTGAAGCTATGTGGGCCTATCGTACTACATGGAAGACCACCACTAGTCTGACCCCTTATGAATTGGTTTATGGTAAGAAGGTTGTACTTCCTATTGAGTTTGAGATTAAGAATCTTTGAACTGCACTTGAACTTAGATTGAGTCTCTCTGATGCTCAAAAGGAATGACTAACCCAACTCCACTCCCTTGATGAGTTACGTCAAGAGGCACTTCTTCATACCAAACTTGTTCAAAATCAACGAACATTATGGCACACATTCGTCAGCATTCTTTTTAGCCTGGTGATTGGGTGCTTTTATACGACTCCCAATTCCAAGATTTCAAAGGTAAATTTCATACAAGGTGGCTAGGACCTTATGAAATTGAACATGTCTCTAACAATGGTGCGGTTCAACTCTGCACTGTGGATTTTGAATGTCGCAAGCTTCTTGTTAATGGTCATCGATTGAAGCTATATAAGAGGCCTCTCTCGAAGGACACTTTCTTTCTAGAGATTGCCAAGGAACTCATCACGGTTCCCTTCGGTCTCCTTCAGCATTAATAATATATATATATATATATATATATATCATATACTAAATATATATATTTATATTATTATTAAAAAAAAAAAAAAAGAGCAAATGAAGAAGCAAGATTCAACGATGAAAACCAGGTCTCTGCCGTTGTTGGCCAACTACTTGTTGAAAACTGGATAATCCAGCGACTTGTAGTTGTTCGACCTTCTTGATGTGAAAACTGGTTCAGTAGCGCTTCCAAGCGGCACTTGATTGAAAACCAATTTTTCAGCGGTCTTGTGTCATAAATAAATTCAAAAAAAAAAATCGGTGCTAGTTGCGACAAGAGGTTTCCTTTTTCCTGTCACACTTCTTTGTTCCTTGTTGGTTGCAACAGTAAGTTTTTAGATCTTGTCACCATTCTCTTGGTGTTCCTCCAAAATGGACCTCCTGTCGCTTCACATTTTTCGGTTGCCTACACTACCATGTATCTTTCCGCTATGGTGGCTACTTGTTTGCAAATCTTTTTACAGTGGATTATTTCTTCCTCCTCACGTGCCTGCTGTCATTTTCCTCGCGGTTGGCAGCTCTGTCCTGTTTTGCTGCGACGATCTCCTTGGATTTGCTGATGCCTTCACCTCGCCTTCCTCGTTGTCCCCACATCAAGAAGTATTTTCTCACCTTCTGCTTTATTTTATGTATTTTATTTTCTTAATAGTTATTTGGCATGCTCGGGATGGATCAACTGCTTAAGCTGGGGGGGTTATGTGCCATGTTATCATATGCCCTTATTTAGTCATCATTTCCACACCATTTATTACATGCTCCTCTCTATTATTCCTGATTCTGCGCCACATCACTTATACACGAGCCTTTTTTCCTTACCAGCTAATTATATTTATCATGCCATTATTACTACTTTTTATGGTATCATCCTTATTTCCCTATTGCTAAATCCGTTTCATATTTCCTGTCTTTCATTTTCGCCATTATTTTTCGCTTATTCTCCATTGTGATAAACCTTTCAAATTCTGTCGCTTTTCATGTGGGAAAACATCTTTGCTTTGAGCCAGAATCTTTGGATAAGTTGTATGCTGATGAGGAAGCACTAAAAATTTTTACTCATGCTGGATGGACAACCTTCTTGAAACACTTGTGTGGATTTGATGTGACCATAGCCGAATAATTTGCCTCAGGATTTTAGGGAACTCATGCTACTATTCAAGGATTACATTTTCCTATGAATGTAGGGACAGTTGCAAAAGTCACTGGTTTACTCCAAATTGGTGATCTTTTCTTTCCTACTCCATCATCTAGGGTTACAGATTTGAAGCCTCACAAAAAGCAGTTTTTGCAGTGAAGAGAATCGGTTGAGAATGTCCAGGGGCAAGGGGTAGCAAGGAAATCACTTCCAGAGCCATGGGATTCTATTGCAAAATTATTAATTGATTACATCACCTACAAAGGGCGCTTCAAGTATGTATTTGCCCACCATTTCTGCTTAATGTTACATTTACGATATGGTGTTCTTGTTAATTTGCCTTATTACCTATTTTGTTCCTTAAAACGATCCTGTGACCAATACAATCGGGGGCATGTTGATTCCTTGGCCCACCATGGATTAATTAAGCTTATTGTCAACCATAACCTTCGCCTGTCTCAACCAGCTCTTGAATGGGATGCATTTGTGAATCAGACCCCTATAAAAAATCCTCAACATCCTATCGCCAATGATACCCCTGAAGCTAGTTCTTCCAAAAAGCGGTGTTTGAAACCCTCAAGCCTACCAAAAGAAAAAACCTTAAAGCTTAAAGGAAAAACGAAAAAGGAAATCTTGAAACTCAGCCCTCATCCCATGATTACGCGAAAAAAATAGCATACCCCTAATAAGTTGCAAAGGTTAGTCGAAACAATAGAATCTGTAAGTGATATGGAAATTTTGAGAAGAAAAGAACCCCAGACAAAGAACACCCAGATTTTGAGAAGGCTAAGGACCCAGCAACGTAGAAATAAAAAACAAAAACAACAAAAAGAAGATTCTACCCATAAGAAACCAATGTCCGAAGAAGAAGAGCCACTTGAACAACAAAATGAAGAAGAAATTGCACACCATGATACTAAATTCAGCGAAGTATTTGGTGAAGAAGTTGGGGAGGACACTAATGTTGAGATTAATAAAGAAGAGGGCATTATGGAAGATCAACAGGAGGATCTTGAAACTATAAAATTATAGAAAGATGTCCATGAAGAACATGCTTAACAAGAAGAGACCGTAATGCAGGAACACTCCAATACCCATACTAATATGATCCTTTATCAGGGTATAAATGTCGAGCATCCTCTTCTTGAAACTACCCTTGCAATGGTTGATATCAGTAAAGATAAACTCCCTATTGCTCTTACAGTTCACAATGACCCTAATCCAATTGCTACAGGAACAAGTGGAATTTATGAAGTTCTTGACATTGAACAAGGTATGTCACTCTCTTCTAATGCAAAATTATGGAAAATGGTCACTCAACTCCAACAATCCAATCAACAGTTGCAGTTATAGTTACAAGCACTCATCTCTCAGGAAAAGGGAACCATTGGTACAACCAGAGTTGAAGCAGATACAAAGATACTTAATGTGAAGCCTATTGGATCCAGCCAAACACCTCAATTGCATGAGGACATGCAAAACCTCTAAGCTGGGGGGAATGATGGGTGTGCAAACTGCTTTTGTTTTTGTATACTCTTTATAACTTTTGCCTTGTCTTAAGCCTGTCTAAACCCTTGTTATGCCATTAATTATTGAGGAATATAATGCATTTAATAAAGTCTTAAGGTTTGAAAATATTTCTTGAAAAGAGTGGATGTTCATATACATATTGATATGTTGTGATCTATTCTGCTACAGGAAGTAAAGATGCGAGAATATGGAGTCGGCCATTCAGCTGGAAGAATAGTTTTTGAAGTTGTCATTTTGTTATAGTTTTGAATGGCTCTGTTTTGGCCATATGTTATTTTAGCCAGATTGTTTTATAAATTGTTATGTATGGCCAGCAGCCAAAACAAACTATTATCCATATTTAGGAAACAGGCTAGCAGCCATTCTAGGTAGTTTTTAATATGGTTAAAGATTTTAGGCTATATAAGTGAATGTAAATTAAAAGACATATCAATTGATAATCCATAAAAAATAATTTGTTCTAGATTATCTCTGAAGTTTTTAAGCACGGTTTTCAAGTAGCAGTTGGTGTTTTATCTCTCACCTCGCGAACTAGAGGAGGGCCCCCTCTTGGGAAACTTGGTGAGACTCCAGTATATTACTTTGTAAGTATTTCTTATTGATTGTGTGTGTTTCTCTTAGTTTTGATTGTGTACATTTATAATAAGGTTGCCATATATGTTTGCTAATCAAATTCACACAGAGCTTGTTGATTAATCATGAATTCAATTGTTTGATGGAATTATTGACTGTGATAGTCTTATAAAGAAATTGTTTGATGTTTCTGTCTATTCGTTCTGTTCTTCCTACCACTCCCATTTAGCCTTGGCACTCATAATATCATCTTCTGAATTCACTTTACTGTATCCTTTCAGTCGTTAAACCATAATACTTACAACTTCCTATCGCTATTTACAATATCCCTTGTCGCCCTTTATCAACTTCCTGCCGCATCTTGTATTTGAAACCAACCCTTTGGAAACAACTTCCTATCACAGTCTAAGCAGATTACATTAAACAAAAACTCTGCAACAAGCATTCATTGAGATTAATTGTTTAAAAGATTGTAATTGATTGTTAATAGTATTTGGGATTAATTAATTAAAGGAGTGTTAAAAGTATTTGTGATTAATTGTTTAAAGTGTGTTGATAATATTCATAGCATTCATAAAGACATTGTGTTTTGTTTCCAAGTGTGAACTTTAGATTAGAATCCATTTGCAAAAGCAGTTTTAGATATGTGGTAATTTAGACAGTTCAATTTATTGACAAGTAGTAATTGCATTCATAAACCTCTTGATTTATTATCTTCACCCCTTGAGAAAATAACCATGATATCTCTCACAAGTCCATGATTCCCGAATTGACATTTTAGGGGTAATTTTTGATTCAACTATATCCATATAAAGGCCATCCAATTGAACCTCAGTTTTACCCAATAGTCTCTCATCTGAATTTGACATGTGTCCCCCTAAAAGAGTCTTCAATCTGGAGTTGTTGAAACTAAACTTCCTCATCTACCTACACCTTGAAAACCATAAATGATGCCAAAATATTTGCTATATGCCCACTTAAAATATGCAAATATCTCATGAGGGAATATCAAGAAATCATCACAATCTACACTGAGGCTCCAAAAATATGATCTTTACTTGTCCTATTTGCTTTGCCATGAAGATCAACTTGCGCAGTTGCCAGAAAAAACAATTGCTTCAACTACCTCCAAAACATTGAATTCATCCTTACAATGGCTGAAGAAGTTAAATTAGATGAAAATGAAAATGTATCTAAATCTAATTGCAATTTCATCTGCAACATTAAATTTTCACCTCCTCTCTGTATAATTCCTACTGCAACTCTTCGGATCGCTAGATGAGATTTCTGTGTCCTGGCTTTGAGTTCCACGCCATATTTAAGTCTCAGTAACTGTTACCTCCAAATTGCAATCAGCTTTAAATTTTATCTATAGATTTTTACCACATCGGGCAGTTCTAATTTAAAAGGCAATGAACTTTATATCCTTAAGAGTGGGGCCATGTGTTGTTGAATCGCTATCTCACTATACATATCCTCCGAGCAACTCTTCGTGGTGAGATAGCGACGACCATCGATCTGAGAGCAAATCAAAGGTAGAGAAACTACACAAAGTACCCTGAAGAAGTGGTGATCCCATACTCACTATGTTGCATAGACTAAACAACTAGCAACTTTCCATAGCGAGATAGCGAGGACTGTTGATTCTAAATTAATTGTGTGGAAGACATTTGATGCATTACTGAAGAGAAATATGGTGGGCCCCTTGTCGCTATGTTGTTTTTCATAGCCTTCGCGCAACTCACCATAGCGAGATAGTGACGATCGTAGATATATGATTGATCTGATGATCAAAATCTTTCATATGTTTCATGAATTAGGGCATGGGTCCAATTATTGATGATGTGAGAAAACCTTGCTCCGTTGGCATATAAATTTGTATTTTAAAAACTTGGCCATATTACCACGCTGCATGTGTCCCACCGTGTGTTTTTGTTTACCAACTAGGCACTATGTTGCTAACGACAAGAAGAACAAGTTTCTCGATAGCGATATAGCGACCTCTGGTGCCGTCACTTTTCCTAATGTATATGTGTATCCCACTAGATGCCATTGTGTGCCAAAACTTTATAACTAATATTTGATGGAGCATTTTCTGGGACCCACTTTCTCTGAAATGTTGCCATAGGATTACTTTTCGTCAAGGCGCTATGTCGCTAACGATGAGAAACACAAATTCCCTGATAGCGATATAGCGACCTCCGGTGACTATACATAATTCAGGCCCAAAACATTAATGCTTTTGACATAACAATAAAATTGCACATCCATTTGATGACACCACCTTTCAACTTAGTGGCAGTCGTTATGTCACTAAGGGTAAAACACTTGCATCTTTTCATAGCGAGATAGCGACCGCCGTAGATCTTTCAGGGATTGGGCGATGAGAAACAAAAAGGAAAAGGGGAGACTCGGGGCGCAGAAAGTTTGAAAAGGATGGAGAACATTCACATGTTTTTAAAAGGTTTTCGTGCCATTAGTAGATCCAGTCTAATTTTTTACCTAGGCAAGGGAAAATTATCATTCAAAAAATCAGACCAATAGTTGTAACGACCGAGTAGCAGAAGCTAGTAATGATCGAGTGACAACAAATAGTGATAGTCGAGTACCAATAGAAATTATAGAATTGCTGAATGAGTATAAAGATATTATTACTAATAATATTCTTGATGGTTTACCTCCAATAAGAAGTATAATTCATTGTATGGATCTGATTCCTAGAGCTAGTTTGCTAAACAAAGCACCATATAGATTGACACCTACAAAGGATGAAGAACTTAATAGACAAGTGCATGAGTTGCTGTAGAAAGGTTTGATCAGAGAAATCTTGAGTCCATGTGATGCACTTGCTATATTAGCACCTAAAAAGAATGGAGAATGGAGAATGTGTACTGAATGGAGAATGTGTACTGATTCTAGAGTCATTAACAAGATAACAATGAAATATAGGTTTCTTATGCCAATGATGGATGACATAATGGACTATTTGAGTGGAGAAAAGTATTTTACCAAGATTGATCTGAAGAGTGGCTATCATCAAATTAGAATCAGAGAAGGTGATGAATAGAAGACTGCTTTCAAGACAAAAGATGGTTTGTATGAATGGTTGGTTATGCCTTTTGGTTTGACTAATGCACGTAGTACTTTCATGAGGTTGATGAATGAAGTTCTGAAAAGATTTTTGGGTAATTTTGTGATTGTTTATTTGGATGATATTCTGATATTCAGTAAGACTAAGGAAGAACATCTTGAGCATATTAGACAAGTATTATAGAGGATGAAAGAGGAAAAGTTGTTGATTAATCTAAAAAAGTGTTCTTTCATGCAAAAGGAGATTGTGTATTTGGGATTTGTGATTTCAGGTGATGGTTTGAAGATGGATCCTGAGAAGGTTAAAGTAATTTTGGAATGGCCTACACTTGAGAATGTGGGAGAGGTAAGATAATTTCATGGTTTGGCTAGTTTTTACAGAAAGTTTATAAAGAATTTCAGTGTTGTTTGTAATGCTATGACTGAAACAATGAGGGGAGATAAAAAGGAATTCAAGTGGACACATGGAGTCGATAAGAGTTTTGAGACTTAGAAACAAAAAGTTGTTGAATTACCTATATTGGCTTTGCCTAATTTCGACAAAGTATTTCAAGTTGAATGTGATGCAAGTGGTAATGCAATAGGAGTTGTATTAAGTCAAAAAGGTAAACCCATTGCTTTCTTTAGTGAAAATTTGAATGATGCTAAAAGGAAATATTCTATGTATGATCAAGAATTTTATGCTATTGTCCAAACATTGAAAAAGTGGAGACATTATTTGATTCCTAAAGAGTTTGTACTATATACTAATCATAAGGATTTACAATACTTGGGAAGTCAACATAAATTAAATCAGAGACATATGAAGTGGGTGGAGTACTTGCAAAGTTTCACATTTTTTATTAAGCACAAGAGTGGAGTTACTAAAAAATTTGTTGATGCACTGAGTAGAAGACATTCTTAGTTGACTGAAATGAAGATTGAAGTTCTTGGTTTTGATAAAATGAAAGAGTTGTATGATGGTGATCATAATTTTTCTAAGGTGTGGAGAGATTGCAGAGCACCAAATCTGACAGATCGCATAAGTAAGTTTGATATGTATTTCATTCAAGAAGGTATGTTGTTCAAAGGTATTCAGTTGTGTATACTTAGAAGTTCTATGAGGTTGAATTTGATTAAGGAAAAACTGTTGGGTGATGCAACGCGCTCCCCTGCACACAGGTGGTTAATTATGTGATGTTCCATGTTCACTAACAGTCATGGCTTTTGGTGCAACGGCAAATGGGCCCTACAATTGGTATCAGAGCCTGGTTTTGGCTTGGTCATGGGTTCAAATCTTCCCGGTGCCTTCCCGACCCGCGTAAGCACCTGGTATGCGCGTCGAGGGGGAGATTGTTGGGTGATGCGACGCGCTCCCCTGCCCACAGGTGGTTAATTATGTGGTGTTCCATGTTCACTAATAGTCATGGCTTTTGGTGCAATGGCAAATGGGCACTACAAAAACATAGTGGTGGATTGGCTAGACATTTTGGAATTGATAAGACATTGAGTTTGTTGAAAGAGAAGTATTATTGGTCACAAATGTATAAGGATGTTCAGAAATTTTTAAAGAGTTGTGGAGTTTGTCAAGTTGCAAAAGGGGTGAGCCAAAATACTGGTTTGTATACACTTATTACTGTTCTTGAGAAACCTTGGACTGACATCAACTTGGATTTTGTTCTTGGATTGCCTAAGACAATGAAAGGGTATGATTCCATATTTGTTGTAGTGGATATATTTTCTAAGAGGGCTCATTTCATACCATGTAAGAAGACATCAGATGCTGAGCATATTGCTGAACTTTTCTTTAAAGAGATTGTGAGATTGCATGGATTACCAAGAAGTATTATTTTTGACAGAGATAGTAAGTTTGTTGGTTATTTTTGGAAGACTTTGTGGAAGAAGATGGGTACTGAGCTAAAGTTTAGTTCTACATTCCATTCACAGACAGATGGACAGACAGAGGTTGTGAATAGAAGCTTGGGTAATTTGCTGAGATGTTTAGTTGGGAATAAGCCAAGTAATTGGGAGATGGTATTGGCAAAAGTTGAATTTGCATATAACAATTTTGTGAATAGGAGTACAGGGAAGAAACCTTTTGAGATTGTTACGGGAATGCATCTTAGAGGTATATTAGATTTGAGAGATGTTGCTGGTGAAGAAAATAAAAGCGCTGCAGGAGAAGAATTTGCTAATTTTATGGAGTCTTTACATAAGTGAAGTTGAGATTGGAACAAAGTAATCAAAAGTATAAGGAGAATGTTGATCAGTCTAGAAGACACCATGATTTTCAAGTGGGTGATGAGGTGATGGTTCATCTAAAGAAAGGAAGATTCCTACTTGGAACATACAGTAAGTTGAAGATGAAGAAATTTGGACCTTGTAAGATCTTGAAGAAGTTTGATAGTGGTAATGCTTATGAAGTTGAGTTACCTGATGACATGGATATATCACCTATATTCAATATTTCTGATTTCTATAAGTATCATGAGTCAGATGATGAAGTTATTGTATCAGAAGACTATCCTAAGAAGCAGATTGAAGAAGTTGAATAGATATTGGATCAGAGAGTTGGCAAGAGCACAAGAGGAAAAGATTACTATGAATATTTGGTGAAGTGGAACAACAGGCCTATTAAAGATGCTTCATGGATTTCTCAATCTGAGTTGGATTCAACTCAAATTGTGACCTCTCAATGATTCAGGAGAATCATTTCTTTCAACCCCGGTTGTCTAATGCAGGAGCATCCTGAGTTGCCTTGTTATCCTGCTCATTTTCGTTCATTCTGCATGTTGATGCCGAGTTACTATAGCTCTATTGGATGCCAAGTTATTGTAGCTCTAGTGGATGTCGAGTTCCTATAGCTCTAGTGGATGTTGAGTTAATGTAGCTCTAGTGGATGTTGAGTTACTGTAGCTCTAATGGATGCCAAGTTACTGCAGCTCTAGTGGATGCTGAGTTACTGGAGCTCTAATGGATGCCAAGTTACTATAGCTCTAATGGATGCCGAGTTATTGTAGCTCTAATGGATGTCAAGTTACTGTAGCTCTAATGGATGTTGAGTTATTGTAGCACTAATGGATTCTGAGTTTTTGTAGCTCTAATGGATGCCGAGTTACTGTAGCAATCTAGTGTTGACCAAGTGTTCCTTCATGTGCTGAGTTACCTAGTGTATGCCAAGTGACTCTTCATGTGCCGAGTTACCCAGTGTATGCCAATTGACTCTTCATGTTCTGAGTTACCTAGTGTATGTCGAGTGTTAGCATTTGGATGTGATTTCTGTGAGCTAACTTGCAGGATTTATTTTGATCATGACATTTATGTTAAGATCTTTTCTTGGGATGCATCCAGACTATTGTTGGGTCGACCTTCCTTTGTGTAATGTTCTAGAATAATCTGTAAGTTGTTTTGATAAGTATATATAGAGTGTTTAGGCTTAGAGTTAGGCAAGTTTTTGGAGAAGAATTTTTTTTTTTTGAGAAGAGGAATTTGGGGAGTAGAACTGAAAGTGCAAATTTGCAATTGGATCTTTGGATGTGAATGTATTTGTAATTGGTCATAACCCATAAGGCCTTACAACTAGGCATGTATGAAGATATTTTGATGAATCAATAAAAGTATTTCACTCTTCTTCCTCCTTTGGTTGTTGTTCCTTGTGTTTTCTTCTATTGTGTTAACTCTTGTAGGGTGATTTGGATAGTTGGGTGAGCCTTTGGCCCTAGTTATTCATCCTTTTCCTGCGTCAAGTATAACTCCTCTTTGGCCAAAATATCCTCTAGTTTTAGCCTTAGGTTTCTATCTTTGTCATATAACTCTTCATCTGTACCTCTTTTTACAACTTTTGAATTAATGCAGGCTATGTCTACTTCAATTTCCCTTTTGAGTTCAAAGATGTTACCAAAGTTAGTTTTATTCTCATAAATAAGGCTTTGTTTTATTATTTTTAGTTTCTGAACAATCTTATATGATCTATACCCTACAATTTTGGCATTAACCCACCAATTTTCCAAAGCTATAATCAAAGATCCATCCTTGAACCACATTAATTCAAATTTAAATGGGTTTCTAGTTGGGGTATCTTCGGTCTCTATTGATAAGAGGTCTGGGTAATGATCAGATCCTAAAAAAGGTAAGGTTTCTGATATCATGATAGAAACTTCTCTAGGTAGGTGTCATGACCCCTCCTAAGAGAATCCTATAATTAGATAAAATATAATAATAATTCATATACTATTATTGATTATTCACAAAAGGAATAATATTGATAAACTATATAGATAAATACTTATGATTTATCTATTTAATTATATTATTCATAATAATATAATTTGTAATTATTCATAATAATAATTCTATTTAATTATTTATATTATTCATAACAATATAAATTATTATTTAAATATAAACATATTTGGTTAATATGTAAATATACATATTTAGATCTTGAAACTAATATCATTTAATATTTATACAATTAATTGTAAATTGACTTAATTATGAATTGATCAATTTAATATCGATCAATTCTCCCTTATAATTATATATATCAAATATTTTATAAAATATTATGAAATGAACATATTCAAGAATAATATTATAATTGTAATATAAATATGAATAATATATTACTTAAAAATATGAGAAATAAATATTATTATAAATAATATATAGAGTAAATATACTATATAATAATATAACGAATAATATAATACTAATATATTATTTATGAATATTAAGTATTGCTACCATGAACATCAACTTGTCATTGATAAAGGAACACCGATTATAATAATAAATAAGCCATGGGAAAAGACTTTGACATGGCTTACACATCAGCAAATAGCTGTCTAAATATATTTTAAAATCAATTGTAAATACCATGACAAAGGTGTGAGCATCAATCAATGTTAAAGACCAATATTAATGGTTAAAACTGCAACTGTGCACAATTGGCTAATGTCTCATCTATTAATATTGATTGAGGGTGAAGGTTGACAATGAAGTAGTTAAAAAATGGTCAGAGGTACTAAGTCGAGTGGATTACATAATAATCGATGAGTATGATTAAACATATTATATTAAGTAGGAGATCAAATTGTTATGTTGGTAATCCATATCTTAGTAACAGTTAGTAAGAATAAAGATTTAATGTACTTGAACAATATCATGAGATGCAATGTCAGCAATGACTACTAGCTAGAATGGAAGGGTGCAATGGCTATTCCCTACAACACTAATCTAGTAAACTACCATTGGTAAGACTATAAGAGGACTCATTAAGGGAGATAAAAAATTTATATTTATACTAAAAGGATATAAATAGAACCCAACGTAATTGTGTGATTAGCAATGGTCAGCAAAGGACCTAACTTTTACTCTCAAGAGTTGCAACGATTGATTGGTAAAGTATAAAAGAAAAATCCAAGACATTCAATCAAGAAAGAAGAAATAGGTAATAATAAAAAACTAAGCCTCACATCAAACAAAGAGAGAATAGACAAGAAAACAAATAGAATATGGGAAAGAGTTATACATAGCAACTTGTATGTTCATCCAATTATTAACAGAATCATCGTATGTGAGAAGACTAGTGTTTTAATGCAAATTACAGTCATGTAAAGAGTTGCATTTGAAGTCCACAATGCAACAATTCATCAAGTGACTTTGTTTCTCATATGGGAGATTGCAGAGAAGAAACTACATGAACGACAATGACATATACAAAGGAGACTAGAGATAAGAAAAAGGGAATGAGAGTCACGTACATAATGAAGGAAGACTATTAATTAATGAGTTATATCCGAACTGGCATTAAAGAGAAACTATTTCACATATTAATCTATTTTACATCTGTGCAATGGATCCACAACAATATCATAAGCAATCAATCAAAGACTTCGTTGTTGGCCTTTCGGAGCATACAGGTTATAAGATCAATAAGAGATCTAAAATAGTAAGATATCTAAACAGTAACAATTCTATAAGGAAAATATGGAGAAAGGAATACAAATAAAGAAAAAATCTGCAAAAAAATGAATGACCTAAAAAAGGTTCATTACAAATGGTATCAAAGCAGGTTTTCTTGCCAACCTATGAAACTTTATTAGAGATAGTTACAGAAAGTTTTCTTATCAAAGCAAGGCTTGGGAATAAAAATGTTAAAGATTATTTCAAGGTAAAGAATTGATGGTTTGTGTTCTCAGTTCTCCTATTGGAAAATTTAGGCAGAGAAATATTTTTATCAAAACAACAATAGCGTTGGCAAATCCACAACAAAATAATAAGATTGTACAAATTGCATACCTATTTCAGTAGTTTAAACCAGACTCATTAACATCTCAACAACCCAAACTCAGAGATGTTGCAACTATATTCCCAAACTTCACAATTAAATACGTCAAATTCCATCTAAATGTGTGGTAGTCAAACATATAATCCGAACACTTAATGACGGTGCTATGTGGCAAGCATAATAGTAGTCTGGAGGAAGCAAATACTTTGTTAAGAAAGTCAGACTTGACCTATTATGAATTTGTAATTGTGAATGATTTGGCAATGCAAGATGTTCAACTACTTCTAACTAAACAAGTGCAAAAGTGATTGGGTTTAGGAAACTAAGCTAATTCCAATTCTATCAATGGAACACTTGATGATGTGGTGAAGAAAAATAATTTCTTGCTTTAGCAATGGAAACAACTACGCATAGGAAGGTGCTATCTTGTAAAGGAATGTGGATGATTTTCGTATTGTTAACAATTATTCAATTACCCATTTTTGGTGCAATCCAAATAAACATTCCTAATTGGAGCTAAGTTTGTGCAATCCAAATAAACATTCCTCTTTGAATTCACCTCAAAACGGTTTACCATGGATTTTGTTCCACCAACTCATCATAGTTATCTTCCACATGCTTCACAAAATAGTCGACTCAAATTTGTCAAATCCATGATTTAACATGAATACTACCACTCGACATCAATATGTTGTCACTCAATTTCCATATTGTTCTTCCACTCGTCTTCAACTAGATCACTTGAAAAACACTAAAGTTTATTGGTGCTTGACATCAACTAAACTTTACTCGACTTATACTGTATCACTCGACATACATTGAACTTTGACTTTTCTCAGCTCTAATTGATTTTTTTCTCAACTTGCACTAACTTTTCTCGGCACCTACTATCCACTCGATCAAGCTTGGTAGACTAAATTCTCTTTACTTGTTCTTCTAAACTTTGTTAGTGTATCCAACGTTTGCAACCTTAAGTAGATAATCAATGCAATATATCATCACTATCTTAACTAATCTTTGTACTCCTTTTTACATACCATAACTCAACCTTTTCTCTAGGTGCTTTTGTTATCTCATTTGATCAAATCCTCTTCATCAATCAAACAAATGATAGTACTCAAATAAACTATGCAATTGTCTTATAGGCAAGTAGCAGGTTTGACATCAGTGACAAAACAATGATTGAAACACATTCTCATACTTGGATCAATCTATTTGCAACAATCTCCCTCTTTGGCATTGAAGGAATATGAGTACAACAAGAATACCAAAAAGGTAATTCCTTGTATTGAAATTTCTCCTTCTATTAGTTTTCATCTTCTGTATAGGTTACAAAAATTGTGTTATGATCAACAAACAATCAACTCATCCTTATGACTCCCTCTTGATTACTTCCACTTTCTAATATTCAGATATCTATCTCTCTTATATCTCCCTTAGCACTATCTCCCTCTTACTAGGTAGATGTAATCATTTCTCCTTCTATAGTAGTCAACAGGTACACTATCTCCCTCTAAGTAGACATTCCATGTTTCTTCCTTGATCTTGCTATGTTTGGTATTTTGTATTTCTCCCTTTCTATATTTCTCACTTTATTTCTCCCTCTTTAAACAAAATGCCAAAGACTTGTCATCTTAATATGCATATAAGAACATTTTCAATTTCTCCCTTTGTCACCTAGCTTGTGACTAATCTGTAGCTCTAACTCTTTGATTACCTTAGGAAACTCCTAAAGTAAGATCCACTGCATCAATGTGTAACATATGTCAATCAACTCAGTTGATGTAGGGCACTTCTCATGCTTCTTAAATAGCCTTGGATAGGGGTATCACCCCTAGTTTACCTCTTAGATAATCATGAGCATCCTTAGGTAATGTTTTTGTGAAGATATCAACTATTTTCTCTTTTGTATTCACATATTCTGTTTTCACCTCTTTGTCTTGAACTAACTCTCTCAAGTAATGATACTTGATTGCAATGTGCTGAGTCTTTGTATGCATCACATGATTCTTTGATATATTTATAACACTTGTATTATCACAATAAAGTATCACAAGTTCAGTGATTTCCTCCTTCATACCCTTGAGTGGTTGTTTGATCTATACAATGTTTCTACAATTTACTATAGTAGCAACATATTCAACTTTGGTAGTAGATTGAGATATGTAGTTTTGTTTCTTGTTAGTCCATGTAACCAACATTTTTCCTAAGAAAAATGCTCCTCCACTAGTGCTCATTATGTCATCAATATTTCTAGCCCAATTAGCATCAGTGTAGGCTCTCAACTCAAACTTCTCATTTTCTTATAGTATAGACCATAGTCTTCTGTACCTTTCAAATATCTCATTATTCTCTTAACAACCATCAAATGATCATCCCTGGGATTAGAAGAGAATCTTGCAACTATCCCAACAAATAATGCAATATTAGGTTTTCTATGTACTACATATTGCAATTTGTCAATCATAGACCTGTACAATGTTTGATTCACCTCAGCTAGATCATCATTCATTGACAATTTGTGTCTTGCCACCATAGGTGTGCTTATTGGCTTGGAATCTTCCAATCCAAAAGTTTTCAGTAACTCCTTTACATATTTTGACTAAGTGATGTATATACCATATTTCATTTGATGTACTTGCAAACCCACAAAGAACTTGATTTCTCCAAACATAGACATATCAAATTCTTTCTTCATTTTACTTGCAAAAGCTTTACATAAAGTATCCTGACCTCCAAATATGATATCATCAATAGAAATTTTAGATAGTAAAATACCTTTTCTTTTTTTTGTCTTCAAGTACAGATTGCTATTATCATCAGTCCTCTCAAATCCAATCTTCACAAGATAATTGTGAATCCTTTCATACCATGCTCTTGGTACTTACTTCAAACCATATAAAGCTTTGTATAGTCTACATACCATGTTTTTGTTGCTAGCATCAACAAATCCTTTTGGTTGTTCTATATAGACCTCTTCTTCCAATATGCCATTCAGAAATGTAGATTTAGCATCCATTTGATAAACTTTGAAACCTTTGTATGCAGAGTAAGCAAGTAGAGTTCTTACACCTTCCAATCTTGCAATACAAGCGAATGTTTCTCCATAATCTATCCCTTCTTTTGCATACCCCTTGAAAACTAATATTTCCTTATTCCTTGTGACTTCACCATTTTCATCTAACTTGTTTTTGTACACCCACTTGGTGCCAATCACATTTTTATCTTTTGGTCTAGGAACTAGAGTCCATGTCTTATTTTTTTCAATCTGTTCAATCTATTCTTTCATGGCTTTACTCCTCCACATCTTCTAAGGCATATTTTACTATCTTAGATTCATGCATGCTAAGAAAACATGTATCACTTCTCAACCTAATTCTTTTCATTGGTCTTGCATCTTTATCTCCAATAATTTGTGCAGAAGGGTGATATCTTTTGATATACTTTGAAAATGTTGTTTTTACTCTATTTTCCTCACTTGTTATGTCAAATTCTAAGTCACTATGTACTTCTCTATCAGGTATTTCAACATCTCTTTCATGTACACTAATCTTAGAATTAGAATGTTCCTTAACTTCATTCTGGAACTCGACATCTAATTGTAGCTAGGTTCCTGAATGCAACTCAACATTGATTGTATGTGACTCGGTAGTCACTGAAACTTGTTGTTGATTTGCAACTTGATTTACAACATCTTCATCAGCAGGCATACCTTCATAAAAGTATACAAATGATTTTAATTCCTCTGGTTCCTTCATAGGTTCAACCTCATGTACTTCTGTATATTCATCAAATTTCACATTTGCACTTTCCACAACTTTGTTAGTGTTAGTATTTAAACACTTATAAGCTTTACTTCTTGTGGAATAGCCAAGGAATATACCTTCTTCACTTTTTGCGTCTAGTTTACCATTCCTAAAATATTTGAGAATATAACACTTGCTTCCAAATACCTTTAAATATTTTACATTGGGTGAGTATCCATACCATAGTTCAAAAGGTGTTGAATGAGTACATTTCTTGACTTACACATCATTCAAGATATATACAACTATACTTACAACCTATCTCTAGTATTTCAAAGCAACATTTTTCTCCATCATGAGTGTCCTGACATGGTCCATTATAGATATGTTCCTCCTTTCAACAATTCTATTTTGTGGAGGGGTTATAGGTGCAAATGTTTGTCTTTTGATTCCTCTATCATTACAAAACATCTCAAACTCATATGATGTAAATTCTCCTCCTCTGTTAGATCTCAAACATTTTATACTTTTACCTATTTCCTTCTTAGCTCTTGCTAAGTACCACTTAAACATTTGGAAAGCATCAAATTTCTATTTTAGAAACATAATTGTCATCATCCTAGAATAATCATCAACAAATAGCATAATGCATTTATCTCCTTTGTAGCTTTGCACATCAATTGGTCCACACAAGTCAGTATGAACAATCTCCAAAATTCCTTTAGAGGTGCGAGTCTTACTCTTAAAACTAGACTTTGTCATTTTGCCTAACTGACATTGTTTGCAAATTATATTATCAGGTTTCTTCAACTTGGAAAACCTTTGACTCTCTTCATGTTACTTATACTAACCAATTTATCAAAGTTAACATGACATAACCTCTTGTACCATAACCACACATCATCAAATTTTACAACTAGACAAGTAGCATCATGCATATCAAGATAGAATAGATTACCTCTATTCTGATCACCTTTTCCCATTAGTTTTCCATTAATGTCATTTATCTTAGCAATCTTGTTCTCAAACTCAACCTTGTAATCTAAACTATTTAGTTGTGACACACCCAACAAATTATAGTTAAGTCCTTCAACATAATAAGCATTTTCAAATAAAATATTTTCTGTGAGTTTGATAGAACCTTTTCCTTTTATTAGATGGGGTGCATTATTACCAAACCTTACACTATTTCCATCACAATAATTCAAGGTAGTGAACTTACTTTTATCTCTAGTCATGTGATGTGAACACGCACTATTAATGACCCATCTGTCATTCTTGTTGACACAAGACACTAATGTAGTTGCCTCATCCTCATCAAAATCATCCTTTATTGCAACATACACCACTTCATCATCATGATCGTCAGATCCATCTTTGGTTTCCTCTTCTGCAATGTAGCAAGACTTCTTGCCTTTGTCTTTGTAATCTTTGTTGTCCCCATTTCAATTCTTGTATTACAGAAACTCTAATAGCATAAATGAGCCACAATGTTCTTGAAACTTTGCTTAATATAGTCTCATCATCTACCTTACTAGTAGATCCTCTTACAACATTAACAACATCTTTTATCCTAGAGCAATATTGAGCAAAATTCTCACCTTCTTGCATCCTCATATCATCAAACTTACCTCTAAGACTTTCAAAATTGGCTCTCAAAATATTTGCATCACCTCCATAGATGGTGTGAAGAGCATCCCATATCTTCTTTTCACTATCACAACCCTTGATGTCATCGAACTTGGCATAACTTGGGGCAAAGGCAATCTCCAACATTGCCTGATTGTGTTCTTTCTTCTTTTTAATATCTTCAACAATTAGGGCTCTAGCAAGATCAACATGCTTAGTGGCAATGGTAGATTGTGCATGGTCTCCAAGACCTCCTAGGTGTAGCTTTATCAAACTTTGTCATGTAGGCGAGTTGTCCCTGTTAAGCTTGGGTACCTCTCTTTTTGACATCTTAATCTTTTGCTTCCAATACCTTCAAATTAGTCCTCTTAAGCAACTGGGCTCTAATACCAATTGTTGGAATTATTTGGAATAATTGAGAGGGGGGTGAATCAATTATCTAAGGTCTAGAGGTAAAAATAAAGCTTTTCACATCTTAGTGAACCCATATCCATAAAACATATTCATCATGCATGCATCCATTAGATCATACAATCACTTAAACTTGTAGGTTACTGTCAAATCAACTTTGCAAAAATGTAAGCATGAAACATAACAGATTCAATAACACATTTGACACAATGATTTTATATAGAAACCCAATTTGGTAAAAAACCACCACCAACATACTACTCATTCTCACTCTTCTGGAGTGATGCCCTGTGAAAGGCTAACTCTGTTAAAGATTACAATACATATTGCTAAGTATGACCTGGTTAGAGGATTTCAATCACCCTATTATGAGTGATCCTTGTTAAAGGAATTTAGATCATTCACTTGGAATGTCACCCGGTTAAAGGATTTACAAATGATTGTTAGGTCAACCTTAATCCAAAGGATTTACCCTAGTCTAGTAGAAATGATTAAAAAGTAATAATAAGGCTTGATTTGATAACAAATTACAACTCACTTGTAGATTACAGATCTCTGTTTCAGTTCTCCATTATGCTTGGCTTTCACACACTTCAACTTTGTTAGCTTGTTTTCCCTTCAAGCATTCATACCCTTAAGCCTTCTTACTTTGCTTGGCAATAGCAATCTCTTTTTTTTGGTCTTTGAATGAAGCAATGCCTTAGACCTCTTGTCAAACTTAAGACTCAAACATTGACCAACCTTGCTTCTAACCAACCATCTCTATAAATAGAAAATTAAGATCTTTTGTCATTCATCCTCTATCGTCCATTTCAGGGTTAGGTAGGATTACGTAGGATTCATTGAATCTACCCACCTTTTCATTTTTGTCCCTTCTAGAAACTTCTCCTTCAATCCTCTTTGAATTCACCTCAAAATGGTTTACCATGAATTCTATGCCACCAACTCATCATAGTTATCTTCCAAATGCTTCACAAAATTCAATAAAACAAAATAGTCAACTCAGATTTGTCAAATCCACGATTTAACATGAATACTAGCCCTCGACATCAATATGTTGTCACTCGGCTTCCATATTGTTCTTCCACTCGTTTTCAACTAGATCACTTGACAAACACTAAATTTTGCTGGTGCTTGACATCAACTAAACTTTACTCGAGTTACACTGTATCACTCGACATACACTACACTTTGACTTTGCTCAGCTCCAACTGATTTTTTGCTTGGCTTACACTAACTTTTCTTGGCACCTACTGTCCACTCGGTCAAGTTTGGAAGACTCAATTATTTTTACTTGTTCTTATAGACTTTGTCAATGTATCCAACCTTTGCAACCTTAAGTAGATAATTAATGCAATATATCATCATTGTCTTAACTAATCTTTGTACTCCTTTTTATATACCATAACTCAACCTTTTCTCTAGGTTCTTTTGTTATCTCATTTGATCAAATCCTCTTCATCAATAAAATACATGATAGTACTCAAATAAACTAATCAGTTATCTTACCAGCAAGTAGTAGGTTTGACATTAGTGACAAAACAATGATTGAAACACATTCTCATACTTGGATCAATCTATTTTCAACAATGTGTTGGGAATGAACTACTTCCACTCCATTCCACAAAGATGCCCTGAGAATTACTAAGTTTTCACATCTCATCTGAATGGGAGTTGCTAATAATTAGGGTTCAAAGATCTAGTGAGGGAATCCTTATAGCTTCCCACTGTGAGGATTTTTTTATGTGATTCCACTTGATGTTTCTTCAAGTTTGGCACCCTAGGGACTTTGATCACCCACTCATGTGTAATAGCTAGAGGAGATTGATCGCTTGACCTATATCCAAGTAGTATGGAATTAGCACCAGTAGCCACTGAAGGGATTTGAGTGGGAATCACCCAAAGATTCTTGTTTCTTGCTAGTTCCCTTGCCTTAGATTCGAGGGATTTCTTTGGTCAGGATTCGATAAATTTCCTAATTTGCATCACTTTGAAGGATATTGAATCTAATTAGCATGATGTTTGGTCATGGAAGCAACTAGAACCCTAGCCCCTTTCATTGAAGTAGGATGATTTGATTCTAGAGAAGAAAAAGAGTTTTGGGTAAATAATAATGTATGTTAAGATATGATAATTAGTATATTATAGTACTATCGTGTTTATTATAATATATATTATTTATTATATAATATGTATAAAATTTACAAATAACATTTTTTATAATTTAATTTGTAATATTATAAGTATATTAGGTTTTTTGTATGTTGTAAAATTATATAGCATATTTAATATTATCTGTAATTTATTTTTATTCAGAAAATGTAACCAATGTTGTAAAAATAATATACCACTAAAAGAAGATATTTTACATGTGTTGGCTAACCATTCATCCATAACTAGACAACCCATTAAGAAATGGCATTCCATATACCATAGCGATTCCAAAACCACCACCCCAATTAGAGAAAACATAAAGACCACACTTAAGAACAAGAAGACCTAGTAAAAAATGCAAAAAATCTCTTCTCATAAAAAATGTTAGAGTTTAATTACTAGGAGTTGTAGATGCCCTGAACATTAAGATTAAAATTAAAAAAGACTCCAACCTCCCTTTCACTAGCGTGAAATAATAACCAGTTATATCTATCCAAAGTATTTCTCACTAAAACCATCATTGGATGAATGAATTAATTGTTTTAATAATGTCCATGAGGCCAAAGAATCCTATGGGACCCATTAGACAAAATAATTGAGCATCCCTTCAAGATTAAAAAACACTAGGCCTTTTGGAGTTGCTTCTTTAAGTTTTCCCTTCAATAGGGAATATTGACCACTAAATTTGTCATCTTGACCAATTGCTCTTCCTAAAAAAGAGTATCTAAATTGCCATTTTCTAGAATACCCTGATAGCTGGAGCGGATGTCACTGTATGTTAGGAATTTCAGGAGAAAGTGTCGCTCGATTTGCACCTCTCCCATGTTGCAAAATAGATGTATTCTTTCCTCCCAATCTTCCTTGGGTATCACCCACCTACCCATTTCACATCTTAGATGATGAAAGCCCATCCTAAGTTACGGTATGAGTATCTTGGCTCTCCATTTAATATTTGCTCCTATACATGCTTTCTCCTCGTGGGTTGTTGTTGGGTTAAATTCTTTGACATAATAGTCTTTTTCCCACCCATTTTGTTTTTGACCATATGCAACTCCTGAATTTTTCCTTCACAAACTTCTATATCTCAGCTTTGTTATTCAAGCATTCATGCATATTGATATTTCATTTTTTTATCCGTTTAACATTTTATTTCATCCATGTGTTCTTTCTTCTATCCAACCTCTCTTCCATGATCAACTTAGGCCAACAATGACTTTCCACAAATATAACTAAGATCTCAAACCACTTCACACTATTTCAACTATCCATTACTCAAACAAGGAAATTTCAATAGATACAAATCGAAATAGCCAAAAAAATAAGTGTCACATGGTGGCCAATATTTGTTGAGAAATTAATCATAGTTATAATAATTAATGTAATATTATTATAATATCTAATATAATTAACATTATACTATTTAATTAATAACATATAATTTAAAATTATCTATAAAAAATAATTTAAAACTCTATTGAATCGTATATTGCTTAACAAATATAAATAGTAATATTATTTCTTAAAAGATAAATTTGAAAAAAATAAAAGTAAAAGACAATGTAAGTAATAATGAGATTTCCTAATAAAATATTATGTATATGTTATCTGTGTGCACATATATTTGATGCAGTACAAATAGATATTTGTTATGATAATATTTCATAATAAATACTAGGTAACATGTCCAAGAAAAGTGCCTTAGAAATTGTGATAGACATAGTGTCTTTGTGAAATCTATGTAGTAAGACCCCAAATTGATTAGTCCATCACTGTGTGAAAAAATATTTTTGATCAATTTAAAACTTAAAAAATTTACAGGTTTAGATGAAAATAATTTAAAAAGCTTTCAAAAATAAAAACACTTAATCATAATTGGTTGAAATAAAGTTCTATTAATAACTAGTTAAAAAAAATGATTGTAATAGTATATAGCCTATGACAAATACTAAAAAATAAAATACACACACCCCTTTAGGCTTTATCATAGAAGGCATTTGTATAGATAGAGTCAACAAAATCATCCAACCATTGGTCATCATTCACATCATCAATACCAACCTATTTCCTTAGGAAGTCTCACCCAATAACCACTCACCTTCAATAGTAAGGCCTATAAAATCCAGGCCTAGATGGAAAAGTTATTTCGCAACCACTGCTCCTAGTTGCTAGAGTATTGGTATGTCCGAGCAATCCAAGAAATAATCGCCCCCAATTTTGCCACCACCATAATATCAATGTCGTTGAGAAGCATGTCTTGAAGACCTCATAGAGAAAACGAGGCACTTCTACTTTTTGATCCCCAGGGTCCCAAAAAGTTGAGAGAAAATAGGAGGGTATATCATTATTCACTCTATATCTACTAGCACTTGCACTAAAAGGAGGTCAATGTTTAGGTCGATAGTCACTATAAACTGAGAATTTGAGAGATTGTTCAAGCCTAATATGCTGCACATTAACTCTAAACATAATATTAACCCTTTTCCTAATACTAATTAAATCCTAACCCTAATACTATCTTTAATCTACATTATATCTAAGGAACTTACATTCAAAGCTAGTTGAACCCTATTGCTAATTCTTACTTGAATTCAATTATAATCCAAAACTCCAAATTTTATCTTAGTTAATTCATTTTTTTTCCAAATATTTTCAAATCATTTGATATTGTGATATTTAAAAAATAATAATATTTTTCTTGTACTCCAAGACATTAAAAAATAGACTAAAATAATAGAAACAAAAAAATTCTAAAAGAAAAAGAATATAACTCACAACCACTAGAAAAGAAGGGTGGACATGACCGCCCTAACCATTTCTTTGGCCGACTCGTGATTATAAAAAGAGATACTAGATTATTTTTCATGCAAGAATGATTATACATAGAAATATAACAAAATATATTAAAAGAAAATGATTAAAATAAAAAAAATCTCATATAAGAAATTAATTTGGATTATAATATAATAAATTAAAAATAGATCTAAAATAAAATATCTAAATGTTTGGACCCATCGCTCCTTTACCCTTAAATCAAATTGGTAAAAATACATGGATGATACCAAAATGTTTCTGTATTGATTGTGATAATCAAGAATTAATATGGTTAATCTCTTTTGGCCCTTTTGATCTTTGTTTCCTTGTCATTTCACTCCCCTTATGGATGGTTCAAAATGTTGAAGAAAAATATTTGACATAATGAAATTAAAACATAATCAATATTTAATTAAAATTAAACTTCTATTAAATTTTATGATAATAAATATATGATATAATTTGCAACATGCATGTATATTTAAACTTAATGAATTTATCATTTTATAATTTAATAATTATAAAAAATATGTAAATTATGTAAAATTTTAATATTTATTTATTTATTTTTGAGTTTCTACAAATAGATAATCAATATGACACTACAAATTTTAATTGTAAAAATTAATTATAGATTCTTTGAAGGATGTGTTTAGTTACTTTGACTAAACAATGGAATCAAAAATTGTTCTTCCATATGTTTTGATAAAATCCTATTAACTAAGAAAAAAATATAACATTTTTAATAAATAATTGAACTGTACTAAATTTTTAAGTATTAAATGTATAACTTGTTCATCACTTGAATTTAAATTTAAATTTAAATTTTTATTACAAATATTTGAAATAAAAGAATATTTCTAAACATTTAAAATAGGTATCTCAATTCATATTTTTCCTTAAATTTATAATTTTTCAAAAAAAATGCACCAACACCAATTTCGTTTATCGGCTCCTTAAATCTCTAGTAAAACTCCAAGTGGATCCAAAATATCTTAAAAAATGAGGTTAAAATAGAATCAAATAATCTTTAAATAATAAAATAAAGTACTAAAAAGTTATCCCGAAATTTTCGAAAAAAGAAACCAAAAACATTAGATAGGACATGCGTCGGACATTTAACATTTCATTGTAATAAAATATATTGCAATGTTGTATTTTTAATTTGAAAGAAAGTAATGTAGCAGAAAATACATTTCATTGTAATAAAATATATTGCAATGTTGTATTTTTAATTTGAAAGAAAGTAATTTAGCAGAAAATACACTCCCAAGAATTATGATATAGCTTACTGTAATTGTTTGGAACGTGATTCGTCCAATGTTCTATCTCAGCTACTTATCAAATACGTACAACTGCAAAATTTTATGATTCATTTATATTGTGAGAATGCCCAAAAATCATAAAACCATCTCTCCTTTTAACATTTAATGCAGGTATTACGAAGTTTGACGTGGAAGGGCAGTTCAATTCAGTGATCCATGATTTTCTGAGATAAGGAAAATCATGAACAGGTAGCTAAAATTAAAGCATAGAAAGATATCTAAGCATAATAGGTAATTGATTTTGATCAGGATAATACAGGTCCTTGGCAATAACCTGTAGCATCACTGATTTATACCACTAGCTCGTAAATAATTGTAGATGAGCAGTATCTGAATTTTTACGGGATCAGAGGAAGGAGAAGAAAATGGTGCACAACGCCTATGATTCATTTCAGGTAGTGAAGGGATGTCCTGCCAAAATTGAAAGTGTTGGGGTATGGGGGTGTCGAGTATTGGTTGGATGCATTGACGGTTCCCTCAGAATATACGCCCCCGAATCATTATCGATCAGCAGCAATGGTAAAAATAGTAGAAGAGAGATCCCCTCCGATGGCGGCAGCAGCACCATGGAAGCGGAACCATACGTGCTGGAAAGGACTTTGGTTGGATTTTGCAAAAAGGCGGTGATATGCATGGATGTCCTGCAGTCGCGGAGCTTGCTGCTGTCACTTTCAGATGCCATAACACTTCATCGCTTGCCAGGCTTTGAAGTAGTTGTCTACATCGGAAAGACTAAGGGTTCCTCTTCCTACGCTTGGGATGATAAACGCGGTTTCCTTTGTGTAAACAAACAGAAGAAATTGATCATCTATCGGTATGACGGTAAGTAAGGTATACGTTTATGTATGATTAAATTCGTTAATTGAAATGAGCCAACTACTCAAGAAAATGATAAACAAATTAGATCATACAATGTAGTATATGCCCTCTTTAAAAGGCACGATTTACAAAAGCAGGTTAAACTTTTATCAGAGTTGATTATGATCGGTCCAGTATCGGGGCAGGATTATAATTTTGACCTTGCAGCCCTTGATTGGTCCTTTCTGTTCGCAAATTTTTTATTAGGTGAAAATTATGGCTTTGTTTCAGCATAACTACATTGTGTGGTTACAATAAGATCATTTCATTTCAGGTAGCCGAGAATTTGTGGAAATGAAAGAATTTGCTGTACCAGATTTAGTAAAGTCGATGGCATGGTGCGGAGAAGGCCTGTGTTTGGGAATCAGGCGGGAATATGTTATAATGAATACTCTTACTGGTGCCTTTTTTGAGGTGTTCCCCTGCGGCAGGATCGCTCCACCTTTAGTTGTTTCTCTTCCTTCCGGGGAGTTACTCTTAGGCAAGGTACATTTTACATCGTAAGGCTTTTTCATCTACGATTTCTGATAATAATTTTTTATGAATTTATTCAATAATTAAATGTTAAAACCTTCCTAATTTAACTATGGTTTTTCTACTTTGATGCACTGAATTTTTTGTGGCGTATTGGCTTCTTCATTAAAAACTATATGTTTATTAACACACCATTAGATAGATTATCGTTAACTATACCATGTCGAATTCATTAGATTTTATGCCACAAATTAGAGAACTTTGAAGAAGTTAGTGTGGAATATGGTGCTATATCATGCGTTTCCATGTAGTGTTTATCTTAATAATTTCTCGATCTAGGTTTTGCGGAAAGCTACCAATCCTGTATCCAGGCATTCAACCTATTAAGTGTAACTTCAAGGAATATTTATTCCATTTCTTGTCTTGGTACTCTGTTATCTTCTACACTAAATAAGCTTAGTGCATATCTATTGTGCATATAGAAGCACTTGATGTTAGAGCGGAGATTACCGCGGATCTTGAGTGCTGCCTAACATTGTGGATTAGAGATTGCTTCCGGGAGCGGTAATTTTTTTCTGTATATGTTAACATGGCTGCAATTGCTTGAATAAGAAAAATGTAATAGCTTGTAACATTATTCAGTGGTTCGAGAATAATAAGTGACTAAGAAAAGATTGACATATAAGCCTAATTAGTTATATACATTAGTTCTTTTCATAACTAGTATGTTTTAATTTAAAAATTAATGTCTATGGGTGGCCAAGAATTGCCCTTGGAATCAAAAAAGAGTACATAGCTAAAACATCATGTATTGGAGTGCTTAGGTATGTTGTTGAATAGATTAACAGTAATCTCTAAGATAATGAAACTCTTTAGAAAAAAACATGATGAAGCACATGCGTTGATTGAAAGATCAATCCAAAGCTATGCCAAGAGCTGTTTTTTCTTACATTTGAAGTTCATAATCAGTGTGAGAGTTCTGGTTCAAAGTAGTACATAGCATAGCAGCAAATATCGGTCGGGGAAAAAGTTGGCAAAACCGCTAGTATATAGATAAAAGGTAAAACGTCATGTAATGGGAGTTTTTAGGGCATGTTGTACAACGATTACAGAGCAAAAACATGAAGAAGCATTAGGCCTTACTGAAAAATTAGTCCTAAGCTATGGCAAGAGATATTTTTTCTTACATTTGAAGACTATGAAGTCAGTTTCAGAGTTCTGGTTTAAAGTTTTAGTCACTACATAACATAGCGGCAGAAATTGTTTAGGGGAAAATTCGGCAAACCAAAGGTATACGATTTTTTTTTCTGAAAAATAAGGAAATTTTTAAAAAAAATCAATTTTAAATAAAAACGTAAAAATTGGTAAAAAAAAAGAACAAAAACTACTTAAAAAAAATGCCAAGTGTAGATATACATATTATATCATGTGGACTAGACAAAAGGGAAGAAAAAAAGCTTATTATATCAAGGTATTTAATCCAACTGCTAGTCATGAGGAAAATCCGAAAAAGCATATATCGGGGCTACTATTAAATGGAAAGCAAAAATGCTCATTGCCCAGCTTAGAACTAGATCTCATCAATTCAGATGTGAAATGGGTAGATGGCGGGTGCCTAAAGAAGAATAGGAGGACAGGACATGCTTATTATGTAATAGGGAGGAGGTGGAAACAAAGTATCACTTTGTTATGGAGTGGCCAGTGTACAGGGACATCAGAACTAGGTATGCGGAGATTTTAGAAAGCAGCAACCTAAACTACCTATTTGAAGAAGAGCAGTTGGGCAAAACGGCAAACTTGATTATTAAAATCCACCGGCGCAGAGAGGAGTTAATCAACAAGTTACAGCCTAATCAAATTATTTTTGCCCTTTTCTGGGGGCATGTGCTGATTGTGGGTCCCATAGGCTGTTGTGGCTTCGTGGACGTTATTAAAATCTTTCATTTCATTTCATAGAGAAATAAAATAGCGTTTAACCCATGAGTTCTAGAAAATAGATTTTGATTCTAAGCTTTCTATGAGAGAAACCTTCTTGTGTTTGTTTTAGACGAAGACAAAAGAGGCAATACTAGAAGCAATTCAAGCTACGATATTAAAAAAATGTATTTAAAATGCAATTCAGCAGTCTGATTTGTCAAAACAGATAACCTATGTCAAATTAGCATCAATGGTGATACTGAGGGGAGAACCATATGTTCAGATAATTCATAACTCCATGTAATGCTCTTTTTAAGTTTCCAGCTCTAAAGGTTCCATGCTGTCACAAGAAATTTCAAATAAAGAACACAAAGCGTAAAGGAAATGCTAACATAATAATAGAATCTGAACTGGCATATACTTTAAGATGCTGCCTCTAGAGGCTTTTTAGTTTTTACATGGTACGAAGCAACTTAAAAGTTTCCTAGAAACAACTATCAAAACCATGAGAATGTAATTGATAAATTAACCATATCAAAATTGGAGTTTTGAACCTACAACTAATCATAATGAATGCGCAGTGTGATGACAGGCAATCTAGATAACACACAAAAATTATATGCACGATATATTAATGCCACACTTACTCTATTACAGAAAAATGGTTCTAATCTACTCTATGTCATTCAAAGAATTATCTCCATCCAAGTAGGCAATTCCAGAATAAGACATCTATGCATAGTCAGCCATATTGTTGTAGATCCATTTACTTAGTTACCGGATTCATGCCCTAGAGGCTGGATCCGGATTCGGATCTGGTCCAGATCTGGATCTGTGGCTGGATTCGTCCAGATTTTTTCAATTTTTTTTCCGATTATTTTCTCATAACCATTATGGATTTGATCAATAGATTCATACCAGAATCATAATTTCATACTATGAAATGATTTAGAATCATAGATACATACTATGAAATGATTTAGAGTCATAGATTCATACTTTGAAATGATTTAGTTTTAGAATTATGTATATTTCTCTCGTTTATATATATATAAAGATTACACGAATCCTCCATGAGTCATAATTGGGAAAACAAAAAAACCACGAATCCATGGATCCAATTCATGTGCCCAAATCGGATTCGTTTCACGAATCGGTAACTAAGTCTATTTATTCATTGATCTCCTTACACTAGAGTGTGTGTGTATTGCTGGCTTAGTAACATATATTTTACATGATTAATATTTTGTTAAGTAATATGTCTTATGCATTATTATAGTGAGGAGTTTAGATTGGAAAAACTTAAAGCCAAATATGCCATGGCTCGTTGATGTAGCAACATCTGTTCTTTTAGATCTATTTGTTGAACAATCTGGATAACTAGGTGGGGGGTTGAATCAGTTAACACAAAACACTTTTCACAAACTTAATTAATCAGGAGCAATCTAAAACCATTCGGTAAAAGAAATTTGAACACGAAATCACATAAACACCACACACAATGAACACCATAATTAACGTGGAAACTCAAGATGGGAAAAACATGGAAAAGTTCTGATGACTAGTACACTGGTTAAGGTGATTTTTACAAGGGCCTATTCTTGGGTGCTCACTACTGGTATGGCTCACTGATAGTTGGGTAAAGTGTCCTGATACAAAAATGATTGATTGCAAAATAGTCTTACAGACAAAATTGAACTAATAAAACTGCATCTACATATGCATGACGCCAGTTGCCGTTAAGAGCACAACATCAATTGTCTGCACAAATCTGTTTAGGAATTTTATACCAACCTTCAACAATCTCTGCAATACTGGATACTTTTTCCTGTTACTAGTATTTCTCTGACTTCACTATTCTTCTTTGCACCTTTTACTCTGTTCTCACACTTCACCACCATATATCCGTTCATACTTACATACTCACTCTCATATCTAGATAAGAAAGATGTTTTGTATAAATACACACATATCCATACACATAAGTCGGCCTAGCAAAATATGTTAGCTTGAATATGGAAAATAGTATTGAGATATTCAATAATATTCAACATGCTAGCACCGGACATAAAAGATAGGTTGCACATAGGAGAACTCCATACCATACTACCATGAGACCCATAGATAGGTCATACATAAGACAAGCACAATCACCGAAAGATAACATGTGAGATATATCCTGGAGCCGTTAGGGACACCACAACCAAGACGAAGTCTTGATTTTCACAAAATTCAGCACCAACCGAAGTATGGCACCTAATAGTATCTGATAGATCAATTCTGTACATCACTTGGAGCGCAACATCTGGTGCATATGTAATGCCAACAGCAACAACTCAATACTATTTGTATCCTTCAGCTAAGATAATGTTACAGAATCAATTTAATTTGACCTTAAAAACAACACCAAGTACACCAAACTAGCAAAAAATTCTTACCCAATTCGTCTTCTGCGATATCAATGAAGTGAGGATTCCCATAGAGATGATGAAGAATGTAAGAGGCTGCCTAAATCTGGTACAATTCTTTTTTTCCAATCTCCCCTTTTCATTATTAACTGAACAGACATATTACCAAACAGTTTGCATATGAGCTGCTACAGTTTTCCATATTGTTGTTTAACAGTGTTTGCTTCTGATTTTAATGACAATGTCTGTATGCATGATTAGACTCTTCTTACTTTAGTTTTGAGTTTCCAGCGTATGCAGATTTAAAGCTTCAAAATGAGTATTCCTGCAAAGAACAGAACTTACCTTCCCAAACAGCACAGCTGAAAAGATTAGATATTTTCAAGTTGTAGATTAAAATAGTGACAAGGGCTGACCTTAAATATATGCAAATATTGAATTGTTAATGAACATATATTGCTTAAGAAATGTAATAACCAGTCTCTGGAATAAGTTGCTGCAAACAGATATTACACAGCAGCATTTTCAGCAGCCTTTCCCTGTGCATACCAATCAGTAGTAAACCCCACTGTTTGAGCAGAATCGGAGATTGAGTGAACTAGGGCTTCTAGCTGCACAAGTCAAACTTCCCCAAGGTTATGTCTAGCCTCTAAATCCTTTGTGGCAAGTACTAGTAGACAAGCCATATCCCAAATGTCCAGAATGAAGGAGAAATTGCTTCAGAACAGATGCCAATATTGATTGCCGAGTTATTTTTACCAGCTTATGCCAAGAAGAATCCTAAGCATACACTAAGTAGAGGAAGGGACATTTTCTCAATAATAGTTGCATCTCTCCATCACCAGCCATTTGATATTCACGCAGCCTCAAATATTTAGCTCAAACATATACTTCTTTATATAGTTGAAGCTTATTAATACTGGGACATATTTGGGTAACTATGATGCAATACAAGGCAGAAGAATCCCCAGAGGAGAGGTCCTAGCCCCCAACAAGTAACCACATAGTGGAAACACAACACAAGATAAAAGATTTGATACTAAAGCACAACTCTTTATTCATAAAACAACTAATTACATGCAATGTGTCTGGCTGTAAGGCCTTCCGGATTACGGCCAAATTACAAAGCAACAGTTATGCGAGATCCCTCAAGATCCAACCAAAACCTAACCCTAGCTAGCTGTAACACAACAACTATCTAGTAGAAATCTCCAACAAGATTTGAATTTGTGCTCGAAAGCCACCAAGCTATCTCCTTGTTTCCTCACCAAGCTACTAGCTCTGCTTATACTTCACTGTCACAGCTACTTCTTCTTTTCCATGCTGGATGAGAATGACTCAAGACTCTACAAGACCCCCTCTTCTCCATGTTGGATGAGAATGACTCAAGACTCTACAAGACCCCCTACTTATACCCAACTAAGCCACAAGTCGGCCTAGCAAGTTACAAATTAAATAAACCCATACATTAAATGCATATTTAAGCCACAAGTCGGCCTAGAACATATATTAAATACAAAATGCCTTAGTAGGCTTATAACACCCATTAAATGCACATAGGATAAATAACCAAGACCCAAATAGGTCCACACATATCCCTGCAATCGCTCCGTGACACGAGCACATGCTACACATGTTAAATGCTCCAAGTGGCCAACCAAAACCTCAAGAATTCCAGTCGACAAACCATATTGCCGTGTATCAACAAAACTGTTGACGCTTGTTGAGCTCCCACAAGCATCACCAAGCAACAATACATGTCGAGCAACCAACACATGCCGAGCAATACTGTATAAGCCGAGCAACACAGTGTATGCTAAGTAACAGTATGTGCCGAGCCCTTTAGCGACCAAGCTCTTCAGCCAAGACTACACCCAATAATCACTGAGCATCCACCCTTCTTCAACTGAGTAACACTCCAAGAACTCTCTAAAGCAACTACCGAGCATCCCTCTAAGAAGTCCAAAGTAGTCACCGAGTAAACCCACGATACTCTTGCATCAGACTTCTTAGGTAAATAGAAAAAGTGTGTCCCACACTTTGATGCTCAAAGATTTGCAACCAACTTCATCTTCACCAAAGCTTTCAAATCCATCAGGGACAAGAGAACTGTTGACACAAAAGTCTGCACCCTTGCTTGAGGTATGACCCTCGAGCGACCTTGTATAACATGGAAATGACCTGCAAGTGTGGGACTTGTGCTTTGAGGTCAAATCTTCGGAGAAGGCCGGCTTCCTCACTATCAGGGTACCTAAACTACTGCTTGAGAGGAAAAAGGAGAGAGAGAACATAAACTAAAATGTTGAAAGCGAAAGGGGGTGATGCACCGAGATAGAACATGGTTACAATCTCTGCCCATGACTGCACAACACATGAATGGAATATCCAAATACACAGATCTTGACTCTATTATACCCTCCCAAAACTCACATGCAGGTTTGGAGTTAATTAAATGCTGAAAGGAAAGACATCTTCAGAGTGCAACAATCATCAACAGATTAAACACAACATATAACTCTAAGAAGTAAGGAAGAAACATTCAAAACAAGGCAATAAACATGCACAAATAATGAATGGTAAGAAGAGGTAAGAAGTAGGAATTTCATTAATGGAAGGCAAAAGGAATACAATTACAAAGCATAAGGCTACTGCAAAAATACAACCAGAGAAGAACCCTTAAGAAATATTTACAACTTGCCTTTATAGAGTTCAGGCATAACTCTGATTTAACGTTGAGTTCAAACCCTAACCAGGTGGAGTTGAGTTGTAGAGGAGAGCAATAGTTGAAGAATCAGAAAGAAATCTGATCATGAAGTTCAATCTGATGCTGGAAGTGATAGGTAGGGCAAAAACAATGCATCCAGTTGCAAGAGATCAAATCATCGAAAATTTGATCATTTCATGCATTAAAGAGGCATGGAGTGCATTGGCATCGTGGAAACAAGGCCCAAGAAGTCGCTGGGCATTGAAGGATTGGCCCTGATGGCATGTCATGGCCACGAGAAGCCAAATCGCACCATTGGCACAAAACATTGGGAGGGATAACATAACGTGTTATCCGCTCGCAAAATTGTAGAGTTGACCGCGGGGGGAATAATGATTTCCCCGGAATTGAATGTTGGCCGTCGATATAGATCCTCCATTGAAATGAACAACCCAGATGTAGTGAGAATCTCTCCCAACGATAGATTAAGCTGCCATTGTTGATGCAGATCTTCCCCTCGAGATGGACGGCTGAGATGTGAGAGAATCTTCCTCAATGAGAGATTAAAATGGAGCTGTTGATCAAGATGAGCTTTAATTCCAGCGGACGACTGAGATGCAGTGAAGAGACTCCAAGATGAGCTAGATCCAACGATTTTCGTGCAATTCTCGGCTTCGGAGCGTTGAAGGAACAAGGCAATTGCCAGAATGGTGACACGCGGTAGCATCTCGTGCCTTACCATTTGACAGAACAGACGAAGATCTTATAATCTTTCGTTGAATCTTTGTCATCGATTTGCGCAATGCATGTTGTGTAAAAAGCGAACGCCAGAGATGGGACCCTCCGCCACGTGGCGCAATTTCGGACTTCGAAGCTTTGTGGAGACTCTGCAACATGAAGAAATGCCAAAATGGCGACATGTGGCAGCATCTCGTCTGCATGCGTGTGAAAGTCTGGACCTTGCATCTGCTGATATGGAGTTCATGAACCAACCAATCGTGGACAACAAGACTCTGTCATCCACAGGCCCACCGAAGCCAACTTGTTTGGAGTGCTCAGCATACGTGGCAAAATTCTGGACCTCAAAACCTCGTGGAGACTCCGTAGCATGAAGAAATGCCGGAATGGCAATGCGTGGCAGTATCTTCCGATTTCGGGAGGATGGACAAATGTTCTTATGAAAACACGTGCTACATCCCAATTTTTGACCTAGCTTGAAATATAGCTGTTAAGGTTCACATGAAGTCAGTTGGTAGTTTAATTTGATATAATCTGGCGAAATGGTAAGATAGTTAGTCGTTATGATTTCAAGTGAAGATGACATGCTAGTTATTCGTTAATCGTGAATTCATGGAGTTAAGATGAAAGGTTAACTGTTATGATTATTTATGAGTAAATAATATATAAATTAATTTTGAAGAATTTCCTTGCAGGGAGCTTGTCGAAGGGGTGGAAGCATTGTTAGAAAAGAATTAGGTAGGGCATCATCCTCACTGGGCAGACTGGTAGAGGACCTAGCGATTTGGAAACATGGTACATCAATGGAATTGCACGAGTTATTTAAATAAATAATTTAATTAGAATAATTGGGTTAAAATATATAAAGTATCCCAAAAGACTTTAATTTACCTTTCATCATATTATTTTTTAATTAAAATTTAATTATGTGCATTTAAATATAAAAATGATTTAGCACTATTATAAATTAATAATTAATAACTTGATGTTGCTTGTGCATATAAGAATTTAACAATTATAATAACATTTGATTATTATAATTTCTAGTCATAACTTTTCAACTCCTTTTTCTCTTTTCCATTCTTTTATGTTTTCCTTGTTAATCGATTAAATGCTTGGAAACTTGAATCGATTGTAACCTTCCAACTTGTGTTTTTGTTTTTAATTGACTTTCATTGAATTAAATGTTTGGGGAAAACTAATAGTTTTCTTGATAACGTGTGTAGCCAAGAAGTCTTAGTTTCATTTTTTTTTTAGAGCCATGGTTGGGTTTGTATATTGGAGTGTGCCTCTCGAATTCTAGGGGGAAATACTGGGAGAACACCTTCCATATCACTGAGCTTCATCCTGTTTTCGGCATCCTGCAATTGTATCCATCATCGTCCTCCTTTTCTTGGCAACCCGTGATTTTATGTTAGCCATATTGCAGAGGTTAAGTTCGGCCCTGCTCGTAATCTGCTGGGAAAGTTATATCAATTGTATTTCAACCACTGAGCGAGGGTTGATAGTTTACACCAAGTGCGGACTCTTTCCAAGTTGGAATGAGAGAGAGACGAGTAAGATTACCCATTTCTTATGATCATTTTCTTTTAATTATACTCTCCTTGTTATCATGTCTGCTTTTTGGGTCGGCAGTCTATTATGAGAAAGGAAAGCTGTACAGAATATAAGATACTGCATTTTTTTTATACCAGTAAATCATTTTTCCATATACCTTCGACTTGAAGTATGAATATTCCAGTCTTTAATTATGGAGCTTATGTTTCAGACTGCCGTCTGCTTACTTTATTATCATTGCCATTAACATATGATAATTCAAGCGTTTTCCTATATTGCTCGAAAGTGTAATTATTTATTTTCCCTTTTAAAGAATGTTATCTACTCTAGTAAATCAAATATATCCTGTTATAAATTGAAAAAAACTAAGATTGAGATAATGAACCCATAACATGATAAATGTGTTTTCATTCATGGGATAGAAAATAGATTCATTATGTAGCTTGATGTAATTCATGACATATGCAAAAATTAACCATCTCAGAATCAGGTACTTCCAGTTATAAATTTGCAATGGAGGTCTTGAAAATCAGAACACCAAATCATTAGCAATGATGCATGTTAAGGTGAAGTAATGAAAAGCAAATCCAACGTACTAGAACTAATTTAATCACAGACTGAACCATGATGGGTGGAAATAGATTTCTAGTTCTTGGAAGCTGTTCTTAAATTATAAATGATACTATATTCATAAGAGTATATATCAATCGTGCATATAAGAGATAGAAATGCAATGTAAGCTGAGAGCAATTAAATTTGACTTAGAATGTTATACTTTTATTCAAACCATATAGAGATATAAATGTTATCGTAAATCTGAACACCATGGAACTTACCAAGCAATAGGGTGGAGTTAAATAATTAGTCATTCAATTTAGAGATCTTTAGAGAAATAATTATGTAATCACAGTTAATGAAATGTTGGATGCATGTTTAATTGACAAACCCGGTTGTTCTAAGGATTCCTAACACCTGGGATCCACCTGGCTGTGTAAGCAAGAAAAAAGGATGACGAGGTGAAGGAGAGGAATCCATAATAATTTGAGCTAGAATCAGTTAAGACATTTCAATATTTATCATTAATATGAATTAAGTAATAGCTTATGCATAATCCTATTATGGTGATCTCCTGCTGCCAAGTTGTATGGCATGTTATATTTCATGATGCCCAGTGGATGGTAAGATGTACCCTAACAATTCCGGGTAGGGAGGGCCTTTCTCGTTAAAGATCGTGTGAGGACAAGGTTTGGTCCGAGGTTGGGTGGTAAAGCCCCTGACAATGTTTCACCTCACTTAAGATGTCAGATATGAGTCAGACAAAGATAAGCTATGCATTCAATTGTTTATCAGGAATAGGTATTATCATTTTTGTTTATGAAGAGGTGAGACTGAGTTGAGTTAAATTCAGTATTATCATTATTTTACACCTAAATAGATTTGTGAATTGTTTTCATTTATATGAATGTTGATTATAAATATTTATCTAATCTTGAGAAACGGTCACAGATAAGTAATCGGAAGGAAAAGAAATCTGAAGCCCTAATTGATTGGATGACAGCTAGAACTTTAATTGATACAGTGGTATCGAAAGCCCTAACTGAATTTGTGGTATCGAAAGCCCTAGTTGAATCCGTGGTCGTGGAAGCCCTAAATTGAATCTGTCATCGCAAAAACCCTAGATAGAATTCGTCGTCGCGGATGCCCTAATTGAAATTTTGTGGTCGCGGAAGCCCTAAGTGGTAAAGCAGTATCAAAAGCCCTAAATAAACTGATGGTAATTGATGCCCTAATTGGTAAGATGATATGTGATGCCCTAATTTAAATTATAGTTGTAATCATCAAACGAATTTTTGAGATAGCAGTTGATTTTGAGAAATTGTTAAAGTGTATTTGTGGACTAACTCGGGTGGTTGCAGAAGCATACTTATATGATTTTCAGTCTCAGCTTTTCTAAGGTATGTGATTTCAATTTTTGAAGTAATTTCATTAAAAGGTATTTCAAGTATTTAGTTAAGAAATTTTTGTTTAACTGACTTTAACGATAAATCTTTTTCACATGAACATGACTGATATAACCGCTTTCCTATGAAATGAAATAGTAACTGTATTCCTTGAGTATGTTGAATGTTAAATTAGACCCGGGAAATCGGGATGTTACAACATGCAAGCCGTCAGATCTCATCTGCGTGGGTCAACCCAACCAAGAATAAACCGAGTAACTCGGAAAAAGAAGAAACTGCAGCTTGGTTAAAGAACAAACCGAGTCAACTTGGTCAACGAAGGGGCCGAACTAACACGAAATGTTAGCTGCCAACCTTAGTGGGTTAACCCAAAACCAAGAATCCAACCTATTGAAGATCTCTCGGATCGGATATCAGTGATGGGCTGAATGGGGGGCAAAAAGGCCAACAAGAACCAATATGCAAATCATCCACATTTGCATCATTCCTTCAAACACTAGAATCACCCTAATCACCATTAATCAATCAACATGCAACTTATCACATCCATCCATATCAACAACAAGTTCATCCAACTCTACATCCACAACAACAACATGAAGATCCAAAACCAAATCCACATTAACAACAATATGCAAGCCCTCATCAACACAAGCCAAGCTCACAACACCAACGATCTCATTGCTCACAAAAAGATGCTCTGCAACATGTAAATTGTCACCCAAAACATGTTGATTATCCACAAATAGGTGTTGTGCAATTTCCATGTTAGACACAACCAACTGATCATGAAAACAAATATCATGTCAAACATCAACAAGGTTAGGAACTTCTTCAGCAACAACCACAAGGTGCTCTGCAAGTTTCACATCAGACTCCTCAAATTGATCAACAAAACCAACTTCCACCTCGACCTTGCCATGCCCTCTTCTCTCTCGAACAAGTCTTCTAACCGGCCATACAACACGCTTCCGGATTGGTAGATTCCAACTCCATAAATTCTATGAAACTGAACTATTCTTTCCTTAACTCAATCGGTTAAACTAGTTTCCAACCGAGCAGACGTCTCAAAAATCTTCTCCACCACATCACAGAGATCTTCAATCACCCTAGGGTCCAATATTCTCATAGGCATCTTCCAAGATCTTCATAAACCCAAAGCAATAAATCCTACTGAGCACCTTGTGACAGAACTGAGTTGTTTGCAAGTCAGATCGCAACCTGCCACCTCGCACGAACAATCAGGAACAAATCACAAGGTTAGGAACATGAATCTGCAATACAAATCACATGATCTCTTTGCTCCAACAATCACCTGCTAGATGTAATTTTCCGTCTTGGCAATGTACACCAATCAATAACACAATACAGAGACACTGAGATTAGTTGAATCCAAGCAGATCGTACAGTATCAGGGAGGTAGGTATGTAGGCCTTATGACCTGAGATAGAGGACCGTATGGTGGAGTGGAAGATAATATGTGGGCCGTACAATGATGTGGGGTGTCTGTGGGCTTACTTTGTATGGTGAAGGGGTGTACGGAGAGGAGGCCGTACGACAATCAAGGGAAGGCCATATGGGAGTCAAAGGGAGGCCTTATAGTAGTCAAAATTGTAGTATGATGGTTGGTTTGGATGATGTGTATGGTGAGTACGGCTGAGGGGGTACCTTGATAGGTGAAGGATGTGGCAAGAGTGGATGGTGTATGGAGGAAGGTGACGGATTGTGTTTGCTACGCCTGAGTATTTTATGCATCCATACAGGTACACCACTTGCTAATAATTTGTAGATGATAGAGAAACAACAATAACACTCCTGATTTGCTAGATAAAATGCTGCTCCAATTTGCCAGATTTGAGCCAAACCATACAAACAGAATAGGGTGAGGTTGAATCCCATCGAAACCAAGCAAGTCAAGTAGGGAAGATCTTTCACTTCCGAAATGGCGAATAACAGAGAACTCCAATAGGAATTCACAGTATAGAGAAAATAATCCAAATTGCATACTTAATGACTACTTACAAGCTGTGCTTAAATACCCGTTGGGGAAAACTTTCCGAGGGTGTACAAAGATAGCTGCTGGCAACACAAACTACAGAAACAAAATAAAAATGGGTCCGAGATATATTAAATCAATCGGCCTAGTTACAATAGCTTAATTAAAATTTATTTTATAATGGGAACATTACACCAGATCAAACCTTTGGCTCACCAAGATCAAACCTTCAACTTTGATAAACTCCACCCAGGGTTCTGGTGCAAACTGCCTCACTTTTGGTGATCTGTCTACATGCTCAGGAAAACTTAAGCTTTGATATCACTTGATGTAGTACAAGGCAAGAGAATCCCCAAAGGAGATGTCCTAGCCCCCAGCAAGTAAACACACAACGAAAACACAAGATACAAGATCTAATACCAAGTCAGCTCTTTATTCATAAAACAACTGATTACATGCAATTTGCCCAACTGTAAGGCCTTCTAGGTTACGACCAAATTACAAAGCAAGTAACTGTTTTGCAAGATCCCTCAAGATCCAACCAAACCCTAACCCTAGGTATCCGAATCTGTAACACAACAACAATCTGGTAGAAACCTCCAGCAAGATCTAAACTTGTACTTGCAAGCCACCAAGCCATCTCCTTGTTTCCAAGCCTCACCAAGCTACTAGCTTTGCTTAAACTTCACTCTCACACCTACTTCTTCTCCATGCTGGATGACAATGACTCAAGACTCTATAAGACCCCCCCACTTATACCCAACAAAGCCACAAGTCGGCCTAACAAGTTACACATTAAATAAACCCTTACATTAAATGCATATTTAAGCCACAAGTTGGTCCACAATAGATATTAAATACGAAATGCCTTAATAGGCATACAACACCCATTAAATGCACATAGGACAAATAACCAAGATCCAAATAGGTCCGCACATGTCCCCACGATTTCTCCACGACATGATCACACATTACACGTATTAAATGCTCCAAGTCGGCCAACCAAAACTTCAAGAACTCTAGTTGGCAAACCATTCTGCCAAGTATCAGGAAAATTGTTGAGCATGCTTGCCGAACTCCCACAAGCATCCCTGAGCAACAATACATGCCAAGCAATACAATATAAGCGAGCAACACAGTGTATGTTGAGAAACAGTATGTGCCAAGCCCTTCAGCGATCAAGCTCCTCGGCCAACATTGCACGCAATAATGACCGAGCATCCACCCTTCTTCGACCAACACTCCAAGTACTCTCTAAAGCAACTACCGAGCATCCCTCCAAGAACTCCAAAGTACTCACCAAGTAAACCCACGATGCTCCTGCATCAAACTATATTATCCAATCTCAATTGTGGCCAATAAAGAACGCAATAAAATTGATATGCAGCTCTTGTAATGTTTTGCTGATGCAAATATTTGTTCAAACTTTAGAAGTTTTCAATTATATGATCCAGTCAATATGCATTGCACTAACCACACATATTCATTCTTCCACTATATTGAAGAAAGTCCACTAAGATAATTATTTTCCACCACAATATTCATTTAGATCCTTTAGAATAATGTAAGCTTAGTAATTTACAAAATAGTAATATGTTTCTAGAGTCATTCCTGCGTTAATAGAGTCCAGTGGTTTTTTATGGTAATATTATTCCTGTTAGATTTTTATCATTGTGCACTAATACTTTGGCCATATTTTATTAATGCCTTCACTTAATAAATTATCGAGCTCCTTTACTTTGTTCCTCATATTCCCAATACTAATCAAGTTAATGGTATATTAATAATCACCAACATTAAGAATGACATATATGATTTAGTTTCCATTTATACATCTTCAACAAATTGCAATTTTTTTTATGACCAGTAATAATATTATTTTATTAAGACATATTTAAAATCTACTAAGTTACAAAATGCCTTAGGTTTTCATCATCAATCTTCAACACCTTTCCCAAAATCCCCAACCCCTTTCATAGATCAAATGAGTACATTTATAGCATTTTCATTTGGAAATTTTAATTACATCGATCAATAGACTCACACTAACTCCTTCAACTTAATCAGACCATCAAAAAACTTCAAAAAGCCATCTTCATTCTTCATGTCTGACTATTAAGCGTCAATTGCATTGCTCCCATGCATTCTCAAAAAGATGCTTTCCAAAACCTGCACCAAAAAGGTCTAGCCATGGAAGACAAAGCCTCACCCCTGGTAGCCCACGCGTACCATCACTCTGCCACGCCTTCGCCATTTTGATGGTCGCCTCCTTGGTACACCCATAGGAAAAACAAGGCATGCTTAGTTGCCTGTGTGCTAGAAAGCAGGAATTTTGTCCTTCAATTTCACCCATTCTCCTGCAATGTTTATTCTTTAGAAGGGGGAAGACCAAGATCTGCCCCTTTGATTAGGTTTGATTAATCATTAATACACAAGGAAGTATCAATGCAAAACCTTAATGCAAAAGGAATGAATATCTTGAATTTATTTCCTTCTCACCTCCATCTTAAGAGGGTTTAAGCAAGAAGATATGCCATATAGAGCTGAGATATAAAGATATGATAAGATGATTAGATTTGTTGAAATGGAAAAGGGGAAAATGACCCACCTTGTAAAATACAAATCTGAAAATAGACTGTCAAACGACCTCTGAAAGGGCTGATTTTGACATTGTGGATTGAAAACTGCAAGAAAGACAAAACCCATAAATTGTTCGACCACCTGTTAGGGTTGACCTAGAGCATCAGGGGCGCACTGTAGCCTTGATAGAATGTGTCCAACACTGATTCTAGTTTCGTAGTTTCGTAAAAAGCCGAAAAGGGTACTCAGATGTGTAACTTGTTCGCCAATCCAAAATTTGCAACTTGCAAAATAAAGGCTTTTGTTTGTTTGCTGTTGGGGGGTTTACCTCAGGAAAATCCCACTTTAGGAATTAGCCTTGAATTGAAATAAAGATAGAATGCTAGCAAGTAACAAGTATAGATTTAACAGGAAACAATGTAATCTATGAATATGCTCTTCAATTTGGAATGTAATCAAGTATGTAAATGCAATAGCCTTGACTCAATTTCAAAACCCTAGAAAGAAAATCAAAGTAAAACCAAAATATTTGTGAATGAATGTACTTGATATCCTCCTAATGAGTGCATGCAGATGAATGTAGATCTTAAGAGGATGAATGTAGATACAATAAGAGAAGATAAGATAATGATATTAATGTCCAACAAAAGACCACCAAAAGGTCTATGGGATTGGAGGGTTACAACAATGAGGCAACAACAGGAGCACCCAATGGTGTCTGAAAACAAAAGCATACAACAAAACAAGAAGAAGAAAAGAAACAGAGAGAGGTCAAGACAAAAGACTAGGAGTCTTTTCTAAGTAGAAAGAAATCAGTCACAGAAGGATAAGCCTGCCGATGGGTAGAAGCTTTACTTTGTCTTTGAGAACTTGTAGAGGAGTGTCGTTGTTGCAAATAGCCGATACGAGATCTGGCAGATTTGGAGTGACTGGAGGAGATGGTAGAGCTAGATGACCTTTGCACACCACACAAAGGAGATAATGGCATGAAAAAGGTAGTAATGAGCTTTAGTAGAAGTATGCCCGTGAGGAAGTAGTGACTGTAGAGTGCTATCACGGAGCATAGTGGCCGCCTGAAGATAAAGTGCAAGACACTGCTGATCATATTAACTGAAGAAATCACAAATAGAGAAACACTCCCGGAATAGATAGAAAAATCTCCCTCTTATCTCATAGTAGATAGGGTAATGGAAAAGAAAGTGAATCTATGTCTCAGTCTCATCCAAAGTATACAACTTACAAATCTGCTCTCTGTTGTCAGTATGATGGTCGGTTTGAGCTTGAAGACGGTAAGAACCAACTCTGAAGGACCCTAGGGAGATAAGCAGGGCGTGAGACCCCTGTTGAGAAAGGTAGCTAGGACAGACAACAATCCCATCAAAGATCTCCAAAAAGTGCTCCACATTAAAGGACATCCTCAAACGTAACCCAACAGGTGGGTTAATCCAGGTAGTGGCAATGTATTGTCTATAAATGTCAAGTCTGAGATGTTCATTTAATTCTTGCCGTGAGGGGAGAAGATGAGCAAGGGCATTCAACAAGAACTGGTAAGGGGGAGGTAGTCAATATCCACCCCAATCGATCCCAGCAAAGAAGTCTGTGCATACCAACAGTGAGCTCGAGAACCAGATTCAGAACTCGTAGTAGTAATTGAAGAACAGTAAGCCAAGTAGGAGTACCGATCATGGTCACCAACCAAATCTGTGAAACCACGTAGACGATGGAGGAACCAAATCAGATCAAAAATGGCTGCGAGACTGAAAGGATGAGCACCGAACTTAGCAAGAATGATACTATGAGGAGTGAACCTGTGATGTCTAATGATACGCCGTAAAAGCAATGTCTGAACCCGCTCGATCGATGCCCAGTCAGAACCAAGGAGAGATGGGCCCCAAACCTCAAACCCATAAAGAACTGTCGGTCGCACAAGGGAGTCCAAGAGGGATAACTTGGATGAGGTATGTTGAAAGTGATGTCTAAAGCACTGTTTCTCATGCATAGCAAGAGAGCCCATACCTTTGTTGACCTGGGGCTAAATTGCCGGTCTCATACTGAATCGTGCCCCAAAAAACTTAACCCCCAGATATGTATAAGATGAAGTGATCTCAATTTCCTGTCCCTGAAGAAAAAAGTGAAGATGGGAAGTCTTCAAGCAATTAAAGATCATGACTTGAGTCTTACCCAGGTTAACCACAAGCTGTTGCTGGTCGCAAAAGGAAGCCAAGCCATCAAGAAGCCTTTGTAAATTGTCTAGAGAGGAAGCAAGAAGAACCACATCATACGCAAAAAGAAGATGCAACAAAGGATTTTGAATGTATGAAGGGAGATCTTAAATGTTAAAATGCAGTAGAAGATTGTTGCCTTGTTTCCCGTACTTGCCAAATTGCAAAACTTCCACCTTTTTGAGTCAAAACTAGTTAAAAATGAGCCGGACTTTGAGCTTTAAAAGAGTATGATTTATTGTGTTTTTAGTAATTTTATGATCTTGAGGTCTTCGACTCGTTCCCAGCACTGTCCAACACTTCGAATTTTTTAAATTCAACACCTAAGTCCCAAGTTATGACAGGTTAATGAAAGCTCTCAAAATGTGTGTTATATTAACCTTTAAACATTAAGAGGTTAAGAAATGGGTTCAATGCATGTAATTTCATTCTAATTCTTAACCTCTTTACCCAAAAAGGAGTTAAGAAAAGCACTTCAAAAATGTGTTTTGAACACCAAACATTAACCTCCAAAAACCTAAAAGGCTAAGCGGAAGATCCAAAACATGTGTTTTGGAGACGATTCTTAACCTCTTTGCCAAATATAAGAGGTTTATGAACCTCAATAAAAGTTATCTTGTGTGAAGGACGCAACCAAAAACGTTGACAAGGTTTCTTTGGTACTCATGAGTGAAAGCAACGAAGCTGTGAAAATTGTAGTTTGGAGATCTTAGGGAAAGCATGCTAATCATTTGACAAAATTATATTGTCATCTGTGACAAAGTTTTGAGAAATAAAGCTCGAAGGAATGCGAAACCACAAAATCATAGATCAAATGATGTGATCATTGTAGTGCATTTATAGGAACAATGTTATAGTAGAATGTTTGCGAAAAAATCTAACATATGTTCTTCTCAACAATACCCATGCACGATTTGAATGTTTGGTCAGATAAAGAGAAACCATGGAAGTCGATGAAAGATTCAAAGACAATGTTGAAGCTTAATGATGATAACCACTATCATGGAAGCTATACAAAATGTATACTTAAACAACATATGTGAATAGCTCAACTAAAGGCCAAGTAGAGAAAAACTCTATTAAATGCTGAAATGTTAAATGATACCGGTTCTTAAACTAGCCTTCCATTCCATTGATGAGGACACAAATTATAAATAGTTATAAATTTGTAGGTGAATTCTATTAATATTAGTGGATCATATATGGGCATGAATTCAACCACACAAAGAATGGGAGTTAGAGACATGTAATGGGCATAGTGAAAAACGTTTAAAATGATAGAGTAGATGCAAAGCATGGGCCTTCCCTTGGCAAACCATGATGGGGCTTTCATTTCCCATTCTTTCGAAGACATGCAAACACATAGATTGCAAGGTTATCAAAGATTATATGAATTGCAGAATTATATACAAAGTGAGTGAATTGTTTGACAAAGTGCCTCTTGAATGTTTGCAGCAGAAATGAAGTCGAAGTACACATAGAAATGTAGTCAAAGGCATAGATACGCACAGAAATGGTGGAATCATAAGCAAATGGTATAATGAAGGTGGCTATAGGTCGCAATGATCGATGAGAGATAAGTCTCATTGAGTGCAGGGGTTGCTTGAAATCATAAGACTTGTTCGGTTGACTTCTCATCCCTTAAAATATAACAATTACATCATAAAGAGTGATCTTGTTTGATTATCATATTCAAACCCATTATAAATGTTGGATTGGGTTCTCTTTGCAACATATTTTAATTGATATGAGAAATCGATCCGTCTTCCATCCCTTAACCCGATAACTATAGTGGCAAAGTTGATTGATAGCCCCCTTGCAGAAATTGCACCAGATGTTAAACATCATTTTATTTATTTATGTTGGACCCTTGAATGGTAGTGAATGTCGCCCCAGTTAAAATGCACACATGTACCAATATCAAACATTAATGCTGGAATCCTTCGATGTTCTCAAAAGTTAAAGACCAAAAGTGGGGCCGATTTCAAATCTTGGTTGTTCCTTTAGAATATTGGGACCTCGATGCATTTTTGTTAGATGAATCAGACCTATCATTCATTGGGGAAGTTAATAGAAGTATCCACTAGTTTTAACAAAGACGCCAAAGTATCGTATGGAGCATAATCATTTCAAAACCAGTTGTGAACACTCCCTCTTTCAAGGTCAACTATTGAAACATATGATGAACTAGTCTTGAGGAGATCCAGAACTAGTAGTTTTTTAAGTTGCTTCTCGAGGAAAGAGCTCTTTAATAGAGTTGTATATGGCTTTCATGTTCAATCATGATGTGTTTTGTGTGCAAAGGGTGGTAAGATTAAAGAAAGTACAATAGAGGAATTTGATTGCACCAATAATGTTTTAGTGAAATTTGAGTAGATTTCTTTGAAGAGTAAATTGTTCGGGTGCATTACTACTTTGTCTTCAGTCAGGGGTGGTTTTGACTGAGCAAGTTTAGCCAAACGCTAAAAGTGGAACATTATCCTTTTCTTGTCGCATGTCCAAATGGAAGCATTGGCAGTAGTGTATGGACATCTCCTTAAGTATTTAAAAGTGGTGGCATTGGATATTATAACCCAAATCTTGATTACCTTAGTGTGCATACATAATGAAATGGAATTGTGATGATAGAAGGCATAAAATATGTGTCCTCTAGCTATGAAATGATCAAACAACTTGTTGATGCGCATAATGGGCTCATGTTATTAAAGAGCTCATATCTAATTCAATGGGAGCTTGTTTATAGAATAAGCATCGGACGAAATTCAAACAAAAATGGAAAGATTTTTAAAGGAAACACAATTACAAAGAAGGCTTCTATTTCATTGTTGAGATGTTGTCAAATACTATAGTTGAAATAGTCTCTATTACGACAAGTGAGTCACTAAACATACTCTGGTTTATATGCATGCAAAATGTCTAGATGGAAGTGTAACAAGAAGAATGTAGACACTTGGAGTGTCATGGAATTTTAAAAAAAAAGTTTGTGGAGCTCTAAAAGTATTTTTGCCATAAGCACGAGATTAACACTGAAGGCATTCTTAAAATTTTTGTCACACAAGAAATAGATGGAAAGCTATCTCAACAAAGTCAACAATTGGTTCTATTCAAAGATTTCAATTTGTGAAAGATATATAAATGATAGTAACAAAAGTTCTAATGCATCATCTTTCAAAAATGATGGTAAAGAAGACACTTATTATGTGTAGTTAAAATACACATACTTCATGGCCAAATTGCTAGTAAATTGGTGATCTATGAATGGGAAGAAATGTACAGTCATGTTAGTGAGGTTATTTATTTGATGATTCTGTCAAATATCATATCTTTCAAGTATGACTTTGTAAACAACAACTTTTGTTATTTTGGGTTAATTTTGTAGAGGTTTATTAACCTCTCCCAAAACGCATAAAAGAGAGTTTCCGAAGAAGAGTTAGTTATGTGAAAAAGCCTATAAATACAAGGCTAATTCTAATGTAAAGGGGGAGATAAATTTATAAAGGGGAAATGCTGGAGGAATTTGTAAAGGGACATTTGGATTTGCATTATACATTTCGTTTTCTTGAACTCGTATATTTTCAAGAAAATAATGATGAACTCATCTTTTCGTATACCTCGAATGTGTTCATTATTTATTAAATCATTCGCTTCTCATATGTTGAGTTAGTAATATCTTTCACAGTGATGCAATCTGATAGTCTTCCTATTTGACAAACGTATTCATTACATGGTATCTTGTTATGAATATATCAAAATGACATACCTTTTCATATGTCAAGGTCTATCATTCATGTTTTGTCATCATTACATTTATCTTCTTGAAATCTCCTTGTAACCGGTTATCCACTATGGAATTCCATTCAATGTTCGTATGTATACCTTTTGGGTTTTTGTTATTAATCTTATTTAGTTTCATGTTCTATCCTTTCATACTTTCAGGTAAAAAGTACACAAAAATCCAAAATACTCAGATCATATAAGGGAGCTGCCCCTCTCAAATGCAGAGGAAGATTACAAGTTGATAGTGATCGGTTGCAATCTCCCCAATTGTTGGCACAATTGTCACTTCTTATAGGGCGAATAGGGTTAGTTTCATAAATAACTTCATAGTGACAAATATGTTTACCAACAAAGATCTAGCATAAACTCCAATAGCTTGAATGCATAAATCCTCGATCTTCAACGAAGAGATAGCTTGAATGCCTTGAATGTTTGAAGAGAGATTGAGAAGTTGAGAGCTTGAGTGCGAGTGTTTGAATGTGAACTTGATGGATTTGATGGCTGCATGATGTGAAAATGAGGAAATGGAAGGGTTTGTATAGAGCTCGAAATTGACTAACTCTCGCAGGTAGGCTGACCTGCGTAAAAGTTTGCACCCTGAAACTAATTGGATACGAGATCCAAGTAAAGGACCCAAAATAGGGTCCAATTAGAGGTACATTGCGACCTTGATTGGCCCATTAGGGGCACAGTGCGCCCCTAACAACTAGGGGCCAAAACCTTTGGAATCCCTTTGAGATCCTAAAACAGGTCCCGGATACCAGAAATCAGGCATAGAGTCTGAGATATATTGATTCAGTGCAGAGAGAAGATTCCAAGTGGATGGATGAAAGGAAGGTAAAGGCCTAGGAGGATAGATCCTACCTTGAGCTTAATGCCATGAAAATAAGAGCTTTAAAGAGGATCGATTAGGTCTTACCTCAAGTCCTCCTAGGAGAAAGGATAGAAGAGGGAGGAAAGAAGGGAAGGTGCAAGGAGATTGATAATCTCACATTAGATAGGTGCTAAACCTTCATTAAATTGGAGTGCATTCAATTTAAGACTATACAGTAACACATATTACTTATACTGTGCGCTCTTGAATGCATGTTATATTCATCCTTTATATATTAGGGAGATTTCAAATTTCATAAAGATTGTAAGTCCAAAGAGAATATTCCAAGTGGATGGATGAAGGGAAGGGAAAGGCCTAGGAGGATAGATACTACCTTGAGCTTAACGCCATGAAAATAGGAACTTTAAAGAGGATCGATTAGGTCTTACCCCAATTCCTCCTAGGAGAAAGGACAGAAGAGGGAGGAAAGAAGGGAAGGTGCAAGGAGATTGATGATCTCACATTAAATAGGTGCTAAACCTTCATTAAATTGGAGTGCGTCCAATTTAAGACGATACAATAACACATATTACTTATACCATGTGCTCTTGAATGCATGTTATATTCATCCTTTATATATTAGGGAGATTTCAAATTTCATAAAGATTTTAAGTCCCAACAAGAGCTTAATTAGGTATTAGATTTTACTCCTCTTTTAAATACTTATTTTTTATATTTTACCCTTCTATTTTCTTTTTTTCTGTCTAAGCGTATTAATTAATCGCTTCTATTTTCTTTTTTTCTGTCTAAGCGTATTAATTAATCGCTCACATACAATTTTCAAACATACATAAATTATTAAATACATCAATTATGCCCGTACGTATATTTATATAGACATATACCATGGTTACCGGGAGACCCGTCTCCCCCCTAAAAGTCGCGTCTCGGTCTCGGAGACTTTTTGTGTCTCCGGAGACCTCAAAAAAGGTTGGAGACTTCATGACAAAGTCTCCTGAAGTCTCCCTGTCTCCTAAACCAAAAAGTGAAGTCTCTCCGAAGTCTCCTGATAAAATATAAATGTAAAATATAATATTAAATAATTTTATATATTTTAGCCCTCATTTTAATGTTTATAATGCAAAAATTAAGACCATTGACAATTTAAATGATTAAATCATTTAAAATATTTTATTTAATAAATTAATAACTTTAAAAACATTAGAAACACTATAAAAAAATTATTTTTATTCGACAATTTAAATGATTAAATCATTTAAAATATTTTTGGAGAGATGATTTTTTGGAGAGCATGATAGCTGAAGACCTTGAGATGGATGATCACAACCTTGTGGAGTAGATGATAGTACCATCGACATACTAATACTAGATATATTTCTATTTTTTGTTTATTGTACAAAGTGTTCATTTTTGTTTGCATATCGGCAATTCAGCATCAAACTATACTTTTTTGAATTTAAAATTTGAATATGTAATGATAATCTCAGCGATTATCAATCTAATATGATGGTGATCATATCCAATATTCGAAAAACAAATATGTCTATGAGATACAATATTGTGATCATGTGAGTTTTGAAATCTTTGACTCTATGAGTCTATTTTAATTTTTAATGTGACATTACTATTATTATTTACTTTAGTCTTACAGTACTACTATTTTCAAATTTTGTATTTAGTATTAGACTCTTTAAACTATTAAAAAAATTTAAAAAAAAAATTTGCCGTCTCCAAGTACCCCCATCTCCTATTTGAAAAATTGCCGTATCGGTACCAGTACCAGTACCAGAGACCTCGAAGTCTCCCCGTCTCTTGGTGACTTTGACATATACGTGTGCACCCATATATGCTCATATAAACTTACCATACAAATGCCATAGGAAAAACACATGATAATTCACAATTTTAATTTTATATCAAGATCAAGACAACTTAATTTTAAACACTAGCACTCATTGATCGAATCATCAGACAAAATGATACCTAAGTTGCCGGTTCGGATTTTGGTACGGATGCGGGTTTGACATTTGGGTTCAAAATTCATCCAAATATATTTTGGGTTGGGTTTGGATTCGTCTGTACGAAAACATATCTTTTTTTAAAATATGTGTGTGTATGCAACAACAAATAAGTCCATAACCACTCTGCTAATGGTAAAGTGACATAGGAAAATACACCACCATATCTATGTTTCAATATAATAGGATATTAATTACATCATTTAGCCATACATACAACATCATACACTTGCTTGGTCGCATGCATGGGACATATTTCCATATCAAGGGACAGTTTGGGAATGAAAGGAATCATTAAAAGATAAGTGCAGTTATCTGATTTTTTTTAATATATTGGTTAGAGGATTTCTAACCAAGCTATATCAAAAGTTGAGATTGAGATTTGAAGCCCTGGATTCAAAGAATATATCAGAGTTTTTTTGAAGAAATTCCTCTATAATCGTCAACTTGGACTTCATCAATTGTTAATTTGGATCTCCACCATAACCAAGTTTTCATTTTCACTCACAAATGCATAAATGACATATAAATCACATTGTTTGGACTTTTTAGTGGTCGCTTTTAGGGTTGGGAGGATCAAATAAACCAAATTAGGCAAAAAAGCACTTTAAAAAAAGTAAAAACAATTTGTATTGAGATCAAATTCAGCTCAGGTTCGGCTGCTGGTCAGAAAATTCTTCAAAATTCGCTCCGAATTCTGCCCAGATTCCTCTGACAGAATTTGCAGAGAATTTGTGGCTCTGTAGGAGAATTTGAGCAGAATTTGACAAGGACGAGACTTTGGACAGAATTGAACCAGACTTTGAGGGTTGCTGGAGAGAATCTGGTAGCTTAGCATAATACCTAGACCAAGTAACTGACTTCCTATCAGAATACTAGGGACATAGGGGTGCCTATTTGGATCATAGTAGCATCTCCAAATCAACAATTGTTTGTGGATTTTAAGGCATGCTCAGACCTTTGTAGCTAGGTGGAGTCGATGCTTGGTATTTGCACACTCTTGCCACACCAATCAATAATGTATATAAACTCTAATGACAAAAACATGTAAGGAAGGAGAAGTGCAACATCGTGTAGATCTCTTGCAGGAGTCACTATGACTGCCTTCCCTCATCCAACATACACACCAAGCAGAGAATATATAAGACATGATGGATTAGTAGGGTTAGCTTAAACCAAAATCATAATCATGAATCAAAAGAAACCATATGCATAGTTGCAACATTCATATAAATAATGTGTCAAGACTCAAAACCATGTTCTGAAAGAATAGTATAAAATATGATCCAAAGTATGATGCTAAAGCAAGATCAAAGCATCCTTATGCAATTCTAATCACATAATAGTTCTGCAAGGGTGGGCATCATAAGATAACTATATGCCTAAACTGCTAACATGTTATTCCATAAGAACATGAGGGTGCTATCTGAATACATATCTAGCTGATATTAATTTCATCAAATAATAATCAAATCACTGGAGTCCATATCTCACAATAGATGGTATCATTAGGATTGATTTAGAGAGTTATCATGTAGATGGAAATTATCACAGATAATGGGAGTCAAACACAATCTTACAGTATTGTATCTTCTTAGTCCTATTATTGTCAAGCTGAATCACATAACATAGCAGTTAGGACCAAACAATTAGATAAAAACCTACCTTCAAATAACCTCAGTGTACTACTTATATCTCCTAGTACTTCAAATTATATGTCAAGGTTTGAGGGGCATTACATCTCACCTCATGGAATCCCAGACAAGAATGTGATCCATCACTGTTGGTGGATTGGAGTAGAAGTTAGTATAACAACCCCTGACATCAATTGACCAACTATTACCTCTCCGGCCAACCACTAAAAAACATGACATTAACAGTTAACCTTCAAATGCAAGTATCTCAACAATCCCAACTCATTGTAATCAACCCATCATCATTTGATAACACCCATAATAATGCTATGGAGTGATCACAATAACTCGAATTTTCCCAAGTAGAAGTGGGAAATAATTGAGTTGTGCCCAGAGGATGTACCACAACTAAATGCACTGAAGCTTTCAAGCGCACAATACCAAATCGCTCCTTGATTGAGGTCAACACCAATGCTGCGAAGGAACTAGTACAACAATAAACAATTTGAAATATCATTGAATACATAGGAGTCACGAGTATGAAAGCAACTGAAAACCCGTCTCCTATGATCGTCCACCCCCAACCACCCCCAACTAGGATCAACTCATCTGCTGAATGAAAAAATCCATCCAATTCATCTGTAGATCAGAATCTGAACTCGTGTAAGCTGATCTGAAAGTGGATTGTAATACTCACTTTAGGAATTGACCTACATTCCCACTCGATGACCAAACCTCATCATTAGGATCTGCACCTGTGTCCCAAATCATTTAATTCTATTCTACTACTGGAACCATAAAAAAATTCCTCATCCAACTTGAAGAGTGCATTATCAAATGTCCAATCAATATCTACCTCAAACAAGGAATTATCTCTAAACAGATGATTGTCCTTTACACCAAACTCATACCAAGGTTCTAGCTAGTCCAAACTTTTATTACTTAATCTTTTGGGCCAGTTGTTGAAATCATAAGACTGTTCTATGTTGTCTAAGTTCCTTAATCATGTCCTTGATAAATTCAGTCATTGCATTGTCCTCCTGCCCCCCTAAAATGATTGGTTACAACAATTTGATTTTCCGATTCTTGTAGAGCCACCTGTGCATTCTCCAATATTTCTTGTATATCACTAAACTCCATAATAAGCTTATTGATCTCATCGTCCCTTTCCTTTAATTTATCAATATACAGTTGAGAACCTTTAAGAAAAGATTCCCGTCTGAAAGTAAATACAAATATTCAAATTTCATTAATTCAAGGAGTTACTTTGACCACTTGCAAGTTGCCAAAATAAGAATATTTTTTCATGCCTTATTACCTCCTTTCAATTTGAGTTTTCTAGTAGAGATCTTGAATGATTTTGTGAGTGTTTTCTTAATGTGCTAAGGCTGCAAAATCATATCATGAGTAACCTTAAATTGATTCTTCAAAGTATGTTTCTCATAATCATCTTTTTAAAATGCCTTTTTTTGAGTTGGTCCTCCAAATCAACTCTTTGAGTGTCATCCTCTTGGTAAGTTTTAGACTCACAAGTTAGAACAAACCTTTGGTCAATAGGCAACTGACCATCTACTGCGACAATTTCAGTTTTATATGATAAATCTTCTCCCATCTCTGAATGTATGACTACAACTGCTGTTACATCATCATCTTCAAATGATTTATCATCATGTGAAAATTCTTTTTCTTCCTTGGAAACATCTTGAGATTCCAACATGCTCCTTCCTTGACTAAACTATCCTTAACAAAATGTTTGTCAATAACAGCTCCCAAGCCACCAATCTAAAGGTTTGCTTCCCTTACCTATAACCACAACTGAATCCATCTCCTTGCAAGCATTCATATTATTTTGTTTGTGCCAAATTGTGGGATTTCTAATATCTATCTTCTTGAACGCTGGTCCAAACTGTCCCCACAAATGTGATTAGGTGTCCAAGCCTCCTGGCTTGTTCTTCTCTCTTATCATTCGATTCTTACTCTTTCTGGAAGATCTTGCAACCTTTAAGCCCATTAAGATCAGTTCATGTTCAGGTATCTGTTTCTAGAACCTTTCAGTCTTTTGCACAATTAACTCTTTTGATAACTCGTAAGCCATAGGTCAAATGATATGCTCTCTCCAAATGGCTAACACACCCAATTGCAACTGCCTGTAGCTATCATCATCTTCATCCATAATTTAAGACAAAATAGTTTGCATACAAGCCCTTATATTTTCTAGATGATGCTTTCTGATTTCGGTTGAAAAACAGTGAAATATTTGTAGAATCAATTTATCATGTTTGAGATCCAACATAATGACAATTTTTTTGGTTCTTGTCATAACTTCTAAAACCTTAGCACTCTTACCAAAAGTAGGGGCTTTGAGAATATGTAACCCATCTAAGCTCTCCATAATCAGCTATAGAACCTTCTCCAGTATGTCATCATTATAGGGTGCTACAAGAGCTGTTATCCTTATGATCTCACAATGACAAGAAGCAACAACTCTCACCTCTTCACACCGATGTGCTAATAATTTGTGCTGGAACAAAGCAAGCATTGAGGGCTGCAAAATCCATTTCAGAAGTCTCCAATTGGACTAGTCTACTTTGGACAAATATGAATCTATTGGCCCCAACTTAAAGAGAACAGCATCAAGAAATTTCCTGGACTCCAATTGTAATTCAATTACATAGAGCCAATTTCCCAATCCTTTTTCTTTCAGCAAGTTTCTTAACTATTTACTAGTAAATGGGTTATTAAATTGTTTCGAGGAAAGATCATTTTTATAATTTTATATAGTCTTCGTTTTGCTAATTAAATCCTTTAGTTTGGCAGGATACTCCTGCATTGATACCACTGTAAGAGGCCACTCAAATCCAATCCAAATTTTTTTCTCGAGTCTCCTTTTCTTTATCAACTGAACAGACATATTACCAAAGCTGCTGCCATTTTCCATAATGTTGTTTGTCAAAGTTTGCTTCTGATCTTAATAACAGTCTTTGTATGCTAAGTGACAAGGTTCAAATTCTTATTCAAGTTCATTGATCTTAAAATTCGAATGAAATTCAGTAAGGGTAAAAATTCGAAATAAAAAACCGACATTAAATTTAAGTTGTATGTATTTTTAAATAGTAGTAATATATCCGCAAAATTGCCAAAATAGTTTAACATAATAACTCATTCTCATTTTAAAATAAAATAATATTATATTAAATATCATAAAATTCGGATGGAGTTCAGAAAGTGTAAAAATTTGATGAAATTCAAATCTCAAGTATGAAATTTGATGTATCCTGTGACTTACTTTGTATGCATGATCAGACTTTTCTTACTGTAGTTTTGAGTTTCCAACGTTTGCAGACTTAAAGTTTCAAATTGAATATTATTGCAAAGAACAGAACTTATGTTACCAAACATACACAGCTGAAAATAGTAACTCCTTTCAGATTGCAAAAAAAATAGTGACAAGAACTGGCCTTAAATATAGTCAAGTATTGAATTGTGAATGAACATTTATTGCTTAAGAAATACAATAACCAATCCCTGGAAAGAAGTTGCTGCAAATAGATATCACACAACAGCCTTTTCTGCAGCCTTTCCCTGTGTGTACGAACAAGCTGTAAATCCCCATGTTTGAGTAGAATTGGAGGTTGAATGAACCAGAACTTCTAGCTGCTTAAATCAAACTTCCCCAAGGTTATCTCCCTCCGTGACAAGCACTAGCAGACAAGCCATATCCCAGACATTCAGAATGAAGGAGTTGCTTCATTACAAATGTCAATATTCATTGCAGTGTTATCCAGCTCATGCCAAGAAGAAGCCTACGCTCAGCAGATGAAGGAATACTTTCTCAATAAGAGTGGCATCCATTGCCAGCCGTTTGATATCCACACAGCCTCAAATATTTAGCTCAAACATATACTTCTTTATATAGCTGTACCTTAATAACACTAGGAAATATTTGGTTTCAACTATATTGCCCAATATTAACAATGACCAATAAAGAACCTATAAAGTTAATTTGCTGCTTCTATACTGTTTTGCCAATACAGATATTTGTTCAAACTTTAGAAGTTCTCACTTATTATGCATGGCACTAACAGCACAAATATTCATTCTTACACTATACTGAGCGGAGTTCACTAAGAGAATTATTTTCCACAGCAATATTCATTGGATCCTAATAATGCAAGCCTGGTAATTTCCAGAAAAGTAATATCTTTATTGAGTCGTTTGTGCACTGATAGAGTGCAGCAGGTCTTTACGGTAAGATTACTAGCCCCTGTTGAAATTATATCACTGGGCACTTACACTTTGGCCAAAAATAGTTAATTCCTTATAGTCTTAATAATTTATTAAGCTCATTTAATTTGTTCCTCATATTCTTAATAATTTATCAAGCTCATTTAATTTATTCCTCATATACCCAATACTAATCAAGATCATAGATTATATGAATAATCATCAATATGAAGAATGACACATAAATTAGTTTCCTCTAATACATCTTCAGCAGATGGCAATATTACTTTGAATATAATATCCTTATTTTTTTTCAGATAAAAAACAGAAGGAAAAATATTATTTTTGGAACAAGACTTAGAGCCTTAGAGTTTTGTCACCAATGGAGACTTCAAAATTCTTTGAATTCTGTCACAAATCTACCCAAGAACTAAATTGGGTTTCTGTTCAATCTACTGATTAAAACTCAAGGTTTTCTTTCCTCAGATTTCTGAAATCAAGAAGCTATCAGCTCTTCAAAGATATTAATTAAACAAACATGATTAGAATGAGCTTCTCAATGTTCTATAATAGCACATCACTGTGACTCTTCATTTTCCCTTTGCTTGTCTCGTGATGTTTCTTTTATTTTTTCTCTTTATTTTTTCCCTTTTAATTTGAAAACGGGGAAAAAATAATAAAATGGGTATTAATCATTCAGTAAGCTCCACTAAAATCATTTTTTTGATTGTTAAATTATGTTTTTAATTTTATCAATATAAACTAAAGCTTTAAAAAGTCCATGAAACTAGATGGCCATGCCCAAGAAACCAGTAAGGCAACCAAACCCTATCATATACTACAAACAAACCCGGGTGGGATACAAAAAGCTTACATCATGTACAAGCTTGCCAACCCAAATTCTAAGTATAAAGATCCTCTGGCGGTGGATTTCAAGCAAAACGACTAGACACAAACACTACTTACATATTGTCAATTGTCCCAAAAAAATGCATCAGATTCTTCACAAGGAAGTGACATCAGGAAACTGGAGACTAAATATAGCACAGAGGTGGAAGGATGGTGGACCATAACTTCCTAGGGCAGACACCCGAGACCATGACCGTGCCCCTCTCCATGCCCTCAGGCAGGCTTGCACTGCCATCCTTGAGCAACACCATGACCACGGGCACCACAGTGTCCACGACCTCAGTCGCCATGACCCTTGAAACTAGATGATCATGTCCAAGAAACCAGTAAGGCAGCCATGAACAACCTTTCACCCAAACCCTACCAGATACTACAAACCAACTCAGGTGGGATATAAAAAACAACAGAGTTACGCCATATACAAGCTTGCCAAACCAAATCCTATGTACAAAGATCCTCTCATGGTAAATTTTAAGCAAAAATCCTACACACGAACACTACCTACATATCGCCAATTGTCCAAAAACAATACATCAGATGCTTCACAAAGAAAGTTACATCAAGAACCTGGAGACTAAATATAGCATAGAGGTGGAAGGATGATTGATGATTAGTTGATAACTGGTTAGGGCAGATGCCTGTGACCACAACCGTGCCCATCTCCATGCCCTTGAGCAGGCCCACACCACCATCCTTGAGCAACACCCGGACCAGGGCACCACAACGTCCACAACCTCCGTTGCCATGACCCTTGACTCTCCCCCGCTCTTGCATTTCAGTTTACGCCCTTGCTTAACTTGGAAAGGTTGGGGTCTATCTGGTTCTTGGGGACCCCCGGGGCAGTAATCAACTCCCAGTTATGGTCTTAGTCCACAAGATGGGCCTGATACTTTTATGTCTCTGCGTTCCTCTCTGGGATATTTCCCAATGCCCTGTGCAGAAGAAATGGGTGCAGATGATGAGGCACCCCTAGAAATCCAATCCAATCTCTATGCGTAGCTACAAATCCTCGTCCTAGGACTGCATATTACAGAGTTTCATCCAAACCAACATGCCATTCAGGACGAACACTCTGTAAGAACCCTGTTGGTTCAACCCTGAGGACTCCGTTTTGGCCATTTTACAGTTTGTCAAATGGTTGGCATGCAATGCCTAAATTATGATGTTTGAGCTTATATGTATTCACTTTCTTTGTATTTGAATATAACTTTATATTCAAGAAGTTGAGTTTTATACAATGATAAAAAACGCATTGCAATAAAACTTTATTTGCAATCTATTAAAACCTGGTACTGATCACAGCCAATAATTACTATCACAGAATTGGGCGTAGTGTCTGAGAATGCCTGTACTTGGACACCAAGGCTTGGTATGCAAGAAGGAAGCACCAAAATATCCAGAATGTGCCCTTTTTGCTCCTAACATGACTTCTCCTTTTCAATTGTGGCCTCTATTAGACCCTGCCACTGCCTTATTAATTCAAAGGCAGGCTTGCATAGGCTGCAGTCTGCTTTGTTTTGTCTTTCCACCCACTGCAAACAATCTGAATGTAATTTATTCAATCAAACCCCAATTTTATACCAACATTAAGCACATTCATGACCTCTGTGTGAAGCCGTAGTCGATCTGCACAATTTATTGGATATCTCACCAATTCAAAGTGCCAATAACTGGAGAAATTCACAATTTCTCAAGCCAAATACGGCTGCAACCCTTGCACAAATTCTTTTCTCAATATCAACAAAAAGCCAAGTCATAGAATGGTTTGACTTTTGGCTTTTTGGCTATATATAATTCTAGCAAGTCTTTCTTCAGCTTCACTTCTCACATGGCTTGAAAATATATTTGGTTTTGATTGAGATTGCATTCACAATTAAATTATAACTCCCTTCATATTTCTCACATGAAAAACACTTTGCTTCCTTTTAGTTAATTCATTAAATGTTAAAATCTTGCTAGGTCCGAATTTAAAAGAAATTAAAAAGTGAAAAGCTTTATGAATACAAGAAGTGAGAGATTTAGTTTGAATGCAGCTTCTGGTTTGTTGTGTTCCCAACATTTGTGCAAACATTCAGGATGTTGTTTTATATTTTCCATGTGCATCATTTGCTTTTCCACATATGCCTCCTCATAGTACATAGACTGCTAGAATTGCTAATAGAAGACAGGAAGATGCACAATGTAAGGTTTCCTGTTTAACTTCACGAAGGTTTTGGGTTTGAATGACCGCTACTTTTGGTAATTGATACATCATGAAGTTCAAAGTCTTCTTGCTGTTGGCCCTCATGCCCCACTCATTCATTCTGCTCAATCTGCTGCCAGAAATCTTGAATGCAGGCAACATATATATTATAGACTGCTTGCTGTACCTTCATGCCATCATGAATACTTGTGTACCTAAAATTTCCACTGCTCTCCAAACTAAATTTGATTATTTAGTAGATGCTACCTCACATCTCTTCCCAGGTCTTCCATGCTTACAGGAACACCAGTGTTCAATTAGTATCTTTAGTCCTTACCAAAGAAGAGTAATAAGCACTTATCCATATGAAGCATCCAGAAGCAAGATTAGCCTTGAGTCCATCTTACATTGAAAGCACAAGCTGTAACTTTTTATATTACATTATACTGCTCTAAATTAGCTGGAAATATAATACAGTTACGATACCCATGTAACAATCTATACAGAATGACAATAGCAACTTGAACACAGTTTCAAGTTTCAACACAACACCTCCTGTAGCATTTACTCAAACTACTAATAGTTAGTGTAACATAATATTAGAATACATACATATTGCTTGAATACCGAATTGTATGATATTTCAATTTCTTGATTATGTAGTTAATATGTATCTGTCAGTGTTTGCTCTTATTTGACAAACAACCACAGAAGAACAAATTCATGTTTGAGACTGCCAATTTTTTTAAAATCAAATAAATCATATATGGCATCCTTGATTAAAGCATTCTATTAGTTACCAGTTGTTGGTAAGAATGCAGTGTGAGGGGGATCAAATGTCTCCTTGCACAAGTTGTTTTTTGGTAGGAAGAAGGTTTTGTGAAGTTATAAGGTGTGTGTGCACATGCATGCATGTGTGTGTGTGTGTGTGTCTGTCGATAGCTATGCTTGTATGTATTTGTCTACATTTGTGGGTGCATGTGTTCATGTGATATTCACTTTTACATAAATCTCTGCGTTGATTATATGATCCTTTTTCTTCATTTCAATTTTTAGGAATAATATTTTCATTGAATTGTAGAAATAGTTTATCTTTTTGGAGGATTTTGAAGAGATTCTTAATGCTTTGAAATGGTAATAGAAGTTTTAACTTATCACGAACAGGATAACATTGGAGTCTTTGTAGACCAGAATGGTAAACTACTTCAAGAAGGAAGGTTATGCTGGTCCGAGGCACCTGCCTCTGTCGCTATCCATTTGCCTTATGCTATTGCCCAACTACCACGACATATTGAGGTTAGCTTCTTGCTCTACTCAAAGCCTTGAGACTTTTTTCTGTATGAAAATTCACCACCTTTACAGCTATACTAGCTTTTTGGACTAGATTTGATTGTTTAACCTATAATTACTGCAGATCAGATCACTAAGGGCTCCTTATCCGTTGGTTCAGACATATCCCCTCCGGGATGTTCATCTTCTTTTGTCAAGCAGTAACTGTGTTGTTGCGGCATTAGAAAATTCTGCTTACTGTCTTCTTCCAGTTCCAGTTGGTGCACAGGTGTGAAGTGAGCTTTTGGTTTTAATAGTTTTCTAGTTGTTGTAATCTTGCCAATCAGATCTCGCAGCTTGTGAGTTTTAATTCTACTTAGTGGTTTCTTATGGTAATATTGCATGATTATTAATCATCTGCTTACTTCCTCCAGTGATTGCTACCCATCATGAAAAGGTGGAATTGAGAAGAGTATTGCATTTAAGCATAAGATGTAGCAAGGTGATGTTGATACAATTAAGTATCATTGAAAAACAGTCAATTGCTCATCCAACCAATGTGTGCTGTGCAAAACCGTAAGCACAAAAAACAGAAAGTCAAAACAGCTAATTGGGATCTAGAGGAAGAAAGCATCATCTTGAAATGTAAATTGACAGAATTGCTAAAAATGTAACGTTCTTCAGGGACAAAGTTATGAAAAAAATCAGAAAGGTGGTGCTCTAAAAAGTTATTTGTAAAGACTCCAAATTATAAATACCTAAACTTTGCCCTAGATCGCAACTTTTAATTAAACTAAAGTAGTTTTAGAGATAGCTTTCATTTTGATTGAGACCCTGCAAACAAGTTAGGAAACATTTATGATCTCTTTAATTAGAAATTAGCATATATTAGAAGTATAGATCTAATCACAGCATTGTTTAAATCAGTTTAAGAAGGCTCAAACATAGAAGAGCTAAGATAAGGTGCCTTAGAAATCCTCTACCCTAGGCACAAGAGTGGATATACCATCCCGCTTGGCCTCATGTGGTGCATGCCATCCATATGAGGTGGAATACCTAGTGAGGTGTCCTTCAACCATTCCCCTCAGTCTCGCCACTTGTATCCTACTTCCTATGATTGTACATTGTGAATGCACTTGCTTTCCACGATAGAGAGCATGAGGAGCATTCACAATATAGGGTGTCCTAGAAGTCCATCCTTTCCGAGCCCAAGGACAGCACCCTTTGTACCCCTTTGGCCTTATGGGACTCCCTGGTCTTACAACATGAGATGGGTACTTAGAAGATGATCCCATCACTGTTCCCCTCCCTGTAATTCCCCATTTTCCTGATGGCCGACCTTAAGAATCAATCAGTACATATAAAGAATTCAATATTAGCCATGTATCCTGTTACCTGTATATGTGATTGTCAGTTATCAACAGCATATCCGTATCTGTAATGACAGATAAGATAGTATTTACTATGCTATACTAAACAGATGTAATAACAATGCATCATCAGTCACTCTTGTGCAGATATCGACAGTACTTATAATGCCATGTATAAGGAACTCATCCAAAATACCACAGTATATGATTGAATTTTCTGTGTATATTATTGACTAGAAATTTTCTGCCCATAATGATCTTCTCTTGGTCTGTAATTGTGTTTTTTTGTCTTGGTTGCTGCAGATACTTCAATCTATCTTCTTCGATTGACTTCCTTCTGTCCTTTTCTATATTCTTTCTTTCAGCACTTAGTGATCTTTACTATCTTCAAGGGGGAGCAAGAGTTTGTGAAAATCTAAATTTAACTCTTCTTAAGTGACATCTCCTTCCATTATGACCTTTGTCCCTTCGCTTTCGGTTGTTTCCATTTGTTAAGTTAATAATCATACCTCATTGATCATGGTTGCTTGATTCAACAGATCACACAAAGGAAATTATCTTTTATTAGCATGAAGTGTTTGTATTAATCTCTATGGTGATGGGGTGTGTATCGACGAATTAGCCCTTTTTGGTTGGGATTGCCTCCACCCATTTAGTAAAATAGTCTATTGCAGTCAGAATATATGTGTCTTGCACTCGTGTAGGGGTTCAATGGGCCTATGAAATCTAAATCCCATTGTTTAAAAGGTTCATCTATGTAACATACCAAATTACTAGACTGAATAGTTAGATAGAAAAGTCTGAAGTTCATATCTTGAAACAGAAATCCGAAAGAATGTAAAACAGTTAGGAAATGTAAATTACATAACCATATTACCGAAGTAAACATCTTTTACACGTTACAATCCATTTCATGTGAAAGTAACTGAAATATTCTTTCAAAACTGAAATAACTAACTAACTGATATCTATAACAGTTCAGAAGAAACTAAATCATTCCATATATTCCATGAATTATATAATAATTAAGATAAATGAACTAGCAAGATAAAATCCAGAAAAAAAAAAAAAAAAAAAAACATACTGAATCTAACTGAGGTATTTGAAGAAGTTGTTCAAGCCTCGACTTTCTAGTAAGAGGAGAAGCATTGACATAGGTTTAACCTCCCAACCACGGACCTTATAAATCCCCACACAATCTTTTAACAAGAAAGGCCCTCCCTACCTCGAGGTTAGGCTTGGGCACTACAGTCCAGCGATCGGATCATACTGGTGTTTAGAATGTCTGAATAGGTGGGCATGCCTGATTAACTGGCACCACTAACATCTTGTGATGAAAAATAGGCAAGCATGCCTCTAAACGACCTTGGCCAAGGATTTAGATGGGTTTCTAATACTCAATCACCACCGCTCAACTTGACAACAGGGTACATATTGGACAAACATGAACTTACTTGGATATTTTGTTGGAAATTATTATAAAACTTATCATGTTTACATACATTGAAGTTCTGATTTCTGTTGCTTTCCTTGCAGGGATCCTTTCCTCTTCACCCCCTTTCATTGGCTATTCCAGCCAGGGTGAGTCCTTGGAAAAAGTAATTTTCATTCTGATATAGATCATTTTGATTAAGCATGGATTCCTATCCATTGGCGGGTACATTGCGAGTAACAAACTTGTGCAATGATGTAAATCAGTTCTGGCAACATGTCGGGCTTATATTTTATTACCACACTATAGAATAGAACTTGTGGCAAAGTAAAAGGCAAATATTATAGACATAAGAGAGAGAAGAAAGAAATTTGATCTCAGTGAAAATTACTCATTTTGTACATCGACCTCTATTTGAAATTAAAAATTTCAGAGATCTTGAACAAAGAGGCCATAGAGCCTCGACACAGAACATGAACCGAGTGCATAAACTTTGAACATATAATTTGATGCATTGATTTAAAATCATAAAAATTGGGTGCATAGATATTGAACATAAAATCTGATGCATTGATTTGGAATCATAAAATTGGGTGCATAGAGGTTGAACATAACCTAAACAAAAGTCTCTTGCGTGGTTTGATGGATGCTTCAACCGCACGGCTTAGAGCTCACTCTTGCTGTGAATGAAATGAGAAAATAATAGGGAAAACCAACGTCTGTACTAAGAAGTATTGTGCTTAGAGGGAGGGGAAAGAATATCGTCTAAAGTCAGACGTGAAATGTTTATATCCTTCCTTGGGCCCAAGCGAGCCACGACTCAATGTGACAGTTTTTCAAGATCATCGATTACAAGGTCACTGAATTTTAAAAAGGTGGCCCTAAGTGTACATGGTCACCTCTCATTGAGAGATATATGTTTGAATTATTAAAGAGTTCCTTTTGGAAAACTTTTATATATATATATATATATATATATTTAAATGATTCCACCATGCTATTATTATATCTAAGGTCGCCATTAAAATGCATATATCTATATACATGCGTAGTTCGGAGAAATATGGTTTATTTTAACATCCTATCCTCTTGATACACACACACACATATATACATATACATATACATATACATATACATATACATATATAGGTGAAGATTAAAGACAATGGAGATGACATCACAAACAACAAAGGTAATGGTTCTGAACATGAATTTTAGTAATGATAGCTATATATATTTTTTTATGTTTGTCCAAGTAAGTCATGTTTGTCCAGTGGTGTACTCTATTGTGAAGTCGCTAAATCCTTATCAAGGTAGTTAGAGGTCATACCTGGCGATTGAACAAATGGATTAGAATAGTGCCCCATTCCTTAAATCCCGTTTAGCAATGCTTTCTCCCCTTCGTCTGCTCTTGCAACCACTAGTGCAACATTTCCACAATGATAACAAGTTCTCCCATTTAAATTCAATATTAGAATATATCACAAAATAATTGTAGCAATGGTTAAGTACCATTATCAATAACAAGTAAATATAATAAAACAACGGTTAACTACCGTTTTCCACAAACAAATAAACATGATAACTGATAACCAATTCCATTATAACAACCACTTCCACATGAAATAAATGGTTAACTATAACTTCCCTTTTCACATGATCAAGAAAATGATAATTTTCCTAATCATCTCAATGGCTATAACTTATTTAAGTCAGGTCAAAATTTTGGGATGTAATAAATCCTCCCCCTTATGTTTATATCGTCCTTGATGAATTACCAATAGAAATTTAAAGGTGCCTATGTAATCACATAATGTTTTTAAATTAAAAACAAGAAAATGTTAATGCTCCGGTCATGGAGAAAAGATGAGGAAATTTCTGGAAGATATCATCATAGTCTTCCCAAGTAGTGTTCTCTTCATTATACTGGACCCACTAGACCTTGCATTGAGTTATGTCTTAATTTGGTAAACGAAGCTTACGCACCTCGAGTACTTTGAGTGGTTCTATTTCTACCACCCTTGGTTCTTGTACCTATAAAAGATTCCAATCAATTATGTGTTCATGATGAGTGAAATATTTATTAATATATGACACATGAAAGACGTCATGCATCCTAGCAATGGCTGGAGGGAGTGCGATTCTATAGGCTACTAGGTTCACAACTTCCAACACCTCAAAGGGTCCCACATATCTTGGGGCCAATTTGGCATTCTTATCGAACTTGATGGTACTCTTTTGGGGTTTTACTTTTAATAGAACCTTTTCTCCAACTAAGAATTCCCTGGGTATTCTTTTTGCATCTGCATAACTTTTCTGTCTATCATTTGCTTCTTTCAATCTCTCACGGATTTGAATTACTTGTTCTTCCATCTCTTTTAGCATTTCAGGCTCAATGACAATCCTGTTTTCAATACAATTCTAGCTTATAGGAGTTTTGCATTTACGGCCATATAGGCCTTCAAAAGGTGCCATCTTCATAGCGGATTGATAGGAGTTATTATAAGAAAATTCTACTAAGGGTAGGTACATCTCCCACTAGTACTGTCAATCCATGCAATAAACTTGTAGAAGATCTTCCTAAACCTGGTTTACTCTCTTTGTCTGGCCATCGGTCTTTGAATGATAAGCAGAACTAATATTTAGTTTGGTTGCTAAAGCCGAGAATAGTGTTTGCCAAAATCTGGATGTTATCCTGACATCCTTGTCAGATATAATCTTTTCCAGAATTCCATGAAGTTTGAAGATTTCTTGCACAAACTTCTGAGCAATTTTTGGTGCTCCATCGGTCAAATTACCGGGTATGAAGTGGGCCACTTTGGTTAATCTGTCTACTACCACTAAAATGGTGTTGTGTTTTCTTCAAGTCATGGGTAGTCATTGTATGAAATCCATGGTGATTATCTGCCATTTCCATTCTAGTACTTTGTTTGGGTGTAGGAGGCTAGCTGGATAGCGGTGTTCTGCCTTGACTCTCTAGCACTCTAGACATCCTGCTACATAATCCGTTATTTCTCTTTTCATTCCCTTCCAAAAATATAGGGGTTTTATATCTGTCAACATCTTAGTTACTCCAAGGTGTCCTGAATAGGGGGCTGAGTGGAATTCTTCTAAAATCATTCTTCGAATTTCTGGTGCTTTGGGTATGTACATCCTACCACCATACCTCAATAGTGTAAGTACATCATAGTTCTTTGCCATAATTTGCTCCAAGTTTACATCCACAAACTTCCTGAGATCAACATTAGTAGTAGCAACCACAGTCAGCTTATCGGAAAGGCAGAAGAGATAGTTTAAGAGGCATATTATCTGCCTTTAGGCATCCAATACGTTCCAGGAGCATTATAATAGAAACACCATACTTCCTCTTGCAGGTTTGCAGAGGAGCGGGGGATGAGGAAGGAGGAAGAGGGGGGAAGGATCCCCGGTTGTGTCCAAAGCCATGAAAATGGTTGCAGAGAAATCAAACCTAGGGATCAAACTAAACAAGCAAACAACACGACATATGCAACACGGAGAGACCAACGATGTGAAAGGAATCCTGATGACAAGCAGCAGAGGAAAATGCAGAGGAAACCCTTTCCACGAGCAACAACAGCAGTGACACCAATCAAAATATTCCAGTGGAAGAAACTATTTAACTATACAAAATCTCAAACTAAATGCACTATAACATACCTGTAATATATCTCCAATAAGTGCCAACTAGGGTAGTTCTCCCTCCATCAAAATTGATTTCCAAAAGAGGATTTTCATCCTCCAAAGGTTTGAGACAAACTACGTTTGATCTTTGAACTATGCAGGATTCTTCTTCTCAGATAAGCATATGGCAATGAGAGCCATGACTATCTTTTATTATATCTCAATGAGAAGCATAACCAGATGCAGTCAAAAGATGAATAGGCTCAAAACCTGCGCAAGAGCATACCAATTGGAATCTACCATGAGAAGTCTGCTCTGCCAACCTCTTGAGGAAAAGGATGCATTAATGGAGTTTTCAACATCCCAGGCCATCATTATCCCTGATGCTCCTTGAGCGAGTTTCTGATTTCTGTTTTAAAACTGCTGCTATGTCTCTGTCTTTCTGGATTACATCTTTACTGATATTTTCCAAAAGGATTATATGAGCTCATTATATGTGATGGTTCTTCTCTTAATGCAACTCTGATAATTACTGACATTTAGGGGTTCTACCCTGTTATTTTTTGTATATTTTTTAACACGAGTTCTTGTAACATGTATGATGTATTTCTCTATCTATCTACCTATGTATTCTCAAATTTTTGTTAAAAACATTTGTGGAACTGTTCATGTTGATGGAATTATTGCCTTTAGTTTTTGTCTTTTGATGCTAGGTACTGATTGAAAATAAATTTAAACCCTAAATATCCATTTCTAATGTCAGGTGTTTTTTGTAACAGCAATGGAAGCAATGAGCAATTTGATTATGAGGGGAGAATGCATTAATATGCAAATGAAATATTAACTGACGATACCAGGCATATCCAACCATCAATCTGCCTAATGTTAATAAAATGATGCAATAGATTATACACGTGTCATAACATATAATATTTAAACAGTTTTTGGAAGCTGAATGTCCATTGTAATTGAAATAGGTCACTTTTCTACCATGTTAGCTCTGGTTTGGCTGTTTTGAGATTGAATAATTTTCTTTTAGGAAGCTTGTAAATGGGGTTGAACTTGCCATCTGATCTCATTTCTTGGTTTGCTTGGTGGTCATTGAGTGCGTTGGTTTGTTTTGATGGCCATATTATATATTTTTATTCTATGAAATTAAAAGGGATTTTTATTAATGTAATTCCGGAATTATACTGAGCCACAGGTAGTACAGCTAGCAGCATCTGGGAATTTTGATGAGGCATTGGCTTTATGTAAATTACTTCCACCGGAAGACTCGACACTTAGAGCATCTAAAGAAGACTCCATCCATATTAGGTATTTCTTAGCATTTAGTTATGCTATCAAGTTTTAGGTATCTTTGATGTAATTTAGATTAGGTTAAGCAATTGAGTAATAAAATTTTGTATCTTGATTGGTGATAAGCATGCATTCATCTTTTCTAGTTTACAGCCTCTTTGGGAAAACAAAATCTTGGACCAACTGTGCATTATTTTGAATCTTTCTATGTTAAGACTTAAATTCTGTTTTTCCAAAGCAAAATTGCGTGCTGAGCTTATAGTTTTTGCAGTCTTTAAATTGATGGGAAATGGAGAAAAATTGGATATTTAGTTTGAGAAAATTGAAGTGAGGACAAACTTAGAGACAGACAAGGCTGAATCTCTAAGTCGCTGAGTACTGCTTCCTATTTTTCTCATTTGTTTAGAATTATTGATGGTTATCTTGTGACCTCTGTGTTTATTCTATCAGCTCTATACTCTGTTTTTGAAAATGTCAAGCTGGTTATGGATGAAATAGGGCAGAAAATATAGTTGCATGTCTCCTATTTTAATTCTATAGAATTAAATGATGTTAAATTTGAGTCTATAATAATTATCTGGTTTGTGCTATATTTGGCTTTCTTTGTTTTGAGGGTCTTCTGTAGAGTTAAATCTCTCTATTTTTGTTTCTCTCTCTTCCGTAGATTACTTCTATTTCTAATGGTCACTCTTCTATGTTTTCATATTCTCTCACTATTCAATATGGAAACTTTCTATCTCATTTAGCATGTATCTATTTCACTTTCTTTGTTCGTTATAGAAACATTCTTGTGTATACTAGTATATATAGATCATTATGATCTTTGTTTAATAAAACTTTCACCATAATATGGTATTAGAGCAATATTTGTTTTGAAAAACAATAATTTCATTATTGAAATTCTCGGAGTTATTTTTCGAAATAGGTTTTGAAAATCTTTAATTTCTTCATGAAATTTTAGACACATAAGATTTTCAAATTGTTCCAATTGTTTTTTGTAGGATTGTGAATATTTTCTGAAACCCGACTAGGGTTTATCAAGAAATTTTTTTGGGCCCATTTTAAATCAAACTCGTGGTCTTTTTCTCCTATTTTGTTCCTACAAAATGTCAGTTGAAATCACACGTGGTTCGCAGTCTCAGCCGTCAAAAAAAAGTTGCATATTCTTGGTGGGTTTTTGAATATCTCAATTAGGTCGGTCTCTGTTTCTTTTGGGTGCATCATTTTCCATGTCTCAATTTTCAAGCTAGTGGATTCAGAATATAATTTCAGATTTTTGGGTTTTTCTAGCTGTCTTTTGGGTGTCCTTTCATTTTTTTCTAGGTCTTCCGTCAATTTGCCTCGAAGTTCATTCACTCCTTTTCAAATATTCATGTTTTTTGCATAAAAAATGTGTCATGGCATCTCACACCAACCTTCTCTTGGAAGGCAGTTAGGGATTCAATGGAAAGAACTACAACACTCGGAAGTAGAGAATGATGACGATCTTCAAATACCGTCGCCTTGAGGCACTTGTTCTGGGTATTGAGACTCATCCTACCACAGTCGATGCTACTCAAGAGAAGTTTGATGAGTGTAATTGTGAAGTAGTTATGCTCATTAAGCTTTCTGTTATTGATGATCAGCTGCCTCAAGTGCCATCCGACAAGACAACTACAAAGATTTGGAGTATAGAGAAGGATCTCCACGAGACATTAGAGAAAGTAAAGCCTTCTTTTTGAAGAATCAATTATTCTCTATTATCATGATGGATGAGCACATGTCCTTATATGAACATCTTCTAAAGACTAAGGACGTTAGAGATCAGCTTGAGGCCATTGGCTGCACAATGGAGGACGAGGATATGGTGGTCATTACTCTGAAAAGTCTGCCACCATTTTATTAGCACTTTATTGATACACTCAACATTATTGCAACTAATGTTGACCTCAAATTTCCAGATTTGTGCGCCAAACTTCCAAATAACAATGCACAGCCTAAAAAATGCTGCTGAAGATAGATCACAAAACACACACAGCAATTAATTGTCCAAACTTTAGATGAACATGCAAACCATTTTTCCAAGTTGATCACAAATCTGGAGCTGAAATCAAGAACATCAAAGAAGGACATGGTTTCTCAAGTGTGTTCGTTTGCCCAGGACATCCTGAAGTGTGGGCCAGGATGGATCCACTTGGGGAAGAGTATAAAGTGGAGATGCATTGCTACATCTTTTGCAGGTAGTGAAAAAAGGAATAGCTTTAGTTCCTTAGGATATAAATAAGTTGGAAATAGATTGCCAGAGATCTAATTGTTAACGTTGTATGGAAAACTGCAATCAGAATTTTATTCTTTTTAACCAACCATAATTATACATAAGTGACTCTTTCTTTATTGAAGAATATATTTACAATGGCATAATATTGATTTATAACATTGCTACTAGTTTAGTTTGATACCAGAGTTAATGAACTATTAGAGGCGGCAATGAGTTTTTATTGTTGATGTATCAGCAATTGACTCCATTTCAGAATACAGTCTGTCTATTTTTTGTATGCCTTGTGGCAATCAGTAGTGCGTTTGTCATTCTGCAAACTTTTCAAGGAGGCTTATAGGATTCTCAGCAATTGGTTTTACATGAGCTTATCTTTTATGCATATAGAAGCTTGGCATATATATGTTTCTTCCTTGTGTTTGATTCCATTGGAGAATATGTGTGTGACACTTGTTAGCTAAATACATTTTTCAGATAACAACTTGAAGAGAATTTCACAATATCAATTCTAGAAATTGTATTAATTGTGCAAAGTGTCTTCTTATGTATCTTTCCATGGCTAAAAACTCAATTTATAGAGACTCAGAAAAACATCATAGAAAATTAATCCCCTATGTTCACTCTGTTTGGGCTTCGAAACTTGATTTCTGGTTATTTATAAAATATTAAAATGTACTTATCATCTTTATAAATCTATTCTCTGATAAGATTTTTGAAACAGGTATGGCCAATATCTTTTTGATAATGGGAGCTACGAGGAGGCAATGGAACAATTTTTGGCATCTTCACTAGATATTAGCGAGATATTGGCTTTATATCCTTTATTGAAACTTCCAAAGGATTCTAATGATACTCCATCCAAGCAAACGCTTGAACCTTCTTCCAATATTTTGTATGAACAACACCTTACAAAGACATTTTCTAATGCATTGGATGAAGCTGAAAGCGGATCCCTGTCACAGGATGAAGAAAAATATAAATCTTCAAGTGGAAAGCTAAATCATAATTCTCTTAGTGCTCTTATCAAGTATCTGTCAAAAAGGAGAAAAAATATTATTGGAAAAGCAGCAGCAGAAGACACAGATGAAGTTGTTGCAGCAGTAGTCGAAGATGCAAGTTCATCTGCGAATTCTTGGAGGTCAAGCAATTCAATCAAGGTGTGCTCTTAGCCAGAAATATTGCTGATTTTTGGTGTAATGATCTATGCATTCTTTTATAAGTTCGCCTTTTATATGTGTTGATTTTGTACACTGCACTTCATTTGAATACAAACATGGTAGCTGGATGGAGCTTGGAGATCAGCTTAGTTATCTCTGCAGTATTAGTTGATTCAGATTGGGGTTGTGCTATATTCAAGTGGTTAACATCACTTATATGTGGGACATTGAGGCCTCTATTTTTTGTGATAAGGATATCAGTTCCTCTTCATAATTTTCCCATTATTTCCTGTCCAACATCACATAGTACTAGTCTTCTAGTTTTTTGATAAATTGAGTTTAAGATATTTTCTGCTTTTTCTAAAAGCGAGCAATAAAACACAAGGCTGATTGATACCTGCTGGATGGCTGGCTATGGACTTCTCAGCTGTTATATCACATGCCTAAACTTCAATAAGATTAGATTATGCAAAAGGAGCCTGATATAGAGCTGGTAATGATAAAAGAATAAAACAGTTGTCAGTGCTAATACCCCTCTGACATGACAATGGTTTGTGTTTCATTCTTCATGTTGCTATCTGTTCTCGAATAATGTCTCTGTTTCTAGAACCCAAAGTTTTAAATTGATTTTCCATCATTGTTTACAATTTTAGGACCTCAAACATTTTGTTGATTCTGAAGCAATTGTTTTGTGTTGATAATTTTTTTTGTTGTTATTCATCCAAATCATTTTGATGTTTAGTGTCTTAATCTCTGTCTCCTAAGTATGATAAAATTTTGGTGTGGTTGTACATAAGACAATAAATCTTTTCTAAGAAATTTCACTTTCAGTTAAAATGATTTCTTGATAAGAAATGGCAATGGCTTCCATAGTAGGAAAGCTTGGGCCTGGCAACCCAAAATTTTGACTTGGACTTGGGACTTCCAAGAACTGACCAAGAATTTAAAAAGAAAAAGAAAATGAAAGAAAAAAGAAAGAAATTAATACATAAGAAGTGCAGATAATAAATTTTAAGAACATAATAAATCTATCTTGGTAATCAATCTGTTATGACTTAAGAAAGAAACAAACTGAAACAAAAATGGTTTTGAAACCCTTGCTGGAGTTTTCCTACAGCAGTTGCGTCTGAGTCTGAAACATCCTGAATTTCACTTAGGAACTTGCAAGTTACCTGGCAGGATTTGATCTGCAAGTCCTTGGCTAGTAACCGCTTGCCAAAAAAACACAAGTCACTTGGGAATCCTGCAAAATTTAGCAGAGCTGAGCAACTATGGTGCACACCTTAACATCATTTGTATGGGCCTTTCATGTTCATCCTTCATGTTTCGTTGCCTAGCTGCAGATAAAGTATATTAGCATACTGGATCAAATATATTAAATTATACCATGAACTAGCTTCCAAGTTCCCGTCTCAATTTAATTTATAGATTCCTTGATATAATAAGTTCACAATATACACTCAATAAATAAGTTCACAATATACACAAAATAAGCAGGTTTCTACAGAAACTGTAGATAAGATCAAAGACGATCTTATTAGCTAAAATTACAATAAAGTGCATTATTGAGTACTAAATAAATAATAAACCATTATTTTAATACTCTCCCTTGATGCTCAATCTATCAACAACACCAATTAGAGTCCCTGAATTTTACAAACTTATCTGGACGAAGGGACTTCGTGAGAATATTTGCTGTCTGATCTGTTGTTGGAACATACAACAACTGAATGGATCTGTCTTCATCAAGTTGCCGAATGAAGTGACATTGAGTTTCCACATGCTTGGTTCTTTCATGGAAGATTGGATTCTTGGCAAGTTTGTGAACTCCCTAAATATCACAAAACAAAGGAGGTGGACCAGCTTGAAATATTTGCATATCTGCAAGCATCCGTCCAAGCCAAACTGCCTCACAAGCTGCTTTAACAACTCCAAGGTGCTCTGCTTCTGTCAAGGAGAGAGCCACAACCTGCTGCTTCCGCTGTTTCCTACTATTCCGTGTGATTGCACCAGATCCCAAACTGAACACATACCCAAATGTTGATTTTTTGTCATAAATGAACCCGTCCAATTTGAATCTGTGTAACCAAAGAAGTCTAGTATTTCGACTTTGTGTGTACAAGAGTCCAAACTCAGAAGTGCCCTTCACATAACGAGCACATGGTTCGTTGCTACCCAATGATCAACCTTGGGGGCTGTCATGAAGTGTGAAATGTAGCTCACTGCAAAACTGAGTTCAGGATTAGTGGCAGTGAGATAGATGAGACTACCCACTAGCTACCTGAACAATGATTCATGTACTATTGGTGAATCGGACTTAGCTGATAGCTTGAGCCCTTTTTCCATGGGTGTGGAGGCAGGTTTGCAATCTTGCATTCAGAACTTATGTAGAAGACTTTTAGCATACTTGGACTAGGAGATGAACATATTGCTCTCTATTTGCCAAGCCTCAATACCTAAACAATAATGGAGAAGTTCCAAATTTGTCATGTAAATGAGCTCTACAAACTTTGTTTGAGCTCACCAATCAACTGCTCTAAGCTGCTAGTAATGATTAGGTCATCAACATAGACAACAAATAGCAAAATCTCATTACCAACCTGTTTGACATAAAAATTAGGATCAGATGGACATCTCTGATAGCCATGACCTATGAGGTACTTATCAATCGTGATGTACCAAGCCCGAGGAGCCTATTTTAAGCCATAGATTGCTTTCAACAGTCTGCACACCTTGTGTTCTTGACCGACAACCTTGAACCCTAGAGGTTGAGTCATATAGACTTCTTCCTTCAACTCACCGTTGAGGAAAGCACTCTTAACATCCATCTATGAACTTTCCAACCAAACTGTGCTGCTAAGGCAAGGGCAAGCCAAATTGTACTCATCTCGGCTATAGGGGCAAAAGTATCCTCATAGTCAGTGCCTTCTTTCTATGAGAACCCCCTAACAATGAGACAAGCCTTGTACTTTTCAAGGGTTCTGTCAACTTTGTATTTCACCTTATACACCCATTTGCAGCTAATGGGCTTCTTCCATGAAGGAAGATCAGAAAGGACCCAAGTGTGATTCTTTTGAAGACTCCGATATTCGGCTTTCATAGCCTTTTCACACTTAGGTATCTCTTTAGCCTCTGAATATGTTTTAGGCTCATAAACAATATGAATGTTGGCCATTAGAGAAAAATTAAAATTATGTCGTTTGCTATTGTTTCTAGATGATTTACCTTCAATGAGCTCTTCATGATGAAGATCACCAATAGTCTTAGCCCACCATTTGGGCCAAAGAATAGAAGAACCAACATCAGATGTTGAAGCTGAAATTGGTATTGGATTTGGAACAGGTTCAACAGGTTGAAGATTACCATCATCCGGAGGAAACTCAGGTTGATCATTTTCAAACTGAAAAGCTGCATCAGCCCTCACATCAGGTAGACCTAGTGGAAGACGAACACCCAAATCAAAAGCCTTCAAAGGTTTATCCTCAGAATGCTGCATAGATGGGGATGGGTGGAAAGGTCCACATGCTTCATCAAAGACAACATCCCTCTTGAAGACAAGACAATCAATGTTTACATCTATCAATCGTTAAGCATTATGGTTGTCATTGTACCCCGTGAACATAAGCCTTTGATTCTTGGAAATTAACATTGAGTGCTTGGCATGTGGAATCCTTACATAAGCTAAAGTGTCAAAATTTTTGAGATGATTGATCCTAGGTAGGGGACCTATTAGGGAGATAGACTAGAGTGAAAACTGCTTCTGCCCAAAACTCATTAGGAACACTTTTGTGTTGTAACATGGAATGAACCATCTCAACTATAGTACACGATTGGGCTGCTCTACAACACCGTTTAACAAAGGAGTGCGTGGTGTGGTTAATTGACGTTTTATACCATGTCAGAAGTTGGAGTATGTTGTGGAACAAAATTCCCCCCCTTCCTAGTTATCTAATCTAAGAGTGATTATACATCAATCAAACTTTTTCTACCAAGGCCATAAACTTCTGAAATACAATAAAAGCATATGATTTTTGTCTAAGAAAGTACACCAACATTTTATGACTGAAATCATCAACAAAAGCAAGAAATACCTATGATCGGTAACAAAAGGTGTCTACATTGGCCCACAGGGATCAGCATGAACTAACTGAAGTACCTTAGAGGCTCGCCATGAGTCACCATCCATGAATGGTGTCCTGTGCTTGCTTTCCAACTTGACAAGCTCCGCAAATACCATGATGTCGAGTTTGGATCTCATGTAACCTACAAGTCCCTCTCGAGCCAACCAAGAGAGAGTGCACATTTAAGTGCCCATACCGCTGATGCCAAAGACCAGAGATGGAAAAACTTGTGGCTGCCATGGCTAACTTCGTAGAATCACCAATATCCACAAGTCGATAAAGACTATGATCCTCAATGCTAACAACTACAATAGTGCGAGTGTCCCGAGCAATAATCAAACACTTGTGTGAGCTGAATACACCATCTAGCTGAGGAGAATTCTGCATGATTTGACTGATTGAGAGAAGATTTAGTTCCATGCTAGTAATATAGTACACATTGCGGAATATGAGATTCCTCTTACCAGAATGTACTTGAACAGTGCCCTTATTGACAACTGTGTATTCTCCTCCTCCAAAAACAATTGAGTCAGTGAATGGAGAGAAGTCAGTGAACCAATCATGTCGATGAGTAAAGTGGTCCAAAGCACCTAAGTTAATGTACCAGGCAGAAGACTTCACATGATCTGCAGATCTTTTAGCCATAAAGGCATAAAGGTAGATTCTTTCTGCTCAATGTGCTCGGCTACATGTGCTCTCTATTGAGACCCTCCTTGCTTCTTCTGTTCAGAAGCCAATTGCTGACTACCTTCCAACATGATGTTGGTCAACAAAGCCATCTTCACATTTTTTGAGACATGATAAACAAGAGACTATGAAGATGCTGATTGCACGAAATTCTATGCATGAATTTCAATGCACTAAGACAGGTACAAATTTTAAATTTGAAGACCCAAAAAAACCCAAAAAGATCCAAAAGAGATCTCAAAAAACCCAAAAAGAATCTGAAATCAGAATAAAATTTTGACTATGTAGAAATTGAGGCACAAAAAATGAGGTGTCCAAAAAATTCTGACAGCCCAGATGACATCTTGATAAGCCCACCAAGAATTTGCTAGTAGTTTTTCACAATGACAAAGGACCTGAGAATTTTGAAAGAAACCCTAGTCATTTTGGCAATCCCAAGAAAATTGCAGTTTTGACTGTAAAAAAATGGTGGAAACAAAAATGTTGGCACAGATCAAAGACAAAGGGTGTTAGAAACCCTAGATGACACTAGTCATGGCGACTGGTCTAGAAGGATGACACCCAGGAAGTCGCAGGTTTGCAGAAATAAAAAAAGCAGGCTGATTTGAAGCTGTGATCTGCTTAAAAATGGCGACAGGGGAGGCAGGTTGCAGACAAATAGATGCCGAAAAACGAAGAGGGAGTAGAGGACATCATTTGCATAGAAAAACTCTGCTAAAAACCCAAAAAACAACCAAAACCGCAATTTGCGGAGGTAAAAAGCGCTGCTAAGAAAACTAATTAAAACCAAAGATCCCATTAATTATGATTTTATAAAAGCTTGAATGCATTACCTGTTGAGCATCATACACCACTAATCATGAGCATTATTCTCCGAGTTATTTCAGTAATTCTCAATTGTGTTATTTGTTTTGTCATTGAATGCTCTTAAATTAACAATGGCTTCTATACATTAGTTTGATGAACTGAAAGAAATTGTTATCTGGATTTTAACATTTCAGTATGGTAGTAATATTAAAGGAGGCAGAAGTGCTAGAGAAAAGGCAACGATACTGGATACTGCTCTTGTTCAGTGCTTACTGCTCACAGGACAGTCTTCTGGAGCACTAGAACTTCTTGGAGGTCCAAATTATTGTGATGTAAAGATTTGTGAGGAGTTCATGCTGCAAAAAGGTCATTACTTGGAATTGATAGAACTGTATAAGTATAATGAAAGACACAGGGAAGCTCTTAAGCTTCTTAATCAGCTAGTCTCAGGTTCAGATTCTCTTCCTGTACCTCCAGCAGACACACAAAAGCTTGGGCCTGAATCAATTATAGAATACTTGAAGGTACAACACAACTCAAATATATGTTACATAATAATGATTATATGTTTTTATAATAACTAGTCAGTACTTTTCAAAGTTCTAATGCATATCTGTTTTATTGCTAGGGAGCGATGAACAGCAATCTTATATAATTAGGTGTAATAGTACATTTCTTATTCTTTTTTACTAACATTTTAAATGGTGCCTGTTATGCTTGTTGAGCATCTTAGTTGATCTTTTTTGTGTTGTAGCCACTCGGGGGCCTTGATCCTGCTCTTGTGCTAGACTGTTCAACCTGGATTCTTGAATCTTGTCCCCAACAGACAATCGAATTATTCTCATCTGCGGACCCGCCTCTCCCTCCAAATTTAGTGAGTTCATACCTCAAGCAGCATGCACCGCACATGCAAGTTACATATTTAGAGCATATGCTTGTCCTGCATGGAAATGCGCTTTCTTCCAGCCTTCAGAATGAGTTGGTAAGTTTACCCTTTCTTATATTTGGTATTTTACATAAGGTTCAATTTTATAATTTTTCCATAGCAAGAGTACTGATGTTGGAATCCACTTTAGTTTTTGGTGCTTCCATCACAATTCCAGCTTGCAAATTGTATAATTTATCAATTTCCATTGTAAGATCGAGTAGCGTGTTTGGTGATTTTCAGGTGCAAATTTATCTTGCAAACGTTCTTGAGGAGTATGCAGAACTAAAAGGTCAGGAAAAATGGGATGAAAGACAAAATTCCATTGCTAGGCAGAAACTCTTAGCTGCTCTGGAGAAAACTTCTGGTTATAATGCTGAGCTCTTATTAAAACGTCTTCCACCTGATGCTCTTTATGAAGAGCGTGCCTTTTTGTTGGGGAAAATGGAACGACATCAACTTGCCTTAACATTGTATGCACATAAGGTACTCCCTTTCCAAGTGCTTTCTTTTTTCATGCCAAATAATTTAATGGGATATCTGGTAAAATACTTTTATCCCATGAAAAGATATGGAATGTCTTTGCTTCTATGGATAACTCAGTTGTATTGATTGTATTTTCAATGAGTAGCTTCGTGAACCTGAGCTTGCGTTGGGTTATTGTGACCTTATCTACAACACTGCTACCTCGGTAATGAGTGGTAAGAACACAAGTAGTCTAGCAACTAGTCAACAACGCCACTCAGCCCAGAGAGCAGCCCTCAACATCTATCTTACGCTCTTGCAAGTCTATCTCAACCCTCAAGCATCAAAAAAGGAATTTGATCAGACGATTGCTGTTCTTAATTCATCAAAGGAACCAGCAACTTACAAAATTGGTTCTGCACAAAAAGCAAAGGGACACAAGTCCAAAAAAGTTGTTGAAATAATAGAAAGAATTGAAGATAACAGGCAAAGTGTTAGTAGTACCAGCACTGACAGTGCTCCAGAAAGTGGACGAAGTGATGGAGAAGAATCATTTGAAGCATCAACAAATGTTGAGGGAGTGATGCTGGATGATGCATTGAATCTCCTCAGCAGAAGATGGGACCGTATCAATGGTGCTGAGGCCCTTCGCTTGCTACCTTCAGATATTAAGTTACAGGTAGATGTTACAGGTCACATTCTTTTATGTTCTTACTTTGTGCATATTATGATTCCAGGGTTAACTTTTTATCTTTCAACAGCTGTTACTTCCATTTCTTGAGCCACTACTGAAAAAATCAAGTGAAGCCCGCCGCAATTTGTCAGTCATAAAAAGCCTCCGCCATAGTGAAAATATGCAGGTATGAACAATAGGAAAACATAATTTTCTGGGATTCCCCTGATTGCTTCTGTTCTTTGGAGTAATATATATTGCATTTATTTAACAATTATTAAAAATGACTGTCATTTTAATTTCCCTAACAGGTTAAAGATGAACTCTATAATAGTAGAAAACGGTTTGTGAAGATTAATGGGGAAAGTATCTGTTCTTTGTGTAATAAGCGGATAGCAAGCAGTGTATTTGCTGTTTATCCAAATGGTACAACTGTGGTGCACTTTGTTTGTTTCCGAGCTTCTCAGACTGTCAAGGTTGTCACTACTGCACCAAGCATGAGAGCATCCTAATTTGTATTTTTCTGTCCATGCAATCAATGTTCTGGCTGAATGTCTACTGATTACACATAATTTATGTATATTTTAAGCCACTTCTTCCCCAGTTTGTATTGGTCAACATTATAAACTCAAATATTGATTAGGACATTTCTTGTTGAGTAGGTTTGAGCAACAAGCGAACTAAGCATTTGAACAATGCAACAACATTTCTTGAATGAATTTGCATGGCCTAAAAAATACCGTGTACATATGCTAGGTACTTTGGTGTCTTATATTCTTCAAAAGATCATTTGCAACTTGATCATGGATATTATAATACAGCTACCTATTCTGTGATCATCGTTGTTTTCCATAGCTTTGCCTTTGTTTTGGGGATAATTTTGAATGACAAGAAATGGAGGTTACATTGATTAAAAACATTTGACTTCAGATCACTTTGTAATCTATACTAGTAGGGTGTATTTACTTGTTTAGAATACTGTTTTCTCAACCATGCGAGCGGTTAGTAAATGTCTTAGGCTTGATCTTTGGCATAATTTGTAGATGTCAATTGTATAAATAGATTTTTCTTTCCTTTTTGTTGATCTTTTTGTATGATGTCAAACAAATCTAGCAAAAGATACAGGGTTTATGTTTATTTGCAACTACAGTTTTGTGTGGTGTAAGTGGTAGATATAACATATAATTTAATTGGTAAGAGCAATTGCTTTGGCTGATCCTAGCAGAGTTAAAGGCTCAACTGTGGCTGATTCTAGTAAAGGGTTTAACTCTGTGCTTATCGTATTTAATTGAGATTATTATTTATTTTCATGGATATTGGTTGTAGTTCATTATTTTCTAAAATTGTATGCCCCCTTACTGTATATCATTGATTTTTTGTACTATATATTTATTATAGTATAATGTTATGTTGCTCCGGAAATGCCGCATGAGTCCTTATTTGCTTCACCCTGTGAATCCCTTTATGGTGACAGCTGCTTCCACATGGTGGGCATAGCAGGCAACCCGATTTGGACTACCAAAAGACTTACCCAAAAGAACCAAACTTGTTTTTGACACACTTCATTTGGCATCCCCCTCTTTTAAGGACACTTTTAAAAACCTATTGTTCATTCCTGCAAATTTTGAAAGTACTTTTATTTTTTTCTTACAATAGCTACAAACTGAGTGCCAATAAGAATTGTATGAAAATATGCACTTCTAAAAAAATTGCAACTGAAAAATAGTTTGTATGAGCTCGAATGGAGCAAGGAAGTTCTAAAACTGGTAATTACACCTGTGACAAATTATATTTTCTGGAAAATCTGTGCATAAAAATAAAAAACTGTCTTCAAGATTATCCCAAACAAAAAAAATTGCTCAAAAAATGGTCAATCTGAGCCTTAGTTATTAGTGTTTGCAAATTCCCTTAAAAATCAAAACTGCAAACGAAGATGGGGTACAAAGTTTTAAAAAATCTACTGATGTCAATATAGGGGGATAAGTCTTTGGAACAAGAGGACAAATGGGCATCAATTTGGGGATGATAAAGGGTTGGGGTACTATAGTATGGTATTTAAAATGCTAGTTATAAAAAAGATGTATAAGATTTATGTTGGCATAATCGATGCAATGATGGTAGGAGATGATTGGAGCTCTCATGCTACAAATTTAGTTGCATGATGATCAATTATTGTGTTGTCATTGATGTCTTCATTGATGTCAAGTATTGACCTAGTGTTGCTAGCAAGTTGTTGAGTATGAGTGTAGTGAATGAGATGTTGTAGTGAGTATTAGAGGTTTCTATTCTTATGGGAGACTTGGTGATGTCTCAGTTAGTCAAATGTATGACCACTGATGTGTAAGAATAAGTTATGATTGGTTGAAGGTCAACAATTCAATTACTACAATAGTTGGTGACATGCAATAGGTGATTTGATTGTTTTAAGAAGACCAGTCACAAGAGTAAGAAAAACATGGCTTGTAGAGTTTTTGATTATGATCACAACTTATTTGGATGATTGATGAGCGTTCTGAATATAAATGAAGTTTTTGGATTAATTGTTTGTGTTCTTGAGCTTCTAATGATAGATTGGGAATTGGTGACCGTTATGAATGAATTAGTGAATTTGGTCGAGGTAGACATGATGTGGTGTTGTGTCTCAACGATCATGGATAATGATTTGGTAGCACACAATGCAAGTGTTTCATGAAGATTTGAGAAGGGTTTGTTTGATCAAAATGTGTTCAATTGTTCTTCATGAATTCAAATGTAAAGTTAATAATGAGATGATGTGGTAGAAGAAATTTATCGTGTGCATTGAGATGTGTGTTTGGGTGCCTTGTGTTCGATTGATGCATCTGAAATTGAAAGACAAATGTGTTAGGGCAAGATTAGGGCAGTGGAATGCTTAGGGTTTCACATAATGTTATATATTTGATAAAGGAAAATAATTGGTGTGTTGATCGTGGTATAGTTGATGTAAGAATGCGCAATCAAGCTAGAGGTTGGTGTGGAATGAAGTGAAGTGTTTGTGTGCACTACAGTGGATTTGATCAAACAAAGGAGGTGTTATTAAGTAGATCATTCTACCTGTTCTTTCTTAATAGTTGCAATAATAAAATCCCTTAACCGAGTGGATCCTAATAGGCCCTTTATTGTAAATTGTTTAACAAGGTGCTACTTTAATTAGTGTTCTAAGTCTTCTAACAATGCTAATCTTGACAGGGTAAAACTCCT